>ML685850.1:4227577-4408416 GCA_007922175.1 Pelusios castaneus | reverse complement strand
CTACAGAAAGGATGTGGACAAATTAGAAAGAGTCCAGCGGAGGGCAAGAAAAATGATTAGGGGGCTGGGGCACATGACTTATGAGGAGAGACTGAAGGAACTAGGCTTATTTAGTCTACAGAAGAGAAGACTGAGGGGAGATTTGATAACAACCTTCAACTACTTGAAGGGTTGCTCCAAAGAGGAGGGAGCTAGGCTGTTCTCGATGGTAACAGAGGACAGAACAAGGAGCAATGGTTTCAAATTACAGCTGGGGAGGTCAAGGTTGGATATTAGGAAAAACTTTCTCACTAGGAGGGTGGTGAAGCATTGGAATGGGCTATCTAGGGAGGTGGTAGAATCTTCATCTTTGGAGATTTTTAAGGCTCGGTTAGACAAAACTCTGTCTGGGATAATTTAGGGGGAGTGGTCCTGCTTTTTAGCAGGGGGTTGGACTAGATGACCTCGTGAGGTCCCTTCCAACCCTATTATTCTATGATTCTATGATTACTCGCTATGAAATCTGACAACATAAAAGACGACAATTTATTTAATGTCTATTAAAATAAAAATGCTTCTACTGTTCTTATTTTTAAAACATTGTGTCTAAAAAGAAAAAAAAAAGCCATTTCCTTGCCAGTTTATATTATATTAAGATATAGGAGGAAACAAACTTTACCTGGTACCTTCACAAACATCATCAAGGAGAGCAGGGAGCCATAAAACACTGATTTTTATAGGAGAAGAAAGAATGCATTGAAAATCGTGAGCAAAAACCTGACAAGGAAAGACATCTTCCATGTAAAACGATGCTTTAAGCAGCTAAAGATTCCTTATCAGTAGGTTCAAAAGGACTTGCAATGAAGAGAAGTTATATTGTCACAGAATGACTTAAGCACTTTTTAGATAGGCTAAATACATTTAGAAGACAGACAAGAATCATATGCTAGGATGTGGTTTTGAAAAATCTTCATAGTTGGGCATAGTGCCTTTCATTTTGGAGAGCAAATAACTTATTCACAAGGTGCTCGGTATAAACAACTTGAAAGTCTGACAGCGTTCCACTTACCAATACACCATGCTGGGGTTTGTTAAGAACATTTTGTCCCGTCTTCTGCCCAACTCAAGCTGAAAAGCCCATTCTTTAATTTCCTCTTTTCTAATGCTGCACCTTAGGTAATGATGTTAGATTGGGGATATGTGTAGAGGGGATTCATTGGATTTCTAAAATAAATGGCTGTAATCATATATATTTAATCCAAATACTGTACCATTCCAGATCATTGTTTGATATCTGGTAAAATAAAAACATACCTAACCAAGATGACAAAGGCAGAAAACCCAACCCCAAAATTTTATTGTTCAGGGTCTGACATAACGATTTCACTTTAGATTTGCAGCATGCCCAATTCTGTTCTTAGGAGCATCTCGGTTTTCTCAGCTCCTATTGACTATAGTGATTACTGCAGCCACTTTCAGGCGTCCCTTCAAAGGGACATCAATTTTAAAAAACAAACTCCCCTCCCCCAACAACGTCTGACATGTTTATTGATAGCAACATTTTCACAGCAAAGATTTCTGTAACTGTTTACTTCCTGCACTGGACAGTGGACGGCTCTTTACATAGTCAATTTCACTCTCTGTCTGTATGTTTCAGTCTCATGCAGCAACACAGGAAGGCAAAACAATGAAAGAAACGTGATAACTGAAGTACACATGAAGGGGCAAGGCAATTCAAGGGTAGCCATACAGTCTGAAACTGTTCATTTTGTTTAAATTATTCACATTTTAAATTAATGGAGTCCCTTTAGGCAGAGTTTTGGGGTTCTGTCAACAAGAGTAAATCTACTTATTTCGGGTAGCATTATAGTAAAATCTTACACTGTAAATAAGGAATGATTGATTTTACACACACACACACACACACACTTTATTTATATACCTCTCCACTGTGATTTCCACTCCATGCATCTGACGAAGTAGGTTATAGCCCACGAAAGCTTATGCCGAAGAAAATCTGTTAGTCTATAAGGTGCCACAGGACTCTCGTTGTTTTTGCTGTACACAGACTAACAAGGCTCCCCCTCTGGAAATTTCTACACTTTATTTTAATCATTTATGGGGGTAGATCATCAGTTGGTGTAAATTGTCACTGCTTCATTGACTTCAATGGAGATGGCAATTAATACTGCTGAGGATTGCCACCATGGCGCTTCCTTTCTGCAAATCACATATCTTGGACAATGAAAAGAAACTAATAGATTTAATTTTTGGTTACAGTCAGTTTCAGGGTTGCAACTCTTAACAGGGGTTGTTTAAATCTAAGTAAGTTTTCATAGATTTTTGTATCTACAATATTTTTTTTTTTAAATACACACCAAAAAAAAAAAAAAAAAATCAACAGGCCATATCATGCTATTGATTTTAATGAGAGCTCTCCATTTAAATGGATTATGAAAATTGCTCAGTGATCAATGGGTACAGAGCCCAAAATGAACCCTCGAACTACTGGAAAGCTTTGCTTTATTTATGCAGCCTTAATTCCTGTCCATGACTATATCTTTTAACAGCTCACATTGTTTATAGGACATTACAATATGAATCTGCAACCACTACTTCAAGATAAACACATTTGCAAAAGGACTTATACCATCAAATTCAGAACTCCTTAGTACTTTGCAATCAGACTCTCAGCCTCAAAAACAAATCACACTGCTGTGCAAGTTAAGTGAAACCAAATTCTTTTGAGATTGCAGAGTTTTATTTAACAACTACAACCGCAAATTATATTAAATGGCATTTAGGCATTATATTAAGTATGGTTCCTATTGCCTGCAGCACATAATGTGAAAAAATGTCTACATTAGAAGATGACTCAATAGTAGTGTATTTTTTTTTTGTTTGTTTAAAATAAGAATACAAATGAATGCCTTTGGCAACCTCTCCATTACTCTGTTTGAATACTGATCTGGCTATAAAGACTATAAAGGAAGTATGTCTATTTTTAATGTTTCTAAACCACACATTGCTTTTCAAGTGAACGCTTCTTGGTGCTTAATACAGACAATCATTCTGTGGAACTACACGCTAAATGGAACAGCTATGGGTGTCCCTCATTTTAGTCCCACCCATACCAAATTAAGACTTATTCTTATATATTTTCTGTTACAAAGCAGTTTTTGGCCACCCTCTAGCTTCCTCAAAAATGGTCTTTCAACTCAAGATTTTGCAAGCATCATCTGTGCCCTGAGGAGAATTTGGAATTCTTTAGGTTAATCAGAGCCATTTCAGAGATACCAGACTCTCAAATAACAGGTTAGAATCACATTTTAAACTTCTCAATCCTGTTTTATCAGAGAGTCAGATTAACCTATTTGAATTGGCTTTATTCAGCAGTCCTTGCCAAGACTCAGTGTAACTATTTTTGACAATATTCAGTACAGTTAGTAACCCCGGAACCATCTGTCAATCTCAGTAGGGTTTAACAGAAATCTAGTGGGAAACTTCAGGAAGTTTTTCAGGACCAGACTTCTGTATGTGAGAGCAACAAAAAGAACAAATGAATTTCAGAAAATTGTACATCTTATATCTGCTGTTGACAGCTTGTTCAGTTGCGTCAGCAGGGACAGATTGTAGCATTAAGTCATTTGTGGCTCTCAGTGTATGCTGTCCTGCAGTCAAGATGGATTTGATGCCCATCACCTCTGGCTGGTATTCAAAAAATTCAAAATTCAGAAAGTTTCCTTGCAAAGAGGAGTCATACCTTACTCACAATTCCTAATAATCTGTAATGTACCAAGACAACTGGTAAGTAAAAATATAAAGAAGTCCAACCAACTTGTTTCCTTCTGCAGGTGGATTTGAAATTCATACCTTGTCTGGCCTTCTCATGTGACTACTGATCTAACAAGTGATCCAGGGTAACAATAGAAATACTCCTAATCCATGGCAGAGAGATCTGATCTCCTCATTAGGATGAGCAGAATGGCAGCTTGCTGGTTTCCAGACATTTTCTTTAACTGAGATGAGCGTTGTCCCTTTCCATTATAATTCAACGAAAAGTAGCTCACCTTCTCCTGAACCACTGAAGTTTCGAGATCCATAGTTCTTGCCATTTATCCAAGCTGATCTTGAAAGCTTTGGTAATCATCTGACTGAGACGCAGAGGGTGCGTTTACATTAGCATTTAGAGCAGGAGGATAGTGCAAGATTCTAATTTCTTGTTTGCCTTATTTCCTGGGCAACCTTCATTATGTCCTTCATCAAATGAATCTGAAGGAGCGCCTGATTAAGCAGAGACGTGTGCATAGTGGGATGGAACCAAAAAAGAAAAAGTGGCAGTGGGTGTCCTAATAGGTATGTCCAGAGACAAGGAAATAGAAATACCTAGTCTTTGAGGCCTTCACAAAATTTCCCAGAAGGCTAACACAAAGCACGTGGTACTCGTATGGGGATCCTTGATCTTACAGTAGTGGAGGGCAGAGACCAATTGCAAGGCATAGAGAAGGAAGACCCAGAATGGGGATCAGGTCCCATTGCCAAGTCTCCTCTGATTTGCTTCAAACTTCATGATAGATGGCAACATAAATAATCCAGAACACTCATGGAACCAAACCTACCATTCCCAAGAGGCACTCCAACTGGCAAAGAGACTCCCGCAAAAACAAGTTTCCTCAAGAAGCAGCCACAGATGAGAGACTGATTCCATTTCTACAGTGACGGCCAAAAAGTTGCTGCCATCAGTTCAATTTTTCCAGATCTACTGAGTGGTCATTTAAGACATGCTCAGTTGATCCAGAAATCAAATTAATAAAAAACCACACCCTAAAGTGGCATAGCAGTGTGTCGATGGGAATGCATTCCCCAATGGCACAGCACAGTGAAGATGCTGTGCTAACAGGGAGTTAGGAAGTCAATGGGAGTTATACAAGCTACTCTGCGTAACTCCCGTAGATTGCCAGTGAATTTTGCCTGCCATATAGTCTGGCCCTAAAATGGTTATTAACACAGCATCTAGGTCAGATAACTCACTTATCAGTGAGAGATGACTGCAGTAGAAGTGAGAGATGTCAAAGCGCTGACCGCCATTATCCAGAAGCAATCCCATGGTGACATTGGCTTAATGGCACCTGTACTAGTAGAGTTCCAACTAACAGCCGGTAGCGGGTTTAGAATCATGGTAGTTTCTTTTATTTTTATTTTTTTCCCCTTAAATGTAGTTCTGGATTCTCCTTTCTTTCTTACAGTTCATATCCCTGAATTCTCAACTCTTCTTCTGGTCAGATCCCTGCCTCTAAACAATTCTTGCAAAGCTTTCTAAAGAAAAGTGTGCTATCCCTAAAGGATTCAAAGACTAATTACATTGTTAGGTTTATTCCTTGATTTGAAAGAAGCCAAGCTATATCCCAGTATGAGCCCATGTCTGTAGAAGCAGACATGCTTCACTGATGCAATTACAGTTTCTTAGCATTAGAAACAGATCCATCTTTTAAATTATCCACTTATGAGGATACAGAAACAGAACAGAAAAATCATGAAGTAAAGAAATTGCAAAAGATCACACCTACTATATTGCACAATTCAATTTTATATTAAAAAAAAAAAATGGTCCTCATTACTTTCCCTAAACTTTAGCAGCTTCAGGAATTGACCAAAGAATGCAAGCCAGATTGAGTCAAACCTTTTAAAAAATTATTTTAAAAAGTTAAGTATGTGTGGCCATTTCAGAGTAGCTTTTTATGGCCTTACTTTCATTAATAAGAGACCCTGAAATACAGCATTAGTGGATACCAATTTAATGTCAAAGACATTACTTAATATACAACATTGATTTAAATATGTTTAATGGCTGCAATTTGGGGTGCCCATTTATGAAAGATGTTGACGAATTGGAGAGGATCCAGAGAATGATTAAGGCCTCAGAGTAACTGACCTATGGGGAAAGGGTGAAAAAGTAATAGTCTAAGCATCTGAAGGGAGCCAACATTATGGAAGGGGAAAGGATCATTGAGAGCAATTCAGAGTAGAAACTAGAAATAATGTAATGCAATTGGAGAGGATACATTAGGGCAAATATCAGGAGAAAATTTGCTGATGTTTAAGTGAATTATATTACAAATTAGTCTTCCCACTCCCCAAAAATTGTTATTCAAAAACACAGACTGGAGAAAAAAATATGCAAAAATTGTCACGTACAAGCAGACCTATATAGTTGAGGCAATAGATTGGAAAAACTAGTGGGTCGCATCTCTAAATTCAATGTCTTGATTCCAATTCTGTGCCACAAAATTCTTAATTCAATCAAAACAAACAAGGAGTCTGGTGGCACTTATAAAGACTAACAAATATATTTATTGCATGAGCTATTGTGGGAGAAAATTCAAAGTGGGATTTTCTCCCACGAATGATCATGGGTTGGTCTTTATAGGTGCCACCAGACTCCTTGTTTGTTTTGCTGAATTAGAGTAATAAGGGTGCCCCTTTGGAACTTAACTCAATCATTTCACCAAAAATAAAATCATCTGTGTATCTGAGGGGCACAAACAAACTGCCCAGGAAACATAGATGTGTAAGATTCTTGGTTCCTAAAATTATAGGCCCCTGGGCAGCTACATATACATAGACTAGAGAGGTGGGGTTTGAGCTGATTTAAATGGAAGAAGGTGCAAACCTTACACCCTTATTACTCATGCACTATGCCATCAAGAACAGTTTTAAGTGTAACACTAAATGCACATGAACCCACTCAAATGTGTAATTAATAGCAATACTTAACTTTATATACACAAATTCCAAACTTGAAAGCTGGATATGGTATCAGCTCGCAAGGATATCTAGTGCTTTTAATATACTTTAAAAAAAAAAAAAAATTCTAGCCATATTTTGGAATGTCTCATCCTCCACCCCCATTTTTCATCCACTCTTAACCATCTTCTCTTTATTACTGGTTCAGGAAAAAAATACCTCCAAAATATCCACTATACAATAAGAAAGGCAAATAGAATTAATAAATCACTTTATACTTGACAGGATTGAGTCAAAATTTGCTGGAATTTGAAGACTGAAAGTTAGCAGTTAATAGCCTCTAGTGAAGTTAGTGGTTTGCCAGCTTAACAAAATCCTCTCCCTCCCCCATCCTACCCCCAGACCTGATTTTGACTGAATACCAAAACGGACCATGACAGAGTAGCATGTCTGCATATGTCTACACACCCATCTGCAAACCCCATTCTGGTTTTTTAATCCCATGTTTGCTGTAAACTATCCTAATCTCAGAAACGTTTACGTCAAGAGCTATCAGGGAAACATGGATGCGTATCAAGAAGTTTGGTGGAGAACAAAACCCACCAGATGCATGGCACCAGAAGAAATCGAATAGCTTTGCCATGTGGCTGACCAACGTCACTAACGACTACTTAATAAAAGGTTCAAAGGTGTCAATCAAAAAAAAAAAAAAAAGAGTGGTGTTAGGAGGACTAGTGAGGTTATATAAGTGACTCTAAGTGCTACTAAACCCAAGGTCAGTGTAGACAGATGCAATGAAACAGTCTCCTATACATACACCTCTAAGTTTCCTTACCGTTTTAGTTCCTGATCTGTCCGCCACATAGGGCTGACCATGGTTAGTTATGTCAAATTAGTACATGCTGGGATAACATGGAGAAATATCGACTCATGTTGTAGCTGAAGTCTCTAAATCCATTTTGACAAATTCCAAAAGGGGGGGCCGTGTTAGTCTAGTTCAGCAAAACAAACAAGGAGTCCTGTAAAACCAATGTATTTATCGCACGAGTTTTCGTGGATCAAATCCCTTTATCAGATGCTTAAAGTGATAAATAAATTGGTTAGTCTTTAAAAGTGCCACAGGACTCTACATCCATTGCCGCTCATACCTGGCCTAGCATTACCCTAATCTCCAGCAGTCAGAAGCCAGTGAGCGTAATTATCCATTGGGCTCGTCAATGTTATTGCTTACTTGACACACCAAGCTAATGCTGCTGGAAAGCCAAGTCCTCAAGCCACAGATAAGCACAAACGCTGGCAGCCCAATATGGCTTTTCAGAAAGCTCTGAGGCGTTTCAGATGATGGATTACTGTACATATTCCCTCAGTTAGCTCATTCATTATTAACCAAGCTAACGAGTTGATTAGTAGCCAGAAAGCAAAAAGTTGAATTTAAATATGGCTTTCCTCATGGACGTTAGCAAGGAGTGGAGTCCCATGAGGCCCTGTATCAGAACAGGAGTCCAAATGTCAGCAACGCTTAGTCTGTTCCTCTCCAAACTAGATTAATTATTGACATGACCGCCCTCCCTCTCCCCCTGACACCAGCTCCCACAGTCACAGGGTGTCATGGTTCTGGAAAGAAGCCATAGGTGGTGTTCAAATGCAAGGAAAGAGCTTGTGAAAGGTGGGTAGTGGAGGTGGTGGGTTTAGATGGGACAATGGGGATAGAAGTAACTGAGGGGCTGCAGAAGCTGGGTCCCGTAGGGGTGCCGGGTTTGGGTTTGTAAACTAGTAGTGACTGCCTGAGTGCTAGACTGCCCTTTCCCCTGTCATACACACTCAAGCTAACAGGGTAACAACTTCAGAGGCCTGCAGCGCTTCCCACGTTACCGCCTGGAATTTGGCTTCCCCACCCTGGAGCAAAGCACGTGGCAGTCAGTATGGCTGGGCTCAGCAGAGGGGCAGGAAGCAGGGGGTGCTCCATTCTTCCCCCTCCCTGGCTCCCAGAAACAGTGGGATATGGCAGCTTTTCTATGATTCCTCAATCTGGCTTGTGGAGGGAATCGAGCAGATACTCCAGCACAAGCCACTTCCAGGTTGTGTCCCAGGGCCCGAGAAGTCCCGCATCAAGCAGAAGTGTTACACTATTATGAAAAAGAATGATTAGATCTGCAGACAATGCTGAATCAAAAGTAGCTAAGGCACTGCGGGACAGAGCTGTTTTTCAAGACACACTCAGTACTTGAGGCAAATGGGTTAGATGTGAAATGCAAAGTTTAATGGGACTGAGGGTCAAGTAAGGCTCTTGGGCAGAAACTGCACTCAGGCAAAGCAGTAATGAATAGGTTAACGCTGTGGATTAAAATGAG
The DNA here is from genome assembly GCA_007922175.1 of Pelusios castaneus. Taxonomy (NCBI): domain Eukaryota; kingdom Metazoa; phylum Chordata; order Testudines; family Pelomedusidae; genus Pelusios; species Pelusios castaneus. The sequence goes on along the minus strand of ML685850.1, from coordinate 4,399,342 downwards.
GTGGGTAGATATTGTTCATCCCGCCATGTAAATCATCCCTCAGTACAAAGGTCAATAGGAGGTTGCTGGTATCGCGAGGATGATAAATCCTCAAGTCTTCCTCCGCAGTGCATCCAGCCATAATGGAGATCCAAGATGGTAGCCACCTGCTTTATGTGGATGGGAGACAACCTTCATCTTTCCCTTTTCTCTTCCAGTGGTGATATGGGAACAGAGGCAGCTCTCTCTGCCTTTCCTAGCTCCCACTGGTGGTCATTTCCAAATATTTACTCCAGAGAGAGGGGTCGACGGTGGCCTCTGTAGGCCATCCCATCCTGCTCACCATCGTTCCCCATGTACTGGAGCACTTGCACGAATAGTCTGTGCGTGACATTAAGCCCTTATCCTCAATGGCAGTTTAAGAGCACCCATGAGAAGAAGTTGCTATGTTCCACCTCAGAGGTCATTGCACTATAATGGTGGGTGAATAGCTTTTGTGAGCATCTATAGTTAGACATGGTTTATAAAAAACACAAGACATTACTTCATTAGGAAAATATTTTGTCTGCATCAAACCAAACATGTCTACAATAGCAGCCTCTTTAACCAATAGTTTGGTTTTTTTAAAATGAAAAAGTTAAAGTTACTCTGTAATGCCATTGAAAGATTTTTACAAAACTCTAGTGACTGGATTAAGCCATTGTTAAATAGTGAAATGGTCTCTCTCTGCACGACACAATTAATTTTTTTTCCAAAGAAGGAGAAACAAACTCAACGGAGTATATTTCTTTCCACTGTTGTACTAACTATTGTTGTAACAGAACAATGAGGAAGCAAAAGGCAGCAATGTGCATATGTTCTTGTTTATGATCAGAGTCCTGCTTGGATGTGATTTCTGTGCTGTATGTCTTGAACTTGGGTAATTTGAATGGGAATATTTTAGATCTTTCAACCCCCCTCCTCCCCAAAATCCGCCATCTTAGTGTAAATGCCCTCTAAATATACGTAGGTGTCTCAGAGGCTTTTCTGGCTGCACAAGAAACAAACCAAGTATATATTAGTCCCCATAAGAATGAGGGACCATGATAAAAGAAACATAAATCAAGTTATTCTCAACACATTTCTACTATAGGCACAGATACATCGGAGATGACCCAGCCAGTTCTATAATTAGGAGAGTGACAACAGATATGGCCCATATTTATTTAAATTCAAATTAACGGTCTTGGAACTGTGAAGTGATCCACATCACTGGACTATATAAGCATATATCCTTATAACTTGTCTACATACTTCCCCCCTCCTTCCTATTGTCTGTCACAACCACACCCTGCACCTTTTCTCCGTCTACTGGAGAGACCACTGAGAAGAACTCTATAGATAGGGATGTATTCTAAAATGGGCCATAAAGTTCTGCTTTTCTCCTAAAGCAGATAGGCAATTGATGTTTCAGGACTTCCCCACACTCTCACTTATCTATGTGGTTTGTGTCATGTTTCTGTCATAACTAGTATTTAATTTTGGACTCTGGCAAAAATCCTTTCTTGGTAGTCCTAATTTCAGTTATTGACAGGTCTCTCAGATCTATGGTCTGTTTACACACAGAAGTAAGATATGAGTAGAACCGGGGAACATTGCGGTGGTGGGGGGGGGGGGGGGGAGGCGGGGCATAGATGTTTTGTTTTCTAACCAAATATTTCATATTTGATTTTGGGTAATTTTTAACTTTTATTCAGGTTACAACTGAGAGTGTTGTGCAGACAAAATCTTCATTGGTAGAAGCAACACTGTCCTGTCAAACTTTATCCTACAAAAGTCAATGCATGCTGCAGCTCATGGGCAAGTTTCCAGAACATAAGGATTTGTAGGCATGAAATACTCTCTGTCACAAGCTTCATGCTCCCTCCACCCCCACGAATCCATGTCCCCCTGCCCCCGTCCAGCTCTCACGCCGAAGTACATGCTAAAAATCCCATAGGACATTAATGCCTTAAAATGTGAGTTGGGGAAGTGGTTAGGGTTGCTCCCAGAGCTGGTTGAAACTTTGAAATTCAGAATTTCTGTTTCCATGTGAAATTGTGGCACTTGGAAATAGGTTTCATTCCAGGAAGAAAATTCCATACATTTTTCATTTTGGAAAAATCTCAATGCTTCTATTTGGGATTCCAAAACGCAATGGAGTATCCAGCTGCCCTGAGTCCCAGAAACACCTCACACTGCCCTGCCTCTGAGGAGCAGCTCTGGGAGTCCCCTAGAATCAGGTGAGATCCCCACCACAGAGCCTAGAACTGTTGAGTATACTGGCACTTGCTGGCACTCCCAGCCTCCTAGCTGCAGGCTGGGAAGTGCTGGGATCCCCAGGTCTGAGGCAGTCCACATGATGAGACCACCATGGACTCTGAAAGCCTCCCCAGCAGCCTGCTACCTGAGCTGGTGGGAAACCAACCCGAGTTTGATGAATCCCGGTGTTTTGGTAGAAGCAATTGAAACAGGAAGGTTCCCACTAACCACGTCAATTTCAATGAAATTGGCATTTTCTAAGAAAAATGGTTCCATTCACAAGAGCTGACGAACCAGCAAAAGGAGGAGGGAATAAGAAAAGGGGAGAACTTAGAAGATCACATGCAGAAAGCCTGGAATAAGCTTACTGCCTTGGACCAACTGACCGTGAATTTGATCACCTTCAGGGCAAACTATGGGACTGATCTATTTTCCCAGGTTTTTGAGAAGGCAGGAAGGGGTACATACTCCAGAGCATTACTGAAGACCCAGATGGATACCGATATTCATGAGGGACAAGTGGATTAATTGAAGAGCTGAATCCAACTTTGCATTGGCTGATTTGATCCTTTCGAATTATAGTATTTTATACTCACAGAGCATATGTACTGTCCGAGTATTGCAGAACTATCATTAAAAATATGTTTTAAAACACACAATACTTGAAACACATGCAAGAGATCAATACCCCAAATCTGGTATAAACAGGTGATTTTATATCCAGTATGATTTATTCTTATTTTTTATTAAGATAGATATTGCCTCAAAACCCCAGTTGTACTAGACACTGAATTCCTTGAACTCGCTCAGCTACCTTTATTAAAAAGATGACAGCATCCCTTACTAGATTTCTTTTCTTGGTCCCTTGATTAGTCATTTCATACAGGTTTCACTGGAGGCAGTAATGCTCCCAAGAATGTTATCTGTGTTTTAATAGCACCTAGGGGCCCCATCGCCTCTCTCAAACCTTGGTACTGCAAGATTTGAAAGGGTGTGCAGTTTATTCTCAGAGCCATACAGATAATGGCACAAAGGACCCCACCTGGTAGTATCTATAGTTTCTTTCCATATGAGACTAGAACCATTGACATTATTGAAGTGCTGCAATAATAGAAGACTGTCTAGCAGATCCATCATAGATTAATAGACTTTAGGGATCAGAAGGGGCCATTACCATCATCTAGTCTGACATCCTGCACAATGCAAGCCACAAAACCTCACCCACTCACTCCTGGAATAGACTCCCAACCTATGACTGAGTTACTGACATCCTCGAATCATGATCTGAAGAGTTCAAGACACAGAGAATCCACTAGCAAGTGACCATGCTCCATGCTGCAGAGGAAGGCAAAAAGAGAGAGTTTCACTTTGTTTTTCATTAGATACTTTTAACTACTCAAACAATTCATCTGCTTCCTCTTGATAACATTTCTTACAAACTTGCCTTTTCTTTTCACAGTGAGGGAGAAGGAAGATGAGAGGGGAAAAGATGCTTAGTCAGTGGACTGTTTTCTCTTCTCTCTCCCTGCAGCAGCATCTGGTTCCAGACAGTGAAAAGGCTAATGGGGAAAATTTGAAATCAAAACAACAACAAAAAAATGCATTCTTTAAGCTGAAAGTGACATGCAAAATTTAGTCTAGCGGTCACATTTAGAAAGGTGCCTATTACCTCCCAGATAATTGTTACCCCGGTAACAGAATTATTAGTTACCTCGGTTACCTTGGTATCCAAATAATTCCCTACATTTGCTATGGGTAACCACTGCAAACACAGAAGTAATGTTTACTTCTCTAAGAAACTGCAAAGCATATGGGTAATCACTGTCGTTTATACAGACCAAATTATGGATTTTGAATTTAGTAGAATTGTACAGGATGCATGTCATCCCAAGGTTGAGCTCTGTCCCTTTAACAGTATTAATTTTTGTACTGTGAGATCCACAGAGCAGCCTGCTTGACCTGTCAATCACTAGCAGCAGGGGAATGTCCCGCCTCCTCTAGATCCCTCCAGTTTTCTTTGCCTCCACAGTGGTTGTGGAGAGGAAGTCTCAATTTTTAAGCTAATGTCATAATTTTTGTGGGCCTCCATGTACATATGTGACCCAGTTCTAACAGACTGGTCTTTCAAGCTTTACCCTACGTTACTGTTTTCAGCAGAAAGTCATCTTCATGCCCAAGCAAGAGGAAGATAGAGTGTATATCAATGACATTTTTGGGTGTCTGTAGCTAAGAGATGATCCTTCTTCCTACCCCAGAGAGACATGGCTACAAACAGCAACTCTTCACATCACCACCAACCTCTGTATCCCATCAAAATGAATAGAAAAAAAATCACTTACATTTACCTGAAACATTTCCCTGAAAAATTTCCTTTTCTGAAAAAAAATAAGTTTCACAGATTTGACCCTGCTAACAAAGGGATCTCCTGGAATCAGAGATTAAAACTGACATGGAAAGATTCAGGTTTATGTCATTAGAGAACATTGCCCCCTTTTTAAGGAGTTGTGTGTCTTTTTTTAAAGCCTCGTTAACATGTTCTCATTGAGAATATCAGAACGGAATGATCCTGGCCGTAAATGGCATCTCAACAGGCAGTGACTTCAGGGGTGGGGCATTTCCCAGCTACCAGTGACTGACAGGTCTGGTTCTGTTCCCGAGCTGTGAAAAGGCGGCAGGTTCCCATTGTAACAGAGCTGTGGAGCTAATTTCATAAAGGAGGGAAAATTTTCAGGAAAGTTCAAGTTTTCCTAAATGGACCCATACTTCTATTTTCTGGTGTAACTGAAGGCAGGTGGTCGAGAACAAAATGATGAGATGTTTGCACAGAATTCCATCCCAACCACCTGCTGCCAAAACATGAGATGCTCTTAATAAAATGGCAATACAGACACCGCAAGTGGCACCCAGAAATCCACCAGAAATCGGTATCTAAATTTCAGCTGTCAGGTGCTCACTGCTAGGCAAATATACCAATGCATTTCATGCTAAATGAAGTTCACAAATGAAGTGCAAGTGTAGCGTCTCGTAGAGCACGCATTGCCATAATCCAGACCCAACATAATCAAAGCACAGATCAGTGCAGGGACGTCGACAACAACAGAAAGGACTGAACCATCATATCTGGTGCAGATGAAGACAGTGGCGTAAGTAACTGCTGGACAGTCAAGAAGCAGCCAAAGATCAATTAAAGTTGCCTGGATCACAAAGCTGATAACCAAATGGCAAAAAACCTCCATGGCTGAGGGGCAGATATCCCCATCATTCCTTCGTAGTGGCTTCCCTGAATAAGCCACCATCCTCTCAATTCTTTTATATTAGAAAGCCTGTGAAATGTAGCTAAAATCAGAATTGAAAGGAAAAAAGGTGCAATTCAGAAAACTTCCTAAGAACTTTAGAGTTTTATATAATTAAATAGCTTTCTCAGTCCCATCACTTCTAAGACTTTGTTTTTCAAATGTATATTTTTAAATAAGTGAAAAATTGGTCTCTAAAATCACTTACATTGACTTCTGCCTGTGGTTGCTGAAGATATTCCAGCAACATTATTACATCCACTTCAAATTGCTATTTCATGTTACAGAAAGTGGCTCGAGTAATTCCCCAAGTAACCTAGCAGACATACATTCCTTTCCAAGCCTCAGAGTCTTCCTTCTCCCCTGGTGCATATTTATATACCTAGTCTATCCTTTCAAAAAGTTGCCCAAAGTGTGTAATTGCCAGTCATCACTTTCTTTGATCTTTCTGCTTCTGAGATGAAAGTATCAAATGACAACAGAACCCTTTAAACATTAGCTTTGAACATTTGTCTTTAGTACCTACCAAAATTAGATTTTACTGAAGAATGAGACTGCCATCGCCAAGGATGTCAATATATTACTAAATATGGCTGGTGGCATTTTTTAACTAGCTTTACAATAATGGTGTTAATAGCAAGTCCGCACAGTTCATTGGTGTCAGTAATGAGCCAAAAACAAGGAGTGTGGGACTTTTAAAGACAAACAACTGTAGTTATTGCATGAGCTTCCATAGGCACGATTCCACTTCATCAGATGAATGACATGGAAAATATAGCATGTAGAAGAGTGGGTCACAAGGTTAATTCAAACAGATCTAGAGGGACAGAATGCTAGCCTCTCTCTTTAAAGTAAATAAGGTTTGGATTCGAAATGTAGAATAGGGAGGCAGGGGCTGAGAAGGAGGAGTACAGGGGTGAGAGTAAGAAGTCATTCACATGACACATGGGACACTGTGAGGATCCTTACAAGAATTTAACACAAAAAGCCCCTAAGAAATCTAACGTTGCACTTTGTGAATGAAGAAGCTACCGCACATGGCAATCACTCCTGTTCTAGAAGATGACAAGGAATTAACAGCACACAGCAGTGTAAGGCAACAGGTAGACACCCAACATGACTGAAGCTCAGCACAGGCAGAATGTCAGAGCAGAATTAGAATTTGGCCAGGATCTTACAAGAAGTGCTGCAGTATCTGTAATGACCACAACTGGTGGGGAAATCAATTTTTCAGAACCTCAGCAGCACAGTCTCACACAGGTTTGGGTTAGGGGCATTGGTTCAGTACCGACTGAGTTACCGATACTCCTTTCATATGTCAGACTAGCATCCAAATCCTGCTAAGATGTATGCTTGCGCTTAACATGATGCATCGTGAAAGTCCCATTCACTTCAGTGTCTTCTCATGGCATGCAGAGTTGGGTCTAAGACTTCTTGAGTTCTCCCTTTCAGCTACTGGCGCTCCAGACCCTGAGCACTTGTGAGATTTGTCATGTTAGTCTGTTTCAGCAACACAAAAAAGAAGTCCTCTGGCACTTTTAAAGACTATCAAATTTATATTTGCATGGGTATAAAACTGTTGTATTAAGGTAGCACCTAACATTAATACTGCCTTTCAATACAAAAAAAGAACACAGAAGACCCCATATATATTTTACTACATTTTCAGAACCATATCCACACAATTAAGTTTTATAAAATGTCTGTAGTTTTACACACAAATAGAATGATAGATGATTATGGGTGGAAGGGACCTCAGGAGGTCCTCTAGTCCAGCGGATCTCGACCACTGTGTCAGCAGCTTCTCAGTCCCAGGCCAGCCAGCCGGCACACTGCTGGATCTGCCAGGATGGGCCGCCCAGCTTCTTGTCCCGGGGAAAGCAAGCCTTTCAGGGTTGGCACTCCCAGGACGAGCTGCCCGGCTGGCTCTCCCTCCACCTACCAAGTCGACTTAGAGAGTCCTGTGTGGACTCTCTAAATCAACTTAATAAGGTCAACTTAGTGAAGTCGATTTAGTAAAGTCAACCTAAATTCCTAAGTGTAGACATAGCCTTGGGTCTTTTTCTCACGGTGTTTCTGTGGGGACTGTTCCATTTACATTCATTTTGTTTTCTTAGGATAAGATTTATTCAGTTATTAGTTAATAAAGTTCATTGTTATGTTAGTTTTTAGTAGTATTCTACTGTGGGAGGGTAACTTTGAGCAATCTCTGCTGTGAGTCCCTTACAGACTGGATCCTGGGTCTCCAGCTGCTTCCTACATCGGAGTTGGGGTTTATTTCTGTTAGGCACTGGAGAGGGGCAGTTGAATGAATTTTAGCCCACCCGAAGGTTACACATGGATGATGACACTCAGTAGTTCATACATTTGAGTGCCAGAAGTGATGACTGTGATCATCTCGTTTGACCTTCCTTATAAAACAGTGTATAGAACTTCCTCAGAATAATTCTTACAGTACCGCTTTTTGGAAAACATCCAGTCTTGATACGAAAATTGCCAGTGATGGAGAATCCACCATGACTCTATGGCAATGTCTACACTTGCACTTTTAAGTCGACTTAGTGTGTCTACACTTAAAATTAAAGTCAACTTAAAGGGGAACTTACAAAGTCGACCTAGAGCGTCCACACTGGATGCTCTAGGTCGACTTTGTGGGGCTAGGGGGACCTTGGGCAGGTCCATGGTGGTGGGGGGGCACCCCTTGTGTGCAATGGGGCAAAGGGGGACAGGGACCCTGGCAGGGCAGAGCCCTGTGTGATGCTGTCTGGATTTAGGGAAGCATTTATGATATTATCTTCAATGGATATCTCATAAATGCTATAATCCATAGGAACTATGCCATGTTTGGTATCAATAGAAAGGTAGTAATTTGCTGGGAATGATTATATAGTTTATGTCTAGGAATTCTATTTCAATTAGAAGTTAGGAATTCGGTGTTCTATCTATACTTTAACTTGTGTGATTTTATGGGAATGCCCAGACAGGATGTCACCAACCATTGTCTCCTTAATGTTTAGGAATTTTCCAGATAGAATGGTTCCAGGCAGTAAACTGATGAGCCATTAAGGACACAATGCTTGTATTCCTTATGTCCTTAATGGCTCATCAGGTCACTCCCTGGGACCATTGTAGCTGGAAAATTCCTAAACATTAAGGACACAATGGTTTGACACACCCACCTCTCTCAGCCATTTCAATAAAATAACATAAGTTAAAGTATAGCTAGAACACCATATTCCTAACTTCTAATTGAAATAGAATTCCTAGAAATAAACTATATAATCATTCCCAGCAAATTACTACCTTTCTATTGATACCAAACAGGACATAGCTCCTCTGGATTATAGCATTTATGAGATATCCATTGAAAATAATATCATAAATGCTTCCCTAAATCCAGACAGCGTCACACAGGGCTCTGCCCTGCCCTTTGGGGGGCATGCCAGGCTACCCCTATGCCCCCACCGGCAGAGAGGGCATTGGTGTAGTCCTGGGGTAGCCCTAAGTCAACTTAGGGCTACCCCAGGGCTACACTGGCTTAATTCGACTTTAAAAAGTTGAATTAAGCCTTAGGTCAAGTAGAAAGGTGGTTTAATAAAGTCGACTTAATTTTCATTAAGTCGACTTTATTTTCCTTAAGTCGACTTAAGCAAGCTGCTTAAGTCGACTTAAGCAAAGTGTAGTATAGATGCAGGGCAAATTAAGTCGACTTAAGCCAAGTTTAAGTTGACTTAATTTGCCAGTGTAGACACAGCCATAGAGTCTATCATTATAAGGCGTGTTTTCTAATCCTTTACTCAATCACTCTCATGGCTCTTCTATGAACCCTTTCCAATTTATCAATCTGCTTCTTGAACTGTGGACACCAGAACTGGACACCAATCCAGCAGTAGTCGCACTGTTCAGTTTTCTTTCTGATATTGCAGTAGTCACTTTGAGTGCGTCTACACTTACAAGTTAGGTCAACTTAAGGAGGTTTAAGTCGACCTAAACTACTCCGCGTCCACACTGGGCTTTCCTTAAGTCGACTTAAGCATTTCCTTAAGTCGACTTAACACCTCGTTTTAGGTCGACTTAACGCTTAAGTCGATCTTATTAGGCTGATTTAAACCAGCGTGGATGGGGATTAGGACCTAAATCCACCTTATTAAGTCGATTTAAAGTGTTAAATCGGCTTAATAAGGTTGAAAAGGGGCTATGTCTACACTAGAAAAGCTAAGTCGACTTTTGTTAAGTCACCTTAATAAGGTCAACTGTAAATTGACTTAAAGTCGACCTTACTAAGTCGACTTAGCTTTTCTAGTGTAGACATAACCTTATAAGTATTCAAAGGTCAGTCAGCACTTAGCTTCACAGTTCTTATAACTTAATAAAAAGCTAAAACTCTACATGAGGTTTTTGTTTGGTTCTTTTTTATTTATGTTTAAGAGCTGAAACCTTTTCTCCGAGAAATCAGATTTTTCAACACATATAAATACAGGACATAAAATTATAAGATACAATAACTTTTGATGGCTGGGTTGGGGTTTTTTGTTTGTTTTTTTAAGATTTTCAATGGAAGTTTTTTTTTTTAAATGAAATTTTGAGAAAAAAGGTCAAAAATTAATTTCTGTGGGGAAAAAAAAATTTACTGACTCCCACGCTTTTTCTCTTCTATAGGGAAGTATTTTTACCCCACCAGAATTAAATAACGTGCTGATGAAAACTGAAACTGTCACTAAAAATTTATCTAAAAAAATCTTCTTGAAAAACAAACGTTGACTGGGATCTTTGTTCAGTTAAATTAATTTTTACCCTGGGGAAATGCCCATATAGAATATAGCTGACCAATATATTATATCCATTTGTTATTCTGGTTGTTTTCATTACTATATTGATCTTGTTTGCTAATTAACAATATGCCTTCATAAAGAAGTGTTTTACTTCATCACAGTGCAGTTTTCCTTGTATTCTGGTTTGCAGAAAGTCTATCACTCATTTTAAACCCAAATTTACACATTGAACATAGCACACAGTAGCTCAATATTGCTGAAGGTTAGTTATGCCAAGTCTCAAAAACTAGGCATATAGAAACCTTAATATTTCAAAGAATTAGGGTTACATCATTTCAAGTTTTCTCCACCATTTTTGTTGTTCCCCCTATTTTGCCTGTGTGTTGTACACTTAGGCTGTGAAGCTCTTGATCTACCATGACCCATTTTCTCCTCTTTGATGTGCAGTGAAATCCTAATGTGGTATTTTGCCATCCCAATGACTTGCTGCCAATGAACATGCCTATGATTTCACCACCAGAGGCAGTCGGGATTAATGTGATGTGAAAGCACAAGCATGCAATGTAAAGTGATATTTAGGTTCTATTTTGAAGGACTGTAAGCCAGAAAGTCATTTTAAGAAAAAAAAAAAAAAAAAAAATCACACAAAAATTTTAGTGGCAAATTTGGGCTTTTGTAAAATAGTTCTCCTTTTCCAAGCTACCTGTAGTATGAATATCTATTTTAAAAAACCATTTCTTCCCTTGCTCTGTAAATTTAAATCCCCTCCACAGAAATAGTTAGAAAGTGTATAAATAGGGAGAATAGTTCTTTATTATGCTTATGAGTACTTTGATTTTTTACAGTTTGTTGCATATTTCCTACCTGAAGTTATAAACCAACATCACAATTGTTTCCATGGCAATCTATTTTGATGTCACAGGTGAGAATTAACACTTTGGGCAAGAAAGGAGCAGATAAACTTAAACAGAAGCAGAAAATATAGGCTGTGTAGATAAAGCTGTCATTAAAACAAAATGTTTTCCTAAGTTACCTATAGAAAGTCATCTGGTCTTCCAGTAAAATGGAAATCTATGAAATTGCTATCTGACAGCATTCCTGCAATGTCAGCACCCCCTCCCCAAAGCTTTGTAGACTCTCATGGCCCAACTGAACAAGACCTGGAGTGTGCCAACTGGGCCGTATTTACGTGGATGGCAGACTAGAGAAATGATGCCAACCTTTCAGATAAAATAGATATCAAGGGGAAATCTCTGCACAATATGCAGCTTGCCTTCGCAAGTCAAATGAACAGAACCTGAAATAATCCCAGATAGTAATGAGGTGCCAAACAACAAATCTCAAAAAAAAAGACACTGATTGGAGTGCTGATAAAAAGAGAATGGATTTGAAGCAGCAAATCAGCCAACTTTAGTCTTCCATTTAAACATTTCAATATGTCAACACTACATTTGTCCTTTGAGATCCAATAAGAAGAGTAAGTGAAATGGGAATAAAATGTTTTGGACTTGTATCCACTTTTAAAAATAAATCAACCATTACAAGACATGCTGTTTTACAGATATGCACTGCTCATTGTCCTAATTACAAACTTGGCTGAATTCAGCTCTTTGAAAAATGAAACATGACTGCTGTCATGCTGTTTCAGCAGGGTGGTGTGTCGGAGGAAATTCTCAGGCAGACAATGTTCTTTCAGGGTTTGATTGTATATCTATGGGAGGATCACATGGCCCATGACCCTTGAAGTATGTGTTATTGTGAGTGTATTTTTAATAGACAGTCACTATTAGTCTTTCATACTTGTGTGGTAGGTTCAAGATTACTGTGCAATTTAAATAGTAAACCTCAGGAGATGCAACGAAGCTAACATTGGGATGGTCTACACTGTTTACCCTTTTCAGTTGCAGTAAAACTGAGAAACCCAAGTTACTTAAAATAATTGCATACCCCAGTTCGAATGCCTAACTCCCAGCTTGCCCATTGTGCTGAGTTGAAGGAAGGGGGCCTCCCTTTGAATCATGCCAAGGTGGTATTCCAGAATTGAACTTCCTGATCAACTGCTCGGATCTGTGAAGACCACTCAGCTGATCAGGAAGTTTGAACTGATGGCAGTGAATTTGCTACCATCAGTGAAGACCTGCCCATTCCGGGACATTAAAAATCCAAGGAGACTTGGATTTGACAAAAAAGATCTCAATCAGTTCCAAAGTACTCAATCTCTGCAAAATATTATTTCCCTTTTTGAACATGAGTGGCTAGTCCCAATTTGGGGCCCCGTGAGTGTTCCAGCTAGAGCAGAATTTGGTGGTAGTCAGATCTTTCTTTGATGCAGTTTTGTTTATTTACAAAGAATGTACAAAGTTCTGTCTCTGAACACAGAAGGAATCGAATAGCAGGCAAAAGCTTCATGTGCACACAGTATACAGAGCATCCTGATACAAAAGCCTCTCCCCACGTTTCTTCCAGGGTCAGACATAGTATTTAAGTACTTCAGCTCAGTACCCTGTATTCTGAGAGTGACCAATGCTAGGTGGTTGAGAGGTGGATTTATGCTTACAGTTATGTAAATTGAAAGGTGAATTCACACCTATCAACCTCAATCTGAAAGCAAAGTTCCATCCAGCTCATAACAATGTATTCTACTGGGAGAAAAAAATGCCTAATGTATTTGTCCCACAAACTACTGATTTTGAAACATTAATACAAACAAGAAGTGCTTGAAACATTAAGACAAACAAAGAGCCCTGGGAAACATTAAGGTTGCCTGACATTTCCCATTACATCAACCGTTTTCAGTTGTTTTTAAAAGTTTGTCCAACTTTAACCATTCAAGCGGAAGTTTCACATGCCACCTCAGCATATCTCAGGCTGAATTGTTTTGGAACATTTCAGCCAAAAAACTTCAGCCATTTCTGAGAATGATGCGAAGGATAATTGGTTTTGCGATATTAAAAAAAAAAATTCTGGCGACTTTCTATCTAAAAAGCACGAGTACATCCAGAATTTGGAGCAGGGATTTGAATTTTGATGGGAATGGCCTTTGAATCAGGGATCTGTCTTTTGCCATACCCATGAGATCCGCCCAAGGTATATGTGGTGGTGGTGAAAAAAAATTAATCACAATTTCTAGATGCGCTGTACAGAACATAAGAACATAAGAAAGGCCGTACTGGGTCAGACCAGAGGTCCATCCAGCCCAGTATCTGTCTACCGACAGTGGCCAGTGCCAGGTGCCCCAGAGGGAGTGAACCTAACAGGCAATGATCAAGTGATCACTCTCCTGCCATCTGTCTCCATCCTCTGATAAACAGAGGCTAGGGACACCATTCTTAACCCCTTTCTGGCTAATAGCCATTTATGGACTTAGCCACCATGAACTTATCCAGTTCCCTTTTATTCAATATTAATAATAATAATAAAATAACTCACCAAACATCTGTCCCCTACACTGATATGTGCTTGCTATTCATTACGCTGGGAGTTACACTCCATGAACATTTGCAAAGCTACTTCCTTGGTTTCCTTCAAACTCTCCTTTGCTGTGGTGTCTACAAAAAACTTAATAGCTAAGCTGCTTGTGTGCGAGAGTACAGCCAATCATGAGAACTAATATTGTCTCATTACAGCTGGGGAGGTCAAGGTTGGACATTAGGAAAAACTCTCTCACTAGGAAGGTGGCGAAGCACTGGAACGGGTTACCTACGGAAGTGGTGGAATCTCCATCTTTGGAAACATTTAAGGCCCGGTTAGACAAAACCCTGGCTGGGATGATTTAGTGGGATTGGTCCTGCTTTTAGCAGAGGGTTGGACTAGATGACCTCATGAGATCCCTTCCAATCCTAAGATTCTATGATTCTGTGAATTAAAACACTACTGTTTTGCCAGCAAAAAAGTACACAGAACAAGAAAAAAATATAGTCAGTTAATTGATAACCTGGTCAAGGTGGTTGATGCAATGATGTGTCCATCCTGTTGCTGAATTCCAAACTGGGCTAATGAGGAGCTCCTATGACCTTCCTGTGGATGTGTTATGTAGTTACCCAACCCAACTGAACCCATCTACCAAGGCTGGCACAATTCACAACAAAGTCACATGAGCTACATAAGAGTCTATTATTCAGCAAAAAAACAGGAATAGTTTTTTCCAATTAAATGTTTTAAGAAGACTTAATTCTTGCAAATCAACACCAGTGGGGGGGGGGGGAAAATCATCTTACTTTTACACTCTGCGCACACACATACTCATGCGCCTCTGGCACCAAAGTCAGAACTCTCTGGAACAGAGACTACACTCCAGTTGTCTCTACTTTAAAAGGTTTGTTACACGCTTTAGTTCCAAATTGCTTCTACAAATCACATTTCAAGTCCAATATTCCACACAAGTGAGGACAGCAGGTGGGGCAAGTGAATCTATACTGACAAGCCACCAAGAATCAGAGAGTTAAATGGAAACTAGCACTTATCCTCCATTAATTTTTTTCATACCAGATGTCCTTCTTGGGGTATTAACTAGCCAAAACTCCACCCAAAAGGAATTGGGTCAGTTGAGATCGAGTTAAATACATTTTGCAGAACTTTTGTTCAGATCTGGGCATCAACTCTGGCTTTGAGAGATTAAAATTGTGAAAAAAAGTAAAAAGCATACAAGTACATCACTCTATACAAGAGACATTTAAAAAGTTGAAATAGAGGCCATTTTGGACTTGGTCAATAGGCTCAAAAATTTTCAAGTAGTGAGGCACCTTCAGGATAACAACAGGTTCTGCAGCCTTTTTTAAAAACATATTAAATTGAATTTGGTGATTTTGTATTAACCTGCAAAGGGTTCAGCTCCCGTTGCTTCCAGTTTCAAATGCGACAGAGCTTGCTTCTGAGGCTTCTCTCAAATGTGGAGGCTCCAGGAACATATGAAGATCGAAGATATTGATGCCAGATACAATCACAACAAGTACAGCATCTTATCTGCACTACAAGTTTGATTAAAGCAATAAGTAAAGTTACAATTAACTGGGCATATAGAAACCCTATAAAAACCCATGCCAATGTCACACTCATAGCCCCAAATATATTCTAGGGTCTGATGGATCTCTCAACAGATCTTCAATAGAAAAGTGGCCTCTTCTGGGCTTTCCCAAGGGTCTTTCCACTAGTACCTGGACAGGGAACCTCTTCTATTATTGTTCTGGCCATGTCTTACACCTTATGCATATGCATGAGGATTTCAACACTCCTTCCCTTACCTGTATTTCCATAGCTCACGAAAGTTGGGGTGGCCTGTGTCTGTAAGTTGTTTCTTTGTTCCCCTTATTTCCATTAGCATTTATGCACAACATGGGTTCATGGTACAGGATATCTCCCATCATAATTGGGTGTTTTGTAGTCTATTATTTCCTAACATCAATTATTGGCACATTCCTTCCAGTATTCTTGTAACCTCACTGTCATAGGGTTGTTTCTAGGGCACCCACTCATGTCAAATGTTCTTAAGCTACGGCCTAACATGGCTAAGCAAAAAATCTTACAGGCGTCAGCCTGTAGGAATTGCATCACAAGTAATTAAGTAAAGCACAGCTAACACATTCAACACTCCTAAATACTTGTCAGCTTTATACTTCTATAATCCTATAATTTAAATCTATTTAGCATACAGGAAATAGCATATGAGTGAACCATAACACCAGACAACAGTAAGCAGATGATGAAGTGAACTATTTGGCTACAGTTTGTATAGAGAGATTGATCAATTTTGACTCCCTTCAAATGGTATTAGGGATTTATGAACAAATTGTCTTGCAATTAAAGTAAAAGCATATCCCTATGCAGGCTCTGAGCAGCCTGCCAATTGTTAAAAGCAACTCTAAAGGCCAAACACCACAAATTGGCCCCTGTTGCAGAAGGACATGCACACAGAGTGGAACACAGACCTCCAGAATGAAAAAGAAGTTGCTTGGGATCATTCCTGATTGAACAGTGCGGTAAGTTCCTTCAGTCATCGAAGCGATTTGTATCATAAAACTGGCAGAAGTTCAGTCATTCAATATTGGCATTGCTGTATCATGGCCTGTAAGGTCTCAAGAGTTCATGGCACACACAATAGTGAAGTGAAAGTGTCTCTGCTCTTTGCTCCCTCTTCAAGTACCCATGACTCCTAGCAGACTTACAAAAACTTGACTGAATCTTACTTATACAGAGGTAATTCGAAGCTTCTGAAATTTCACAGTGCTGGACTGAAACATGTGGCTACAGCTATCCCTTAAAGTTACTGCATATGAATCACACACTAGCAGTATTCTGGCAAAACAAATAATAATTACAGAACTAAAGTCCTTCGAGGTTTGCCCCAACACCACATATCAGTAACCACACCCTTACGTTCTGGAGTACGCCACCCTGGGAAGGAGCGCAACAGGAGCTCTTGCAGCCTGAGGCCTGGAAAAACGGACATGACCAAGCCTGCCAAGCAGGGACTGATGATTATTGAAGGACAGAAACTTTGTGTGAGTTTTCACTTCTTTCCTTTACCCTGTGGGAAGCGAGGCCACTGGCAGGAAGTGATCCAGCAAGCCGGCTTCGTAGCACCCAAGGGGCAGAGCTCAGCTGCTTATGCTGGGCTCCCGTATGCCTAAAGAGGGGACGATAGAATTCTATTTCCAAAGGGGGAGCAGTGTTAGTCAATTGCAAAAAAACAAAGTCCTGTGGCACTTTTAATTACTTGATGACATGGAAGGCCCTGAATACAGCCGTTTGAAGTGGAGCTCCATCAACTTCAAATCTGTTAGTCTTTAAAAGTGCCACATGACTCTGTTAGAATTCTTTTGGCACAGAGCCTACTTGGAGAAGACCCTGGCTCTACTACAGGGTAGAGCTATAGTGAGAAAGGGGAACACCTGGACAAAGATGATCTGCCTCACCCTAGCCTGACAACTAGGGGGCAGCGGAAATGAGTGGTCCCCTTCACAGCTTCTCACACAAAACAGTTAAGTACATGATGATCAAGGCCAGAAGGGACCACACCGATCATGTAGCATACCCTCCTATACAATGCAGGCTACAGGACTTCCCAGAATTAATTCCTGTCTGAATTAAAGCATAAAACCCACAAACAAAGAAACGGAGAATCCACTGCAAACAAACCTTTGTTGATAGCTGCAATGGTTAATTACCCTCACTGGGGGAAAGCATGCCTTTATTGCTGGTCTGATTTTGGCTAGTTTCAACTTCCACAGGATCTGGTTATACCTTCGTCTGCCAGATTGAAGAGACCATCATCAAATATCTGTTCCCCACAAAGAGACTGACAGACTTTAACCGAGTCAGCCTTAACCATCTCTTTGTGAAGATAGGTCGAAGAAGTTCACTCTATCAGTATGGAAGAGATTTTTCTAATCCATTAAGAATTCCTGTGGCTCTTCGCTGAATCCCTTCTAGTCCGTCAATATCCTTCATGGGCACAAGGATCGGGCATGGTATTCCAGGAGCAACTGCACCACTGTCAAATCCATAGGTGATATACCCTCCCGATTCCTGCTTGGTATTCCCCCATTTATACATCCAAGGATCAAGTTAGCCTTTGTGGCTGCAGTGTCTCAGAGAGAGCTCAAGTGCAGTTTATTAGCCACCACGACCCCCAAATGTTTTTCAGAGTCACTGCTTCCCCACCATGGAAAAAATGATCTATCGTCTTTGTTTCTAGATAAATAGGTTTACATTGAATTGTTTTAAAATACATACAGTTTGCTTATGACCAATTTATCAAACAACCCAGACCATTCCATCAGTGGCCAATACTCCTCTTTATTTACCATTTCTCCCAATTTGGGCCATGTGCAAACTTTATCAGTGAGGACATGATGCTTTTTTCCAAGTTGTTAATAAAATATTAAATATAGTGTAGAGTCCAGAATAAACACTTGTGAGACTTCA
Source organism: Pelusios castaneus (assembly GCA_007922175.1). Classification (NCBI taxonomy): domain Eukaryota; kingdom Metazoa; phylum Chordata; order Testudines; family Pelomedusidae; genus Pelusios; species Pelusios castaneus. The sequence goes on along the minus strand of ML685850.1, from coordinate 4,381,095 downwards.
TTAGAAAAACACCTGCTTGATGATGATTCCCTACTTACAATTACATTTTGAGATCTATTGGCCTATTTTTAATCTACTTAAGCCAGTGGTTTTCAAATTTTTTTCCTCGGGACCCAGCTGAAAAAAAGTCATTTATGTCCACGACCCAACAGTTCCATCTTTGAACAATGCAGTCCAGTGTTTTGGCAGTGGAAGCAGGGGCCCCGCGACCCAGTACTGGGTCCTGATTGATGGTTTGAAAACCACTGATTTAAGGGGTGTCATTCATTTTGTACTATTCTAGTTTTTTAAAGTATTATGTAATACCAAGTCAAATGGTGTAGATTTCTGTAAGTATATTACATGAACACTTATCAACCAACTTTGTAATCTCAAAAAACAAAAACAAAACAATATCTAGTTCAACATGATCTATTTTTCCATGAATCCATATTGATTGGCATTAGTTTTATTACACTCCTTTAATTCTTTAGTAATAGAATCACGTTAGGCATTCTATTATTTTGTCCAGAATTGATGTCAAGCTGAGAAGCCTAAAAATATCTGATTCATCCTTTTACCCTTTTTAAATACCAGCACAATATAAGCTTTCCTCCCATCTCCTGGGCTACGTCTACACTTGCAAGTTAGGTCGACTTAAGGAGGCTTAAGTCGACTTAACTTAGTCCCTGTCCACACCAGGCTTTCATTAAAATCGACTGAAGAAATTCCTTAAGTCGATTTAATGAAAGCTTAGGTCGATTTAATAAGAACCGCTGGTTAGGTCGACCTTACCCTTAAGTCGACTCCTTAGGTTGACTAAGCACACTGTGGATGCTTACGCCCACTTTATTAGGTCAACCTAAGGGCAGTTAGGTCGACTTATTAAGTCTCCGTTCAGGGAAACCACTTTGTTAAGCAACTTAACAAAGTTGACCTAACTTTTTGTAGTGTAGACATAGCCCTGGAACTTAGAATCACAGAAGATATTAAGTTCCATTATTAGAATTTCCCCACTGTTCCAAGAGTTATTGAAAAATCACAGTTAATGGCCCAGCAAGCTTCCCAACTAGCTCACTTAAAACTCCTGTATGCAAGTTATCTGAACCAGCTAAGTTAAAAATATCTAACTTTAGTGACTGCTGTTTAACGCTCTCCTTAGGTAGTACTGGAATGGAAAATGTTTCATTATAGTATCTAACTTATCTTTTTTCCCTTTAAATAAGAACAGATTTATTGAACACTTTTGTTGTTTCTGCATTATTGACAATTGTACCATATCCACCTAATAATGGACTGACAACACTGTTTGAAGTTGTTTTGTTTCCAACATATTTAAATTCCTTCTTGTTGTCTTTATGTTTACTGGCCACTGTTTTTAAATGTGTCATTTTTCTTCCCTTATCTATTTTCTACAATTCCTAGCTTCTGATTTATATTCTTTACTATCAATTCTCTCTCCCCCACCCCAATATAGCATTCACAAAGGTATCAAGTTACATTCCAGCAGACAAACTCTATTGAAGCAAGGGTAAGATCTCACTTTCCTTGATCAGCAAATGTTAGTTTCTCTGGAATGCTGATTAGGGGCCAAGGTGGAGCTGCTATAATTCCCAGTCCCTGAGTTCCATTTTTCTGGATTGAGAGACAGATTGCCACAGTATGGCAGACAGTATTCTCAGACAAATTTATTAAAGGGATCTTGAGAATCATAAGTTATGTACAAAATCTTCTATATACATTTTCATCAAATGAGATCTACTGAAGTCTGAGGAATTGTGAGTAGATGAAGAATCAGACCCTTATCACCTAGTTGGTGACTTCAGTGGAGCCAGGAATTCACTGGGGACAACATACAAGTTATACAGTAAAATATTACATCTATCTTTTTAATTAAGGAAGTCAGAAATGCTGAACTCTTTGCTTCCGTCAAGGATAGCAAAATCATAGAAATTAGAGATAGGAAAGATTTATAGAACAAAACCCATTGTTCCAACAATTGCTGGAATGGTCCCTACTGGATATTCTCTATTTCTTTGTATATTCTGGGGATATATTTTCAGAGGAATTCCCATGGTTTTGGATGCTTATTTCCCATTCATGCCTTTGTGCATTTATTTTTGGAGGTCTCAATTCATGGGATCATATTCCACTGCCAGAATCTCACCATCAAAAAGCATTTCTCTCTTTCTTGGTTTCATCCCATTGCATCTGGTTCATATCCATTATGCCAGGCTGAAGAATTCCCCCTCCTTCCTGGAGTTTTCAATATTCAAATATTTGTAAGTTTAGCACATTTTTGCTTCTCACCACCTTTGTTTTTTTAGAGAGGAGATGTATTCTTTAGTCTTTCCTGATGATAACTAATCCTTTGAGTGAATCAGATGTTTTCCCACTTCTCTTTGCTGACCGTCCTCTAATATTTTTTTGGCGATTTAGGGTCCTGAATTGAACCCAGACAGTCAAAGTTATACTGTTACTGCCCAACTCTCCTTAGTAAAATTACACAGCTGTTGTTGCACGCAACATTGGACAATGAAACAGGTGCAAAAGTGGCAGTGTCACATGGGTTCCAATTTTCAAACATGGATGCCTAACATCAGAGACCTAAATCAAGTATTTAGATGCCACTGTTGGAAAACTGAGCCAAGGGGCTAGAAATAAATTGTCCCTTACTCTGTGCGATGCCTTTCGAGATGGAGCCCAGAATTATATTTGCCTTTTTTCAGTTGTATCATATTCCTCACTAATGTCTTATTGTCCCAGCTGTCTCAGCATTATGGCTACTCGTGTTTCTTCCTCACTGAACATAAATCTTTTCTGCGATTATTTTTTTCTGTGTCTTGTTCTGCATTTCTTCAAATGAATATCATTTTGTTATACTCAGCCGATATTTCTCCTCTCTCTAGCAGTGTTCTTTGTCTGGCCTTGAACCAGTGAAAACAGATCCTTCTACCATCTATGCCTTTCAATAGCGTACCAGTTTAGTCCCTCTTCTTGATTAGTAATGGAAGGTATTAAAGACAGTTCTAACTCAGAAAAGCAACCATGTAGCTATAGCACTGTCTGACCCAGAGATGCTCCTGCCCATGTGTATTTAGGATAATCATAGCTGATAATTTAATATCAAACTTGTCACTACTGAGCCATGCTGTAAGGAGACTGAGTGATTCTGTTTTTCTCCCTGCAACTCCATCCTGGAAAAATCATGGGATAGGTTCTCAAGGAATCCATTTTGAGGCTCTTGGGGAAGAGGAAGGTGATTAGGAACAGTCAGCATGAATTCACCAATGGCAACTCATGCCTGATCAACCTAATTGCCGTCTATCCCGTGAATGTCAAGAAAAAAAAATACTTGCTGCCAACATTATAATATATATTGCAGATCCTGACATATTATAGAGTCCTCTCGGTTTTGGCTGCATGTTGCAAGTGTTAATCTTTCATTTAAAACATGAGATGCATCTTTTTTTCAGCTGCCAAACTGTCAGTCATCACAATGCAAACAGGTGTATTGCTGCCTTGCTAACTCAGCTTTGCAGAAAAGGATCTCCTTAACCCCTTCACCATTTTGACACTTCATCTTGTGTCAGCCTTACAAACAAGGAGTCCCGTGGCCCTTTTAAAGACTAACTAATTTATTTATCGCATGAGCTTTTGTGGGAGAAAATCCCACTTCGTCAGATGAAAGCTCATGTAATAAATAGATTGGTTGGTCTTTAAAAGGGCCACAGGACTCTTTGTATGTGTGGCTGACCTAGACCAATACGGCTCCCCCTTTGGAATCTGTCAACCTTGTTACCACCTTTTGGAGAAGTGGCTTCACTCCGACAGAAAAAACACTTCTCTTGATGTGAGAAGGGTCTACAATAGGGCACTGCCTCTGTAGTGCTTGTAGTGTTTCTTGTGGATCATCATCTTTGAAGTTCACATTTTTCTGTAGAAATTTTCCAGAGGGGGAGCCGTGTTAGTCTGTTGTACAGCAAAAAACAACGAGAGTCCTGTGGCACCTTATAGACTAACAGATTTTCTTTGGCATAAGCTTTCATGGGCTATAACCCGTTTCGTCAGATGCATAACATCATGCACCTGGCAAAGTGGGTTATAGTCCACGAAAGATTATGCCGAAGAAAATCTGTTAGTCTATAAGGTGCCACAGGACTCTCGTTGTTTTTTTGACATTTTTCTATATTTTTCACTCCTGGGACAGACAGAGAGACAGACATACATTATATATACAGATGGACAAAAAGCTGATTTGTCAGTTTATTGGCAATTTTGAGAAGTTAAAAAAAAAAACAACCCAAAAACAAAACAAACCCCAGTGTCTAGTTAACTAAACATTTTGTTTTGATTGATCATTTTTTAATGCTTTTGACTGTCTAAAATAAAATGAAAGGATATTTCAATAAAACGTACATTTCAGACTGGAATCTGAAGAGTTTGCTTTTGAAAATGTCAAAGTTTTCATTATTTGGGAATCTTTTCTTCAATGTGAACAATTCTGCACCACTGACAAAAATTCACAGTACGTCTGTATTATTAAATTGCATTGTTCATTGAAAAAAGTTTTGGTCAAAAATGTTGTTCTAGTTTATTCCAAATATTGTTCTACTTTAGTACCAGTGGTAGTTATTTGCTTCAAATACAGACTTCCTTATCTCTTTCTTGATCCCTTTGATTGCTCTTTTGTAAAGTGTGTTTAGCTGCATGGCTGGGAAGATTTAGTTGGGGTTGGTCCTTCTTTTAGCAGGGGGTTGGACTAGATACCTCCTGAAGTCCCTTCCAACATGATATTCTCCGATATAGATAAAACCTCTTTATAGACTTTTCTATGGAACAAAGTAAAAGCCTTCCGAAATAAACTATTCCCCTTGCTGAGTGAAGGCTGGAAAGAATAACAGTGGCCAAAAATTCATGCACATGTTCTAAAGTCTCCCCAAAGATCACTCTGATTCTCAATGTTTTATCTGCTCTTGAGAAAACTATGTCAAAGATGGCTCAAATGAAAAGAACTAGCAAAAAGGACAGGAAAAGCAATTAGAGCCAACCTCAGAAGTAATGCAGGTCAGACTCCCTTGCATTGGTAAATAGGTGTAATGAACATATCAGGAGCAACCAAGACAGAATTTTAAGTTATGTCCGTTTATACTCCACCTATAGTCAGATCTGATTTGGGGCCCAGATTTTATTGGACAACTACTGAGATGTTGATCATCTGCAATTGCCATTACTCACACCTTACAATTCTTGTTCGAATCACATCTCAGGATTTGACATTGCATTTGCTATTTTTGAAAATAACCTTTGAATGTCACATTTTTGTCATCATCCGATTAACAAAAATAGTGACGACCCATGCTAGCTTCTTTCAGTCCTCACAAAGGAAAGAGTGTTCACTTGTCTCGTGTTTCACAGTATTAAGATTCACGTTGACTATGTATGGAATCAATACCCATGATACATCAGCACAAATTACTTCTCAGCCTTTCAACTCCAATTCAACCACTGCTATTGGTTTACACAGCAATTACTCAAAGTATATTTGTTACGCTGAACAGCAGCAAAGCGATAAATAATCTGCAGTGTAAACACAAAAAGGTGGAGACTCGTTTTGCTCTAATCGATTTCTTCTACTGTCTGTACGTGAAACAAAAAACAACAAAAAAGAAGGACCTCCAAATCCAGTTTCTGTGTAATTTAAATACATTATAGTCCATAAACTATCATTAAAAACAAGACTTGATTTTGTTTACTATTAAAACATGGAGTATTTTTACTTTTAATGAATTCTCTGGGTTCCCTGCTAGGCATAACACTTACTGAAAACTTCAAATCTCATCGCATCCAGTCCATCGCTTGTGTATAAATGTCTCTTTCATTAAGCAGCAAAAGACACTTTAAACAGGAAATCTTTATTGACTTTATAGTCACTCCATAAAATGTTTACATGGCTAGAAAAGAAACAGAAGCTCCCAGTGCTGCAGACTGGATATTAGTTTAAAATAGAAAGCTGGATTCAGTATAGCGCAAGTGTCTAACTGAACGTGAGAGAGACAAGCTGGGTGAGATAATATAGTTTAATGGCCCGGCTTCTCTTGGCAAAAGAGAAAAGCTTGTCTCTTTCATCAACAAAAGTTGGTCCAATAAAAGCTAGTACATCACCTGCCTTGTCTCAGTCTTATCTTGGGATCAACATGGCTATAACAACACTGTAAATGATAATTGATCTTGAACATTTAGGAATTTGAACCTTGATGCTACAACGAATAGGAAAAAAAATCTAGTTATCAAGTGCGAGAAGGCTTTTCATGGGAGGGTTTTGTTTACACGGAGCAGAAAGTGAAATGTATGGGTTAAAACTATATTGATTTTAAATAAAATGTATCAGTAAAACATCTCCCAACCGCTTTACTGTGCAATGCTCTACTGTTGAATTAAGAGGTGTTTGTTATATAGTTGAAAATTCTGTGCATGAACATGCATATTGGTATAAATCTGTCTTAGAGTGGTTTAGTTTGAGTTGATAAGTTTATAGGTTCAAGCTTAACTGTGTTAAGAGAATTCACAAACAAATTAGTGTAAAATGGTGCAGTTTTAAGTGAAATAGGTGCAACTTCTGTATTTAAATAAGCCCCTAGGAACTTGCCCATGACCTTTCGTCGGCTAAAGTTGGTACCAGAACTGATGACTTGACTTCCCAATCCAGTGCCCTACCAAATAGACCACCTTCCTTTCCAAGATTAATAAGTTACATAAACAAGAAAACAAGAAAAATACCAGTGCATAGGTAGGAAGTAAACAATAATTAGGTCATAATTAATACAGGAGCTACTTGTTAATTGTCTTGACTATTGCTAAACAGAATTTCATCTTAACTCAAATATTTTAAGTGAGAAGAATTAAACATTCAACAAAGGTTGTGGCGGATTCTCCAAGATGATGTTTTTCCTAAAGGAACTGCTCTAAGAATTATTTTGGGGATGCTCTGTGGCCTGTGCCATGCAGGAGGTCAGACTAGATGATCACACAATGGCCTCGAAACCTACCAATCCTATACTGTTTGGTTTATTTAGAGAAAGGGAACAGCAAATGCAACAATGACACGCAAATAAAGGAAACTAATGGATTAGAAGTTCTCATCCAGTATTATGAACAAGAGGCCTGGTCAGCCCTCTCTACTACTGAGAGCCACATACAGAGGGTCCTTCCTCTGGACAGATCTCACTCTTTCCAGAGGTAGAAAAAGGTGCAGATTCCTCCTGGATGTTATCTCCCCCAGTACAAGTGTCATGTTCTGCGGTGCAATTCAGACCAGTGAGAAGTTGTCACCACTCATCCTGTAACCCTGAGTGCCTGAAAGTGCTCCATTGCTGTCAGTTCCAGTCCAGATACTCCCAGCCACCCTACAACTGTGCATTGTGCTCTAAAGAGGCCTAGTTCAGCAACTCTTACAGACTCACACACTGATTCCCACTAGCTAAGTTACCCCAACACACCCCAGTCCTGGATTTCCCCAAAGCCCTGGAGCTTTCAGGGGAGTAATACAGTTTGATGCTCCTTTCAAAAAAGGAAAGGACAGCATCTTGGGGCTTTAACTGGAGTTAATCACTTCATGTCAAACATTATAGACTAAAAGTAAAATAAGTTTATTTAATGAAAAAGAGAGGTTTTCAGTAGGTTCAAGCCAACAATATAAAGTCAGAAATGGTGACAAGCAAATAAAAGTAAAATGTTTTTTCTAGTGGCTAAGACTTAATAAACTACAGTTTTGGATCAAGGCAGATTTCTTACCAATCCCTTCTTTCCAGCCATAGCTGACTTTCTCTCAGTCAGGACCTTCCACAGTTGTACAGTACAAGGTTCTGGTTTCTTTTGCCTTCCATGAAGATTTTTTCCAGTTATATTCAATCCCTAGAAACTTCAGCCCTTTGGGTTGAAGGATCCATCTTTCTCAGTTTGCAAGAGTTGTGGCCCCTTGTCTCTATCCAAGTATGGGATTTCAAGATGGTTTCTTTCTAGCCTTATATTGTTCCCAGTCTCCGGATGAGTTCATGCTGTTTTTCCTTTATTGTGGACTTCCCGTTCCCCTGCTGATTCATATGTAAACAAGACTTCCATTGTTTTTGGTCATGCTGTGCTTAGTTTCATTGGAGACAGGCAGATATCTGCCTTTGCTCCTCTCTGGGAGAAAACCTGTTTCTCCCTTTGTTTCCTCTTTGAAGCATATCAGAGAGTATTCATAATTCTTCATATAGCATTAATGCATACCTATCATAATCAGATTAACCACCTGTGTCATTAGCTTTCATGATAGGCCTATTATGTTATGAAAGTGTCTAGAGTAATATTGCATACATACAGGCAGTTAAGAGACTTGAGCTTCAGACCTCTGAAAGAAACTCCTTTCCCCACTCACTGGGTTGATTACTTAGTTTACCCTTTATTTAAGTGTGGCTCACTGGCTCTGCCTAGAATAGACTGGGTTTAGGCATTGTTTGCCAAACATATTTTAAGAATACAATGCTAGCACATCTCCATAGCTCTTTGTATGTGCCCTATAGAGACACCACAATAATTTTAATGACCAGTAATTTTTTAGTTTTCTATATATTACATATTGTGCATATATATGCACTATATTATAAATTGTAATATATAATATTTCCAATATTGCATATATATAGCATGTATTAGATGCCACCTTTAGTATATATGTCAAAGACGAGAATGTGTTGATGTTGAATGTCAGGCTTGACAAAGAGCTGCTGAATCCCAAAGGGCCTCTACATCACACCAGATGTGATGAAAAAGCTCTGTAGAAAAAGGAATATGTGGTTGGTTAGGAGGTATTTGGGGGCAGATTAGGGTGGCTGCAGGTGGACACGCACATCCGCCCTCATGTGATATCTGTGTTACAGTCACCACGTCCATTACCTTATGCTATTAATATAACACTTGCGCCTACAGATATCGCCACAAGTGTTAACATACCATGGTCTCACTCATTTTGTGTAATCCATGGCAGATTTGTGCATTTCTTTTTATTAATTTTTAATTGCAAGTATCCCTATTGTTAAACAGAGATAACACCAATGTGTGGCATCTGGAAGCATTGGCTTTAATAGCATCTCTTTATGGGAAAAGTGACGCAATTTGTTTTGTTCTGGGAACGTATTCTCATTAGTTCCAAATGTCCAGTGGCTATTTCAAAAGCTGCACAGAAATCTGAAAACAGAGAAAAACTATTCAAGCTCCATCAGCTCTTGCTGGAAGATGTTCCAAGTACTGGATGTAATTTGCTTTCTGAGGATCTGTCAGCATTGCAGTGAGGCATGATTGCAGCATTAGAGGACATACCCAAGTTCTCTGTGATTTAACAATACCACTGAAGCTGAGGCAACTCAAGCTGTAGAGTGTGCAGGGGGCTTAAAGCAGCTAACTCATGTTGCACTGTGGTTTTTTAACTAGATGCACCACAATTATCTTGGGCATGTCTACACATGCTGCAGTCATATCTCGGGTGCGTCTACACTTGTAAATTAAGTCGACTTAAGCTTGCTTAAGTCGACTTAATTTACTCTGCATCTACACTACACTTTCCTTAAGTCAATTTGAGGAAAAATTAAGTCGACTTTGTAAAACCTTGTTTTAAGTCGACTTTCTGCTTAAGTCGACTTTAGAAAGTCGACTTAAGTTAGGGTAGATGTGGAGTAGCCCAGGGGCCTCCAGGGCTTCCCCACTGCCCCCCCTTCCAGGGGGCGTGGCACAGGGAGAGCCTGGCATGTCCCTGCACAGGGCAGGGCAGAGCCCTGCCCACCCTGCCCCTATGCCCTGCCAGGGTCCCTGTCCCCCTTTGCCCCATTGTACCAGCTTAGTTTTATTTGAAAACTTGCTGGGGGTGCAACCCATCCCATCCTCCAGATCATTAATGAATATATTGAACAAAATCAGCCCCAGCACTGACCCCTGGGACATTCCACTTGTTACCAGGTGCTAACTAGACATTGAGTTGTTGAGCCCAATGATTTAGCCAGCTTTCTATCCATCTTATAGTCCATTCATCCAACCCATACTATTTTAACTTGCTGATAAGAATATTATGGGAGCTCTATCAAAAGCTTTTCCAAAGTCAAGGTATATCACATCCACCATTTTCTTCACATCCACAGAGACAGTTATCATAGAAGGCAATCAAGTTGGTCAGATATGACGTGCCCTTCGTAAATCCATGCTGACTGTTCCTGATCTCCTTCCTCTCTTCCAAGTGCCTCAAAATGGATTCCTTGAGTACCTGCTCCATGATTTTTCCAGGAAGTGAGGTGAGACTTACTGATCTGTAGTTCTCAAGATCCTCTTCTTTCCCTTTTTTGGAAGATGGGCACTATATTTGCCTTTTTTCCAATCATCTGGGTCCTCCCACAATCACAGGATTGCTAACCATGCATTTTAGTTTTTACTGACATGAAGAACTGAAGTTGATTTTTTTATTGACACAATAAACATTTTCTTGACATCACTAAAAATACCATAAACAATCCAAGAACATGGAGTTAATTGATCATTCAGGTTCTTTGTCAGTGTGCAATAATAGAAAACAGGAAACTGACGAAATCATGGTCAGTGCAGTTTTATGATACAAGAAATGATTCCAAGCAATGACAATCAATGTCAAAATAAAAGTATGATTTATTCCTACACACATTTAAGTGTTTACGGACAGTGTTAAAATTCTTCATTTTTTACTGACCGTCCTTAAATGTATGGATGGTTGGCAATCCTACTCAATCTTCATGCGTTTTCAGAGACAATCACATCAGCCAACTCCTTCAGCACTCTTGGATGCACTGCATCTGGCCCCCCAAGACTTATGCATGTCCGGTCTTTCTAAATAGTCCTGAACCTGTTCTTTCAACACTAAGGGCTGCTCTTCGTCTCCCCATTGCATGCTGCCCAGTGCAGTAGTCTGGGTGGTTGATAAGCTCTACAGTAGTGCTAGTTTGCCAATGGATTTAGTGTGTAGTCCCCCATGAGCGCAATGCAGTAGCTCAGTAGAGGGGTGACAAAAGATGGCATTGCACCAGGTTCCACAATCAAAAGAAAAGCCCATGACACCAATGAAGAAAACAGAACAGCAGTCTCAGACATGCTACTGTTTGATCATCAAGAAACAGCTGGGAATGTAAACAAACCCCCTGGTTACACCTTGCTCACAAGTGTTGGAGACACTGCTAGAAAGAGGAGAAATCCAGAGTCAACTCAGCCATGGCTAACTCCTCCACTTACTTGCCCCCACACCTGTCATTGCTACCTCAATCATCCTAGGAGTCAGCTTCTGCCGGCTCATCGTCACCCATTCCTTAGTCAAGCCCAGACACTGGGAAATTCTTTTTAGTGCAAGGAAGTACTTCTTTACGCACTGCACAGTCAGGTTGTTTGTACTTTTTATGGCGTAAAGCACCGTCCATTACCAAGATAAGTCATATTTAAAGCTCCTTACCTGTCTAATTCACATTGTAGAACTGGGCAGTGTCCATGAGGCTTGTTCTGCTTGGACAGTGTAATTGGAGTGGTGAATTTCTCTTTCTGGGTCTAATAAATTAACAGGATTGAGCAAGGTTTGGCAACCTTTGGAAAACAGCATAGAACATCTTCTCCGGCCAGGCTTTTAGCTTAACTCTTTTTATATTAAGGGAAGTCACTTAAAGAACATTGCATCTAGTAACTCTCCAAGGTAGCAGTTTGACGGTAGAATTATATTTTCCTTAGTTGCTGGTTTTAGGGAGGCAACTTGGGTGCTATAAAAGTGCCACATTTGTCAAATCCAGGTTTCCAGTTGTGCTGGGGAATATTTAAATACCTTCCAATTTTTCCTGTCCACTTTCTGCACACCAGACAATTTAAAGAGAGAAGTCAACTCTTTCTTTTCATGGAAAATTTGGTTTAAAACAAAACCCTCTACATTTGGAAGATGAGTCTGAAGAAAGAAACCACACTTTGGAGATTTTTTTTTATATCTTCTTTTGTTGCAAGACTACAATAACTGAAAAATTGCAGAAAAGTAGTTTTTCAGTTGTTTATTTCCTTTCTGCATTCGACAGTCGTTGTGTCAAATGACAACCACACACCTCTCAGTAGGTATTTCACACAGGAGAGGAACGAATCAATTAAAAAAAATTATATCAGGAACTTAACTTTAAAAACACAACCCCAGGAAATGAAGTCTGGGGAAATGGGAGCATCAGTACAGCTCCTATGAGGTAATACATCACAATAGGGGAACACAGTTTAATGTTGAGCTGATGCAAAAGGAAATATTTCACGTCAGTCCAATCAACCAAAATATTTCAACTCCAATCAAGCTCACCTGAGACAAGATATTTCATTTTGATTTCCCTCCTCCCAGTAGAAAAATCTATAATTTTTTGGCAACAACATACTTTTCTATGGGATTATTGGCACCATAGTAAAATTGTACTTCAAAAGGGGGAAGAATAGAAATGGATCCAAACCCTACTGCTGTGTGTGGAAATCTTTCCATTGACTTCAATAGGATCTGGGTTAGAACTTAGAAGAACAGAAACAAATAAAGTTCTAGAGTCAAAATATTTCCTATAGCAGAAGTGACAGCATTGGGTGTGATAAAAAGTCTTATCTACCACTTATTTGGAAAGGCATTCATACCTCTGCCTCATGGAAGTACTGTGGTCGTCCTAAACTTAAGGCAACATGCATTTCTTTTTCTCTGCACAAAACGCAAGAGCTATGTAACAACAGAGCTGTATAACTGACAAGCGCAATCAATTTCATTAGGTAAAGCCAAAGCTTGAACTACATGTAAAACCCAAGGCACAGAGAGAGTGTAATTGGCAAAAGCCAAGCAGTTAAAGAATGACCCACTCCTTAAAATGCTTTTGTGGGAAGCCAAAAGATCAGTGGGGAGTTGGGGGACCACAAGAAACCACTTCCAGCAAATACCATAGCATCAGCAGGGTTCACAAGAGCAATTGGCTTTTAAGAGACCTGGCCACATTTCTAAGCAATATCCACATCTAAGAGGATCTTTATGATGTCTACTTCTGCACAGTAGAGCATTTTTCTTGTAATTTTAAATTGAAGCCATGGGGCAGATCTCAGCTGGTATAAATCAACTCAGCTTTAACTGACTTCATAATACTAAGCAGAGAGAGGGGGGAAAAAAAACCTTCCATTTTTTCCTTTTTGTAATTTGAATGAAACATACAGTTTCTATTCAAACAGTTTCAGAAGAATTGGAGCTTAACTGGATGGGACCTCAAGAAGTTCACATGCACCACTTTGTGAAATCAGGTGGCCAACCAGCTATCAGTGAGAAAATACATATTGGTGTTTTTCTGTTATAGCAAGAAAGAATGGTCCAATGGTTAGAACATGAGGCTGGGGTATAGGAAACTATGGCTGCATCTACACTGGTAAATTAAGTCGACTTAAGCTTGCTTAAGTCGACTTAATTTACCCTGCATCTACACTACAGTTTCCTTAAGTCGACAATTAAAATTAAGTCCACTTTATAAAACTACCTTCCTAGTAGACCTAAGGCTTAAGTCGACTCCCTAGAGTCAACTTAAGCCCGTGTAGACGTGGGGTAGCCCTCAATTTAGGGCTATCCCAGGGCTACACCAATGCCCTCCCTCCCGGGGGGAGACACAGGGGGAGCCTGGCATGCCCCCCCACCTGGCAGGGCAGAGCCCTGCCCACCCTGCCTCTATGCCCTGCCAGGGTCCCTGCCCCCCTTTGCACCTAGGTACAATGGGGCAAAGGCTGAGCCCCCTGGCATTGGGCAAGGGGTGCCCCCCCGCCCCCGCAGACCTCCCCTAGGTCCCCCTAAGCCCCTAGAAGTCGACCTAGGTGTCCAGTGTGGATGATCTAGGTCGACTTTTTAAGTTCCCCTTTAAGTCGACTTTATTTTTAAGTGTGGACACACTAAGTCGACTTAAAGTCGACTTAGTTAAAGTCGACTTAAATTACCCAGTGTAGACATAGCCTATGATTCCAGTCCCTGCACGCTTCAGTATCCTGTGTGATACAAGCAAGTCACTGAAGGCTGGTCTTCACTGATGGCAGCAAATTCGCCGCTCAGTTCAAACTTTCTGTGAAGACCCATTCAATCGATCAGGAAGCCAGTTTATTAACACCATCCCGGCAACTGGGGTAGCAGTCAAACAGCGGCCCCTCCCTTTGACTCCGTGCAGTGAACAAAAAAACGAAAGGTGCTGTTACTCTGGAGCCCTGAGTTTTCTTATCTGGTAACCAGCAGAGTACAGTTCTCAGCAGGAGACAGAGAATGAGTAGTTGTCAGAAATGCTGAAGATTATTTTGAGACACTTGTCCCAAATGCATTAGTGGAACTGTAAATTCTGTCCCAGAAGGAGCGGTAGTTGACAGTCAGAAACATTATTGCAGTTCAGACAGGAATCTTTCTTTGCTGAGGGCTGCCATAGCCTAGTTTACAAAAGGTGCAGTTATTGATTAATACAACCTCATTTCAATACGAACACATTCCTGAGGTCTTGTTTCTGTTGTAGTTCAGTCTCACTCTCTTTTTTCATTACATCCTATATGTTGCCCTGTAAGTCATGGGAGTGATACCAGGAATAAACAACTCCCACAAACAAACCAAGGTTAGGAATTTTTAGCTTTTCTATATTTATTTCAGTTTTCCCACTTTTAGTCCAGTCTAACAAAAATAAATCAACAGTTTAGGGTGGTTTCTTGTCGTTAGTAAAGAAGATCAATGCATTTCTCAATTACAATTTTGTATTAATTTAAAAATTAACAATGGAAATGATAGACTACTAATTTGCAGTCTTAAGGGGTCTAGTTTCAAGGTATATCAGTAACTTCCACTGATGAGTTATAAATAGACTAACAGCAAGAGATGATCCATTACAGCTTGTTTGTATGTTGAACTAGGACTGAGTTACTTTAAATTAGCTTTTGTGAATTGTAGAATTAAGCTTCCCCTTAAAAGGAAAATTTCAAATTACTTTTTAGTTTGTGCATATATTTTAATCTGTAGTTCTGTATTACTTGGTACTTGCTCATCAAGAAAGTAAGGCATGATAAACATTTTAACAAGACTGACGTTCACCACATTCAAACTGCCTCTGATTTCCTTTGAGATGTGTAGGGGATATCTGGAGTCTCTTAAGTTCTGGGTGAGGAGGAGAGGAACTTGATTTTACCTTTTTAAAACTTATTGTAAAGCGTAAAAGGGTGAAACTCAAGTGCCTGTTACACAAGAGTAGAAAGATTTTTCTTTTATAAAAACCATGCTTGGAGGAGGGCAGGCTGGATGTTTTACCTTTCTCTTGGCTTAACTATTTCATTTGAACATGCTATCCTAGCGAGATAACAGGCACATGCTGTAAAACAACATAATGGTTCTATGCTTCCTTCCATTTATCTTATACATTTTGGGGGGTTATCTCCTTCTGACTTGGAACAAAGAGCAGCACGGTAAAATCCCAGCCAATTCATTCAAACGCTTCCTGATGACCAGCAAATCAGCACCGTTCAAGTCTTTCACGCCTGAACACCTGGATTCAAGCAAGAGCTTTAAGATTAAGGGACAATAAACTTGGCCATCTTTCTAATGGCAAGAAAGCCACACAGTGGAATTAACTTTGGTACCAGTATCAGCCTGCTTACGAGAAGCCCATCATTAAAATACGATAGTGCATCTCACTTCTAATTTGATCCAGTGGAAAATGTCGTAGTGAATCTGGTGCAAGAGGAATAACTAGCTAAGAATCTGGGGTGTATAGTGATCATAAACTGAATAGTAGTCAATAATGTGATGCATTTGCAAAAAAGGCCACTATCCTTCTGGGGTACATTAACAAGAATGCTGTGTGGAAGACAGTAGGGTAATTGTCCTGCTGTACTTGTGAGGTCTCAGCTGGAGTCCTGCGTCCAGTTCTGGGCACCCCACTCTAGAAAAGATGTCAATAATTGGAGAAGGTCCAGAGGAAAGCAACAAGATTGAGAAAAGGTTTAGAAAAGCCGACATCTGAGAAAAGGTGGAAGAAAATTGGGCTTGTTTAGTCTTGAGAAGAGATAACTGAGGGGGAACCTGACACTGTCTTCAGAAACATGAAGGGCTGTCATGAAATGGAATAGCAATCGATTGCTCCCTCTGTCTAATGAAAGTAGGACAAAATACAATGAGTTTCACCAGCACTGGGGAGACGTAGATGAGACATTAGGACCAACTTTCTAACAATAAGGTAGTTAAGGTGTGGAACAGGCGTCCCAGGAGGTTTTGAAGAACAGGTTTGACAAACATTATCAGGGATAGCTTAAATTTACTTGGTCCTGCTTCAGTGCAAGGTACTGCACTTGATGACCTCTCAAGGTCCTTCCAGCCTGATGGTTCTTTGCTTCTATGTTTGCAACACTAACTTCGTTTTAAGGAACTACTTACAGAGATAATGCAGCTAACATTCCAGATAGGCGCACGCAGATAGTTTTTAGTGCTCCCTCCAGCAACCTTTGCTCCTCCCTCCAAGTTCCATGCAGTTTGCTAAAACCCCTACTCCATATACGACTTCCCTGCATTGTGACATTATCCTCCAGTTTCCTCTCTTCAAATCCTCCTCACTTCCTTGTCAACAGGGCTCTGATACAGAGAGCCACCAAGACCTCCTCACTTTCTCCTCCCTGCTCCCAGTTGGCTGGGATCCAGCAGGGGAGCAACAAGAATGCAGGATGAGAGGTAGCCCACTTACCTTGAGTTCTACTGCCACAGCATCCCCCAGTAGCTGGAAGCAGGGACAGCAAGGGAATCTCACAGCCTTCTTCTAGATATCGCAGGGAAGAATTCCCAGGAAAAAG
Source organism: Pelusios castaneus (assembly GCA_007922175.1). Classification (NCBI taxonomy): domain Eukaryota; kingdom Metazoa; phylum Chordata; order Testudines; family Pelomedusidae; genus Pelusios; species Pelusios castaneus. Next base: position 4,364,241 of record ML685850.1, on the reverse strand, counting down.
CTATTGCAGGGGGCTGGGGTGGGTGGGAGGGAGGAGGCAGGCATAATTCTATGAAAGGCGCCCAGCACTCAAAAGCCTTTCAAGATTTCCCTCCGAGAGTCACTGTTGTAGAATCAGCATCTTGTGACCCACAACAAGCCTCTATTACTTAGTCCTAGAGCCCTTTCTAGGGAAATTAAGCCACCCTTCCCTGTGTCTACATGGGTGGCAGAAAGACTCCTGCCCCCGTTCTCTTCAGCAATAAACTCATAGCTTCTGCTACTTTTGCCTGATTTCCCCACTCAGCAAGGAGGGAAATTAAGCCTTAAGTATTTGAAGCCACAGCTAAGAATTAAGTTAAGAGTCCACCCCGTCACACACAGTTATTTATCATGCTCCTGGTTCAGACCCCTTCTCCTTTATGGGAGCTCGCATTTACCACATACAAATTTGCCATTACAGAGCAGACCAGTAAGCCAGCCAATCCATTACCTCACAGCAGTCAGTACCTGATGAATTAGAGAGGTGGAAAAAACTCTGTGGTAGATAATTATGGAATAACTTGCCCATAGGGGAAATTTCTTCCCAACTCAGTAGTTGGCCTCTGCCCTTGAGAATGAGGGTTACATATGCTTTTGTTTACAAATTACACACACACTCTCTCTTTCTCTCTCTAATGCAATTTTAGGTTTTCTCGTTGTACTGAGGATGGTCTAATCCTTTCATACATTCCACTAAGCTCTTGTCCTAATTGATGCCACCTGGCCCCAACATCCATTAGGCAAACTATTTCCTTTTATCAGTTTAAAACCTGATGCCTTTTCATTTCACTGAGTGGACTAACTCCTTGTCATTACAATGCACACATCCACCGCATTACCTTTCTAACTGAATAGCCCTTGTCTTTTCACTCTCTCTTGATACTCAAGTCCCTCATTAACTCTAGTCATCTGTCTCTGACTCTGAACACGAAGAGGGGAGGGAGAGGAAAAGGGCAGCCTGAACTGATCACAATTTTCCAAGCAGGGATAAACCACTGATCTATAAACTTTCATTTTCAGTTTTAGTCTCTAGCCCATTCCATATGCCACCTACTGTTTTGTTTTCTTTTTCAGCCACCCAGTGCACATGAAGCAGAGATTTCCACTGATGCCTTCAATAACTACTTGTCCTTTCAGTAGCTGAAGCTAACTGAGAAGTCACCAAAACAGATGAGTAATTCATCTCTTACCTTCCTCTATGGAGAGCAGATTCCCCTCACTCTCAGTCCTCCTAGATTCAGCTTTCATCTTGTAAGAGTTCAGGGTGCAGAGAAAGACCAAAGCTGCTTTTTCCTCTCTCTTCTCACCCTTAGATTTGTGGGAAATGAGATGGGGGTGGTGGGGAAGTGGGCCCACTATAAACACCCCTGCAACCTGCCTTGGAAAGTGAATCTGTCTCTATTGCTGGATGAGAGGAAAATACCCAGGAGGGAAGGTGCTTCACCTATTACTCGGGGTGAGGGGGACAAACTATTCCTTCCACCCTCTCCTTAAGGTACCACTAGCTTTTCCTCTGGGCTTACTGCCCTGTTTGTAGTTCCCCTGATCACAGGATGACCACTCCGTGGTCTGTACTCTGGGCCCTGATCCGAGAACTGTTCAGAACCCAGCTGCTCAGCTGGAGCAACCAACCTATCCTAATGCTTTCCCAGCAGGAAAGAAGGAGCCCTGGGAAGTGGCCCTGGCAGCTCACACTGTTAGGGATGGTTTAACTGTCGCCTCCTGGAATCTTCCAGGCATTTGTAAACCAAGCCCACCCCTTTATGACAGCGTACCTGGTTCTCGGCTGGAATGAGCTGACAGAAGAGCTGGGCACAGGTGATCCTGTTAGCCCTGAGAGAGGTGGAGCACTGAGATAGCACGGCCCACCTGGGTGCTACTTTCCTCTGCCTCTAGGTTGAAAAGGCTCATTGGTGGGTGAGGCAGAAGCTGTTTCTCAAAAACTTCTCCTTGGCACTAGTTATTGAAGGGGCTGGAGAAGGGAATTGGCAGCAAGCATAGGCTAGGAAGGAGCAAGGTTGTGAAAGCTCCTGAAAGAGGGATGTGTTTATGGGATTTTTCAGGTGCTGCCTGAGAAGAAGAGTCTTTATAATGGAGCAGCATTTCTAGCTGTATTCAATTTCTGGGATGCACTTTTGTACTTAGTGAACATTTCTGTAGGGAGAACTTTTAGGCCTTGGATTGCCTCCAGTACCCACAAATATGTTGCCCCAGATGCTCCTCCACAGTATCAAAGCGCAGTATTCTGTGTGGTGTGCTTTCTTTTTTAGGGTCCCCTGATTAGAAAGAGGTCAAGGCCCTATAAATAAAAGAAATATAAACCAGTCTGTATTGTGATTAGAGAGACTCCAGCAGCTTCAAAGGGATTGGTGTGGTGCCATAGTTCTGATTCATGAGGGGAAAAAATATACCCCCAAACTTATTTAAATAAAAATAATTCACCCTTCATCATTTGCTCATAGATTCCAAGGCCGGAAAGGACCATTGTAATCCTGTAACTGGGTCTCCTGTATAGCACAGGCCACAGAATGCCCCAAAATAATATGTTATATGTCCCAGGTCTGTGCCATGTGCCCTTGTATCACAAAATCACAACTTGTTTTCATACAGGGCTTTTATTACATTGCATCCTGAAAAACTATGTTAAAAGTATGTTAAGGGTTCAAAGCTGAACAGTCTCAAGTTAGTAAATGCCTCCTTCAGCGAAAAGATAGTTAATCAATGTTTCTTTTTATCCCACACATTCATTCTGTGGCCCTATGCCTTATTTATTATGCTAGCATTCAATCTCTGCTAAGATAGAATTATGAATTTCCTCCTGGTCATTTCTACAGTGTTTTCACGATAGTTCTTGCGTGTATCACAAACATTAATGGATTTATTTTCACAATGCTCCAATGATTTGAGGAATATTATTATCCCCATTCCACAGAGGGAGAACTGACTCACAGAGGGTGCGTCTACACTTACAAGTTAGGTCGACTTAAGCCTCCTTAAGTCAACCTAAACTACTCCCTGTCCACACTCGGCTTTTATTAAGTTGATTTAAGTGGTTCCTTAAGTCAACTTAAGGAAAGAGTAAGTTGACTTAATAACACCTACTTTTTGGTCGACTTAAGCATTAAATCGACCTTATTGAGTCAACTTAAGCTAGTGTAGACAGGGAGTAGCCCTAAGTCGTCCTAAATTCCCTAGGTCATCCTAGGGCTAGGGGGAGCCCTTCTCCCTGGTAGAAGGGAGCCGTGGCTCCACCAGGGACAAGGGGCTCCCCCCCAGGGACAAGGAAGCCACTTGTGGCTTGTCCTGGGGACAGCCAGCCACGCACAGCTGGCTCTCCCCGAGACAGGCAAGCCATCAGTCGCTGGTGGCATGCCTCTTTTGGGGAGAGCCAGCCCCTCGCGGCTGACTCTCCTCGGGACAAGCCGTTGGCGGCTTGCCTGTCTCAGGGAGATCCAGCCCCTCGCGGCTGACTCTCCTCGGGACAAGCCGTTGGCAGCTTGCCTGTCTCGGGGAGAGTCAGCCGTGTGTGGCTGAATCTCCTCGGGACAAGCTGCTGGCGGCTTGCCTGTCTCAGGGAGATCCAGCCCCTCGCGGCTGACTGTCCCTGGGACAAGCTGCAAGCGGCTTCCTTGTCCCCGGGGGCTGGAGCTCCCCTAGCCTGGGAAACCGAGGCTCCTTTGGAGCATTGGCTCTCCATCGACCTAGCCAGTCGACTTAGAGAATCTAGTATAGACTCTCTAAGTTGACTGAATAAGGTTGCTTTTAAATCAACTTAAAGAGTCTAGAGTAGACTCTCTAAGTCGACTTAATAAGGTCAACTTAAAGTTGACTTAATAAAGTTGACTTCAAATTAAGTCGACTTAAGCAAGCTTAAGTCGACTTAATTTACAAGTGTAGATGCTGCCTAAGTGTAGACATAGCCTGAGAGATTGGAGCCAAAATTGTCAAAACTGAACTGACCACTGATTTTGCGTGCCCGCTGGAGACACAGAGCACGTGCACATCCTCTGCACTTGATTGCATATGACAACATGACATCTGTCTCTGTAGCTGTGAGAAAGACTTCTCTCCCTTTAAAAGTGTAATACACAGAGCTCAGGTCATAACAGATACAAGCCACATAGGCCATCTAATTGCGGACAGGCAAATGGAACACACAAAGGCTTTGGTCTCTGCTAATGTGTATCTCAGAGGCTGTAGCTTTCAGGTAGGCATAAAGGGCCAGAATCCCATCTCAGGCAGATACACGGGCCTAAATACTTATACACTTAGACCCTAACAGGTGCCTGTGATATGTTCCTTCTAGTCCTACATCCTATGTTCCTAATAAAATGTTGTACCTCTGGAGTATCTGTCAGCAATGATCTTATTAAAGAAGAATCACAACACTTCTGTTGCACCATTGTATTAAGTGGGTAACTAAGCCATCATGCAGTTCTGACTTCTCCAACACCACATAATAAATCAGTGGCAGAGGTTCGGATTCTTGAATCCCACTCTCTTGCGCTAGTCAGTTAAAAAAAATGTTTTCCTTTATATGTAAGTTGACAGCGTAGAGAAAACATTTACCCCTATGATAGGGTGATGATACAGCTATTACCAGGGCAAGTACTGCATAAGGAAATACTGTGGTACCACAGATAGCGATTCACAGAAGCTGAGGATAAATAATAATGTTTATAATGGCAACCAGCGTAAAGTTGATTTCCAGCTTCCATTCTAGCCCCACTCTTTTCAGGTGCTTTACCTTCAGCAAGTATATTCTTTTGGGGTTGAAATTTTGCATGTTGGGTTTTAATCTACAGGTGAAGGACTTTTTTTATTGGTTGATTGAAAGTTTGGGATAGGTCAGTTCAGCTGTTTTTGTTGAGATGTGAGCAGGAAAGCAATACGTTTTCTATATGGTCAAGGAGAATCTTAATTCTATTTCTTCTTCAATTTAAGCTCCTTGCCCTAGAGCCAGGTAACTAAAGATGAATGTCGTCTTGACACGTTCAAGGAGAAATATACATTTACTTCTAGCATCTGACAAAGTGGGTTGGGGCCCATGAACGCTTATGCCCAAAGAAATTTGTTAGTCTTTAAAGTGCCACAGGACTCTCATTGTTTTTAGTGTTCACAAAGTTGCCTGATTAATGGTCCTAGGGACGGTAGTTGTCTAACTACAAATGGCCAAATCTTGCTTGTCTTACTTACATATAATATCGTCCAACGGTGCTGTGAATGAGTGAGTTGAGAAGGATTGAGCCCAGACTGGTACCGGAAAGGTAATGGTAGTGCAAATTTACACAGAGTGAATGTGCTTCATACCTGCTGACACGCTAGGCCTGAAAAGGCAGAGCAACCTTGTAAATACATGATCCAAATCTAACCTTTAAAAACATATTATAGGGAAACACAATGGTAGTCCAAGAAGTAGACTAGAGCTTTGATATGTGTGTTGTTGATAGCTATTTAATGATGTTTACATTTATCTTGTTAAAGGTTAGCAAGGCAGATAAACTGTTTTCCTGGCTGTTACTGTTGTCCTATTTGATGAAGAAGTCAAAAGGAAATATTAACATCTCAGTGGCCTTTGGTGTAACAATGTAAACTTTCTATCAACGGAGCTAATGCAGCTAATTGCCTGGGTGCCTAAGAGGTGAAGGTTTTTTATTATTATTAACGGAGGGGTAGCCGTGTTAGTCTGTGCACAGCAAAAACAACGAGAATCCTGGGGCACCTTAAAGACTAAAACATTGCTTCGGGCACAAGCTTTTGTGGCCTCCAACGCATTTCGTCAGATGCATCTGATGAGTGGGTTGCATTACTATTCTCCGCTTAAGAAAGTATCTATGAGAGCGTAAAGGGTTATTGCTGACTGTATTGTCTGAAGAAGAACCTGTTGAGTAAAAGTCAAACATTATTAGCAACACTGTCATCAAAGCCCACATGAGGAAATTATCTACAAAAGCCCACCTTGTTAGAGCTATAAAAGGGAGCTTGGAGCATAATCCTTTTATCTCACCCCTGTCCAAGCTTCTCAGGGAAAGTTTGGGACACAAGATTGAGATCTCAACCAGCAGCAGCCTGGAATCACCCCGCTAATTCTCCTGGGAGAATTAGAGCAAATTCTTCACATGGACTATTTAGTCTACGTTCCTTTGAACTGGATTTCTAACACCTGATGCTGTGAAAGAAAGGACTTAAATCCATCCAGGTACTGGATGTCCGTCTAAGGGACTGTATAAGTCTGCAAACTCCAAATTCTGCTGGAAACCTGATGTATGTGGACTTTCAAATCATTATATGTATGTGAATATTTTGATCCTTTAACAGTATTTTGTTTTGTTCCTTGCATAATAAAGCTTTAGTTTAGTTACTAAAGGATTGGCTGCAGCACGGTATTTTGTGTTAGATCCAAACCTGTATTGATCTAGTAATGTGGCTGATCCTTTGGAGTCAGAAGAGCATGGAGCTTTAATTAATTTATCCCTTTACTAGCCCCAGCAGCTGTTTGGGAACCTGTGGTTGAAATACAGTCAAGGGGGATGTTTATATTTTTGTTTTAGCTTCTTGATAACCAGTGTGAGTGATCAGAAGTATTGTTTGTGACAGATTGGGAAGTCTGAGTTCAGTGTCACCCCATAGTACTGGGAGAATCTGCTCTCCTTTTTTGCAGCCTGCCCTGATCTTGGCATTTTCAGGTGGTTACCCCAGACTGGTAGGGTCACACCTGCTTTGGAAACATCACCTTTAAGAGGAAAAATATGTCAGGTGCTGTCATGGCTCGTTCCTCAGTCTGGTGCTTCAAGTGCAGAAGGTGGGGGACTTTAATAGGCCTTAAAACCCACTGTCCTTAAACCTTGTTTTAAAACTCTGCAAGGCTAACAATTTCCTGGCCTTGCAGTGGTATTGCTGCCCACCACCCAAAAGCAGAAAACCTCTTGAGAACCCAGGAAGGTGCACTTGGGAATTCCTTCCTGCTAGGTACCCTCAATCGCCTTTATTCCTCCCTCAGGAGAGCGAATGAACCCCCACTGTGATATCAGCTGAAAATGGGACTGAATCCCTTTTAGGGAGTTGCCTGTGCAGCCTGAGACACGTGCACACAGAACCACTTACCTTGTAGGACACGGAACCAGAGCTTATTTTAAAAGGATAAATTTTCTTTAATGAAGAGGGACAGCTAAGAAACACAGAGTTTCTCCTCTGGGATTTAACTTGGATAGTTACAGGATACTGGGGGGAGGGTACATGTGCTCAGCACAGAGGAATCCAAAAAAGAACCAAAACAAAGAAATACTCTGAATGCGTCTCGCTACACAATCCCTATTCTACTCACACATGGTTGGTTACAGATTTAATCCCTTCTTAGGTGTGGATGTCGCTGGATCCTCCATGCCTGACTCCCTGGCCTCCTCCTGGTCCTTCATTGCTGTCACCAATAGAGGAAACAGGAAGGGCTGTTGCTCCATTTAAAAAACGTATACTGTTTCTGTTGGCTCTCCCGGGACTTCTCTAGGACTCACTGTCTATGGTGTTAATCCCTTCCCCCCCATGGTAACTAAAGGTGCCATGACTCAGCAGAGATTGCCAAGTAGTGTAAATTATGGTGGCTTCTGGCATACGCACTGACACTCCCAGCTCATTTCACTTAAGTCACTGAAGAGCAATCATTTGGTTATGACTTGCAGTCACTGTGTAATTGCAATGGGAAAATGTGTTGGTTCAGGGTCACACTTTCCTCCCGGAAATATCTTTGATAAGTATAGAAACCTGCATGGAACTTGAGGGAAGAGCACAGGCTGCAGGAGTGAAGAGTTTGTAGGAGACACTAGGAAGTCAGTCTGTGAGCTCATTGCTGGAATGCTCGCTGCCGTTGCATCACTTTTGGAACTCATTTGTAAATAAAAATAAAGAGTTCTGTGGCTCTTTTAAAGACTAACAGATTTATTTATCACATGAGCTTTCGTGGGAGAAAATCCCACTTTGTCAGACATTTTGAAGATGGGGGATTTTCTCCCATGAAAGTTCATGCGATAAATACATTTGCTTGTCTTTAAAAGAGCCCCAGGACTGTTTGTTTTTTTTATACTCAGCTGCGGAGATACTCAGCTGCGGAGGCATCTGCAGTACTGGGGTTTAAAAAAAGCGGTACAAAAAAAGTGGAGGTTATCCTCTTCTAATTGGTTGCCTGTAGGCACAATTGCCAACAAAACATAAATTAAAGCTGCTCTGCTGATGTTCTAATTTACATGGAGGGACAAGCCAGACTCTGGAGAACCCATGAATGCAAAGCACACAAGTGTTCCTAAAAGTCATCTGTCCTCCCACTCCCCTCCAGACTCCTACTCCATTCCTGCACCTTCTTGCTGAGGTAGCACATAAAGGAGGCAGAGTTAAGGTTGAATTTCCAACCTTAACTTTGCCGTTCCTAACTTCTGAGTGCTTATTTCTCCATCTTTACATTATATTAACATTCATAGAACTGGAAGGGACTATGAGAGGTCATCGAGTCCAGTCCACTGCACTCATGGCAGGACTAAGTACCTCTTAAACCATCCCTGACAGGTGTTTGTCTAATCTACTCTTAAAAACATTTCCAGTGATGGAGATTCCACAACCTGTCTAGGCAACTTATTCCAGTGGTTAATCATCCTGACAGTTAGGAATTTTCTCATAATGTCCAACCTAAACCTCCATTGCTCCCTAACATTGTTAATAAATATAAGTGTGTGTTGTTTAAAAGAAGCAATTTCTTCTTCTTCTAGTTGATAAAAAGAAGAATTTATGAAGCAAATGCAAATCTTAAAACTTCCAACATGTCCCTACCTGAGAGAGGAGTAATGTGTCAAGCTAAGAACATTTCAGGTATCAAGATCAATAACTCCTTTTTGATGTCTAACTTTGAATGATCAACCCACATGCCCAGACCCTAAAATCAGTGGAGGTTAAGCACCTAAAATACCTTTGAGGATCTGAGCCAAAGAGCTTAAAGGACTGCAGACCTTCAGCGTTTTTCGTTTGATGCCAAGTATCCCTTGTTCACACGACAGTAACATTACGTTTCTCTCCAGTGCCTGACTATGTAACATTATAGCTCAGGGAAGAACTCTGTTAATGAATCATCATGCTCTTATCCTCATTGTTTATTTGAGAAATCACAGTCTGATAGCTTGCCAGGTCAAACCAATGTAAATACAGCCCCAGCGGGGATAGAAGAAAGAAAGAAACATTTCCAACCCACACTCCGACAACACTGTGGGAAACATTAGCTGTTGATAGGCTCCTCACATGCTGTTTAAAGGCCTGATCCGAAGTCCATTCAAAGGTCATCATTCCCCTGTCTTTAAATGAGCTTTGGAACAGTTTCCCCCGATGGAAAATGAGACTTGCCTTCTGCAGTAACATGAGGAACACTCAGGTACAGGAGATATAAAAGATATAAAAGAAGAGAAATATTTTCTCAGGTCACATAATCAGGGTTGTTTTCTTGTGTTACACAAAACACCAAACAGCTGCATGCAGGATTCCCAACTTCTCATTAACCCTTGAGTGACCTTTTAAATGAGTTAGGTTCCCACACCGCCCCATCCCGCCCCAACCCCCCAGTCTTTCCTAAAGAAACACAAATTGAGTTAAACTCATAGGCTATGTCCACACTTGCTAAAATTAGTTCAAATTAGTTAGTTCCAACTAACTAATTCGAACTAATTTTAGTTACTTCGAATTAGCTTAATTCGAACTAGCATGGCCACACTGGAATGTTAGTTCGAACTAAGCAAGCAATTGTTTAGTTCGAATTAGCAATCCCCGTTCATTTCAATGGCCGTTTAGTTCGAACTAAGAAATTAGTTCGAATTAACATGGCCACATTGGGTAATCCGAACTAGTTAGTTCGAATTAACCCTTTAGCTCGAATACCCTATTCAAACTTCTTAGTTCGAATTAAGGAAGCCCTTAATTCGAACTAACTAAAGCCTAGTGTAGCCATGGCTTTAGTTAGTTCGAATTAAGCCTCCTTAATTCGAACTAACTTGCCAGTTAGACATAGCCATAGACTCTAAGGTCAGAAGGAACCATAAAGGTCACCCAGGCTGACCTCCTGCACAACACAGGCCACAGAACCTCACCCACCCTAATAGACCCCTAGCCTATGACTGAAGTCCTCAAATAATGATTTAAACACTTCATTTTTCAGAGTTAAGTAGGTGGAGATCAACAGGTGCTATTTGTTTGGTAAATGTGGGTGACTGTAGAGCTGGTGAATGACAGCCTTAGAGAATTAAATCCTCTGCAGAGAGGAAATACAGTGTGATCTTTACATTCCATCAGACCTTGGCCTTGCTGCCAATTGTTCCAGCAAAGCTGGATCTTGGGAACACTTGAGATGTGTTTGCCATCCATTAGGGACTGGACAGAGGTCATATCATGTGAGCTGATTTTCGTACCAGCCTGGGATATCAACAGCCAGTGGTGTAGAGAGGGTGTCCGGTGCCTGCGGGCAGCCCAGGGGCCAAGCCCACATTTATGATCCCTCAGGTGCCCCACACCACCCCACACCTTGCAACCCCTTTGTCCTGGCACCCCTCTGCAGCCCGGTGCCTGCGGGCTTGGCCCCCTCTCTGATCCCCATTGCTGCACCACTGTTAACAGCCACACCAAATTAACCTTAGTCCTTAGCACTGGGATCCATTTATTATCCAGATGGCCACAAACTCACAAATGCAAACAAAATGACCAGCCAGGGTTTTCTACCCAACTGTGACACCCAGGGCTCATCACCTGGAGCCTTCCTTCTGCAGGGCTGGTGATGCTCTGCCCCTTGAAAGGGATGAGGCCCCTCCCTTCCCCACTGCAAAGCTTCACTTTGGAGCTAGAGTCCGTTTTGTGGCCAGAACAGGAAAGTCTCCACAGCAGACAGCTGAGCTTCTTTCAGCTCCCTCTGCGTCTATCGCCTTCTCTGCTGAAGCGAAATATAACAGTAGGAGGCAGTTCCTTCCTGCAGTCCCCTTCAGATGAGGCACTTGCTGGTCTTTATAAACCCCTTATTCCCTTTCCCATGGAACCTAACAATTGATCGCCCTGTGGGGCAGGCCACCCAGTAACAATGACAAAGAGAAATCCGCTGGATACAGCTTCGAGTCCCTGCTGAGCTGGGTTCAGTCTGCTTTTTGATCCAGATTATGCTCTTGGTTACAACAATGTAAATCTGAAGCGACCAATGTTCCCTCTAAGGTTTGGCGGCTTGTGTGCAAAATTTTCAAGCCGTGTGCAAAACCTTTTCTGAATAAATTTTTTGTGTAAACTCACACGACAAAAATTATAGGCATTAATTGAAGTTAAAGTGATTGTAAATAGAATCAATTAATTGTGTTTAATTGAATTTGAATGAATTTTGAATTGAAATTTAATTTTTAGAAAGGTTTTTATTTAAAATTAATTTTTTAAAAGTTTTTTTAAGAAAGAAAGAAAGAAAGAAAGAAAGAAAGAAAGAAAGAGGAAGACAAAAGGGAAAAAAGAGAAAGAAGGAAGGCAAAGAAGAGAAAGAAGGAAAGAAAAAAGAAGGAAGGCAAAGAAGAGAAAGAAGAAAAGAAAAAGGAAGGGAGAAAGAAAAAAGAGAGAAGGAAGGAAGAGAAAGGAAGAAAAAGAAGAAAAGAAGAGAAAGAAAGAAAAAAGAAGGAAGAGAAAGAAGAAAGGAAGGAAAGAAGAGAAAGGAAGGAAGCAAAGAAAGAGAGAAAGAAAAAAGAGAAGGAAGAGAGAAAGAAAAAAGAGAAGGAAGAGAAAGGAAGGAAGGAAAGAAAGAGAGAAAGAAGGAAAGAAGAGGAAACAGGAAGAGAAAGAAGGAGGAAGGAAGGAAGGAAGGAAGGAAGAGGAAAGAAATAAAGAAAAAAGAAGGAAGAGAAGAAAGAGGAAGGAAAGAAGAGAAAGAAAGAAAAAAAGAAGGAAAGAAAAAGGAAGACAAAGAAGGAAAAAAGAGAAAGAAGGAAGAGAAAGAGAGGAAGAAAGAAAAAGAAGGAAGGCAAAGAAGAGAAAGAAAGAAAAAGGAAAGCAAAGAAGAGAAAGACAGAGAGAAGCCAAGGCTGCTGGCGGGGGGGGGACCCTACCGCGGCCCTGGGAAACCGCCGGTGGGGCGGAGCAGACCCCAGCCCCGGAGGCTGATCCCGGCCCCGTGCTGGGAGGCCGAGGCCGTCGGATGAGCCCGGCCCTGGGCCGGGAAGTCGAGGCGGTCGGCGGATGGGAGCCCGGGAGCCCGCCGCGGCTGCAGCCACCCCGCTACCCCAGCCGTGTGGGGCAGGCAGGCAGGCCCGCGCACCTGAGCCGAGCCTGAGCCTGCCTGTCCCACCCTGGGGGCGGGGAGGGCCAGCCCAGACGCCGGGCGCAGGCTGGGTGTGCCGCGGCAAAGCCGCAGCCCCGGGAGTCTGAAGGGAGCAGCGGGGGCTGCTGGGCTGCGCGGGGGCCCCTCAGTGCTGCGCGGGGGGTGCGACGGCTGCTGCGTGGTCATGCACCTGCGTAGCTTAGAGGGAACACTGGAAGTGACTCCTTTGACTTCCCTGGAAAACACTGGATTTACACCTGCCTCAGGGAGACCAAATTCAGGGGATCTGTGATGTGTTAAAGGTTGAGAGGGCAGGATGGACTGCAATCTATATTTAAGGACTGTTCTTTATTGTGAACAATTTTCCGTTTAACATTTCCCCCTTTGTCACCGCTGAAGGGCAAGACACCTTGAATTGTTCACATTAACAATTTCCTCATTCCTTTCTCTCGCTCTGTAATGAGCCTTCCCACGCATGCTGTGTGGCGGAAGTGTAGGAGGACACAAATGGCATGAACCTAGCAAAGGGGTGGCTTTATTCAGAACCAGGCAGATTCCAAACCCAGGGAACAGTCCAAGTAGTGGGTGTTGGAGACGCCTAGCCCAAGGCCGCATCAACTATATTCATTCAGACGCCAACCACTTCCTTGCTCCTTCCTGATGGGGTTCAGAGGTAATGACAGCATTGTTCACCAGGGGAGGAATTCTGCTAAAGTCATCAGCCTGTGCCCTATTCCCTTGTTCCCAGCTGGATCCAGGTGATGGGGCCACAAGAAATAGGATGACTTCTCTACACAGCAGACGTGGAACATAAGAAGGTGTGAAGGAGTCTAACCAAGCGTAAAGGAAACTCACTCCACATCGCCACCTGATACATTACATAGCCTTTAGCCTGATGCTCTCCCTTTAATCTGTGATCTGAGCTGACTGCTTACCCCAAGCTAGCCCCAGTCAGACACCTGGAGAGAGTCAGACATAATCTGGAACTCAGGTCCAATGTGCATGGACGTTTAAAGATCAGAACAGCCTCAGCTTCCCTGTACTTCTTCACACATCTACTTGATGGCATTTGTGAGCCTCCTGCAGGGCAAAGATGGCTTCTTCAGAACAAGAAGAACATGTTCCCAGCATGTCATTTATAGATTCACTCCCACACAGCAGCCTCTGAAGCCTTGAACTCTTCATGAGGAACTAGATCACCCATTGTTCTGTGGTCACCTTGCTTTACCGCTTGGAAATAAGAACAACAGGGTTGAAGCAAAAACACAAGCCTACCTTATCTCAGAATTACAGTTTGTTTGTCTCTATGGGTGCCTCCACACCCCAGGATTTTTTCAGTGGTATGTAGCATACGGGCACGGATAGCACCCGTAGAGTGGGAATAAGTAGTGCAGAGAGTGAGGAACAGATGAAACCAACAGAATAAAGGTGCCTGAAGAGGGTGGGCATGTATCTAGAGTACATAGATAATATGCTTCCTACTAGCCCAAGCTAAACCCTTACAGCTGTTTTTAGCAATGTGGCATCCCACTACCTTCTGATGCTGGAACCCATCTTCTCCGCAAGGAGAGGCTCCAACAGCAGGAAAAACTCACTTTTCCCCGCTGCCTCACTCTGCCAGAGTCTCCCCTCACTGCAGAGAAAGGTTCTGTTAGCGGGGAGTTGCTGACGCCTTTTCCTGTTGCCTTTCTTCTTCCAGAGTCAGTCACTGACATGGATGCAGTGCGTTTTCAATTGTGGTGCAGAGCAACACAGACAATGCACGCAGCCGAAAGTGGTGGGCAGAAGAGAGGCAGCCGAATTGTTAATGTTACTCTGAAATTCTGTCTCTGTGTTTGTGGGCTTGTTTAATTGTAGTGTCAGGGGAATCCATGCAACAGAAAAAGATTATGAGAGAAGAAATTTCTTATGCAAGGCAGTTTAACAAGGCAGAAATGTCAGTGACATTGACTGGGGCCAGCTGTCCTTTGCATTCTTTAACGCTGAGACTCATCAGAAGATTGTTTTCAATAAATCTCCTCGGGAAAGTTTCTCCCCTGTGCTACCACCCTTTTAGTGACAAGCGCTTCTTCAAGATGAGAGCAGATTGCTCCAGAGCAGACAGCCCATGAGAAGGAAGTGTCATCGTGCTCTGTCCCCCCTGCCAGGATCATTAGACTATCTCCATAGCATCAACTGGAGCCCTGAACCTTCCCCCCTGCGCAGAGCCTGACTTCAAGAGGAGACAGACATAGGGCTTAGGAAGGCAGATCTCCTGGCAGGATGGGATCCAGATGTCCATTCCTCCCTACCTATATCAATTATAACCCCCAGGACATAAACCGGGAAGAAGCAATGAGGGGGCAGGGGACCACTGAAAGCCCCTGGGGGTAGGACATTGAGGATTTCAATTTAGAGCTAATTGGTTATTTGATTAAAAGTCAGACACATTCATGAAGATTCGGGGGGGGGGGGTTGGTTTGTTTGGGTTAGGTTTCTCCCTCTCGTTCGCTCGATTGGTGTGAAAATAAATTAGCCAATTAAAATGACTGGCACATCTCCTGCTTTGAGGAAACCACGCTGGGAATGACTGTGCCCAGCCTAGGGGCTGACACACAGAGGGGGCAGTGCAAATGGGCAGGCCCTGTCCGGTCTCCCCCTTGCGCTGGTGCAAAGCAAAGTCATAACCCTAATGCTCACCTGAGCACAAGGGCTGCCTGGTGCGAGGGCCATTAGCCACTCTGGAGGGCAGGGCCGGAGTAAGGGAGCCCTGGGCTGCCCCCTTTTGTGGGATCCTGGCTCCCCTCCACTATTCCCTCCCCCGCCTGGGGACCTGGCCCCCCACCATTGTGGCCTAGGGGCAGGGCAGGCCATGTTCCTGGAATCAGAGGCCATACTCCCGCCCCCGGACTGGGTGGTCTGCCCCCAGGGGAGGGCTGGCTGGCACATGGCAACTAGGGGGCAGGACCAGCTGGTGCATGGGGCAGACTCACTCCTGGAGCATAGCAGACATATGCTGGCCTGTTCTGGGGACCAGCTGGCCCTGGGGACGGAAGCGTTATGGGCTGCCATGGCTGCTGGCTGCAGACCCCTCCTCCCGAGTGTCAGTGCCCAGCCCACTCAGGGCCAGGTCAGCTGGTGTTTCAGGGGCTGCAGTTCAGGGACCCCCTTCAGGCTGGGGCCCGAGGCTGCAGCCCCTATAGTCTCTGCATTGATACAGCCCTGCTGGAGGCGGCAGAGGGGGTCGGGAAAGCCACTGCCTCGGCTGCAGCTATTCTGTGGATCAATGGAGGGTGGTCAATCCACACCTTTTATCTCTCCTAGTACATGGGAGGGCACCAAACCACCTTCCAGGCAATGTAGCCCAGAGGCTAGGAAGAACTCTGGCTGAGTCACAGCCCATGTTCCCCCTTTGTGGGGAATTCTGCTGTCCATTCTCACCACTTCCCTTTGTTGTCACCACCATCCTGCCACCCCTACAATGGGGGGGAGAGGGAAGAGGATGGGGGGGGTGAGGGGGTTGCTTCAGGGCATTCGTCTCTGTGGAGTCCCAGCAGCCAGCCACTCTTGGTTCAGGGTGCTGACAGATCTCCCTCTTCAAGCTCCTGCGAGTCAGTCTCTTTGCACTGCTCTGTAGCTACCTTTTATACTGGCCTCCTGGGCCCTGATTAGCTGCCCTGCAGCCCCTTCCTATGATCTTCCTTTCACACAGCCTCTCTCAGGGCCCCTTTAACCCTCTCCAGGCCAGTGAGGGGCTGGCACCAAATACTTCTCTCCTGCTTCCACGATGGTGCCGGTGTGATCAGGAACACACTGAAATGGCTCGGGTCCTTTCTCTGAGACTCAACCCACAAGGCCATTGGGGCAACTGCTCCTCCTTCTGCAAGGCCCTTCATCTACAGCGTCCCACAAGGCTCTGCCGTATTATTAAGCCATCAGGAAAGCTGGTGAGACAACGTAGGTTGGAGGGTCCGCAGTCAACACCCAGCTTAGAGTTTCATTTACATCCTATATAAAGAGCTGAAGGTCTCTGTCCTGCATGAGTGATCCTTTCTCTGTGACCACTAACTACAGACTGTATTCCTTATACAGCCTGGAAAGGAAGAGACATTGATTAAGCAGAAGTTCTGCAGAAAATGTCCTGGGGCTTACAGTGGACAAGAAGCTGGAAATGAGTCAAGAGTGTGTCCTTGTTGCCAAGAAGGTTAACGGCAAATTGAGCTGCATAATAGGAGCATTGCCAGCAGATCAAGGGAAGTGATTATTCCCCTCTATTCTGCACTAGTGATGCCTCATTTGAAGTACTGTGTCCAATTTTGGGGCCCTCACTACAGGAAGGATGTGGACAAATTGAAAAGAGTCCAGCAGAGGGAACAAAAATGACGAGGGGGCTGGAGCACATGACTTGTAAAGAGAGACTGAGGGAATTGGGCTTGTTTAATCTGCAGAAGAGAAGAGTGAGGTGAGATTTGATAGCAACCTTCAACTATCTGAAGGGAGGCCCCAAAGAAGATGGAGGTAGGCTGTTTTCAGTGGTGGAAGATGACAGAAATAGCTTCTGGTGGGAGGTTGGAGCCATGTCTATATGATCACATACATCAGTATAACTTACATTGCTCAGAAGAGTGAATAAGCCACCCTGCTGAGTGACATAAATTATACCAATCTAAGCACTGGTACAGTCAGTGTTATGTTGGCAGGAAACCTCTCCCTCCAACATAGCTGCTGCCGCTCATTAGGGGTGGATTAATTAGAACGATGGGAGAACAACTCTCTTTCGGGTATTACAGGGGTCTTTAATTTATCAGAGAAAGGCAGAACAAGAACCTATAGCAAGGAACTGAAACCAGATAAATTCAAATTAGAAAGATGACAAATAACAGTGAGGGTGATTAACCCTAGGAATAAACTATCAAGAGAAGTGGTGGATTTTCTGGCTGCTTTTCTGGAAGATGCACATTAGCCAAATAGAAATTATTGGGCCCAATACAGGGGTAACTGGCTGGATTTCATTGCCTGGGATACATGGGAGCTCAGGCTAGAGCCTATGAATTTACAAATAGTAATAAAGGGTGCGTCTACACTGGCAAGTTAGGTCGACTTAAGGACACTTAAGTCGACCTATACAAAGCCGCATCTACACTGGGCTTTTTCTTAAGTCGACTTAAGCATTTCTGTAAGTCAACTTAATAACACCTCCTTTTAGGTCAATTTAAGCCTTAAATCGACTCCTTAAGTCGACTTAAGGCCAGTGTAGATGGGGATTAACGCTAAATCGACTTAAAGCCAATATAACGGCTATCTCTGCTGTTAAGGTGACTTAACAAAGTCGACTTAACTTTGTAAGTGTAGACATAGCCTAAGAATGAACATGAAGAACAGCTTCCTTCCTGGCTCATAAATGTATCAAAGGGGGCCTAGATCAGCATTCACGTCACACTCCCCGGTCAGTACCTGGCCTAAGCCAGGGAAGCTAATGACCCAGCCCCAGTGGGTCAAATTCGGTGATGCCACCACCCCCAGATTTTGGCAAAGTCAGCGAAGACTTTTTTTTAAACTAAGGATCAAATCATTCTCTTGGGATCTGCATACATGAGGGAGAGTCTGCCCTTAGATCTTACCCATACACAGACAACTGCCTCCATAACTCCATCCTCACTGCCCTGCTGGGACCATAGGAACAGCTGTCTAGGTACACTAAGCATTAAGAAGGCTGGGGCACATGGCTTCTTTGGAGTCAAACTGCCAATGAGCAAGGGGCTGAGGTGCCAGGGCTCTCATGTCCCCAGGGAAGCACAGATATTTTGCAAGGATGGATCTTGCTTCTTTGGAAGCCCTGGGAATCTGCGTGTTTGGACACTGGACTAATGCCAGTTCCATAGGCTGTTGGCTGAGGTGCAAAGGAGAATGGGCAAAGGAGAACCCAGCCCTCTAATGGAACAATGTGGCAGAAACTCCACAAGGGGACCTCCAAGAGTTTGTCCTCCCCTTGTGCTCCCTCCCACAAGTTCTTCTGCAGAAGGGGGTGCTCTGGCCCAACATTGCCACAGGGCAATCTAAATGGGTGAGGCAGAGGAGACCTCTGCAGGATTAGTGTGTGAGGGAAAATCAAGAATTTTCCACCATCATGACACAAAGGCTATGTCTACACTGGCAAGTTAGGTCGACTTAAGCCTCCTTAAGTCAACCTAACTTAAGCCCTGTCCACACTAGCTTTCAAGTCGACCTAATGAAAGCTTAGGTCGACTTAATAAGAACCACAGGGTATTCGACCTAACCCTTCCTTAGGTCGACCTAAGGCCAGTGTGGACGCATAAGTCCACTTTCTTATATCGACCTAAGGGAAGTTAGGTTGACTTTCTAAGTTCTGGTTAAAGGTAACCACTTTGTTAAGTCGACTTAATAAGGTCAACTTTAAGTCGACTTAAAGTTGACCTTATTAAGTCTACTTAACAAAGTCGACCTAACTTTTCCTAGTGTAGACATAGCCAAAGAGAGCAAAAACAGACAGACAGACAGACAACACAGCCCCACTCCTTGTCTCTACCAGACAGAGAACAATAGTCTGTGTCTTGAAAATACTCACAAGGCCCAGCTACTTTTGGCTGCACAAATTTTGCCTCTAAAAGCAAATGGCTTCACATATCTCTGCGGCTAGGCAGGAAGGACCTTGCATGCCAGACCCCAGGCCTTGGCAAGCCATCTTTACACCATCTAAAAAGAAAGGGGGTGGTAGGTGGGGGCAAAGGAGCAATACAGGAGGGATTCAGATGGTAGATCAGTGGGGCTTGAGAAATGCAGAGTTAGAACAATGCCATGAAGAAAGTACTGCTGATTCAACCTCAACCCCAGAGCAGCAAACATCAGGACCATACAGCTGAATTCTTTTTTGAATTACAATGCTGCTTCTCCGATCTGTCCACCGTCTCTTTGATGTAACACACAGTGCTATGGGAAGCCTCAGCAGCCTTGACGACAGCAGGGAGTAGAAAACTAATGAAGAGAGGTACAAGACACGCTTCTTAATAAATAGCATTTACCCTCTAACAAGTAAATTTACCTTTGATTTGCTAATACATTAGTGGTGACATTAGGAGACACTGAACAGACGGTGTTGCCAAGGTCGCTCGCTCTGGTTATTTAGCTTCTTCTCATTCATTTGCAGTGCGCCGCTGTTGCTTGGTATCCTGAGAAATCTGTTCCAGCGATACTGTAAATGGTTAGAACTTGCAAATGATTGCAGCCACATGTTTATGTTATTTGTCACAAAACACGTCGTTTTCCCAGGCCTGAAGGAAAGAGCAAATGTAATTAAAATGTAGCCCAGAGATGCCGGCTCCGATGGCAAAAAACAACCTTTCTGGCATCTCTGTTAGTCACTGCAGTTGAGAATTTGCAGCCACTGATACTCACAGACCAAAGTGGGCCTGCACCCTTGCTCACCCTGGTTTTATATCGGTGTCATTCCATTGGCTTCAATTGCATGAGTCCGGGTTCACGTCAGTGTTAATGAGGCGAGAACCAGCCCTTGCACTGTTGGATCTGCTCTCCTTCCTTCCCCTGTTCTGGTAGAATTGCTTGACTTTGAACAGTTCCTACATTTTGTAGGACTCTTCTTGAGCTTCAAATCATTAAAGATCTCCTAATTACTTGGGGCGTGTCCTTGCCATACTTCCTATCTTTCCTATGAAGTTGAATAGTTTACTCTTGTACCCTTAATAATGACTCTTTTTAAAAAAAACTATCAACTCTCTGCTTCCCATGGGATCTTACCTACTAACTTCCTGAGTTTGTTAAAGTTTGTGTGGACAGGTGACAGCACATGAGCTGCCAGATGGGCACCTCCTGGTGGTGCTCTGACTTGCTCAAGTGGCCACCCCATGTGGTGGCTTGTGCTCCGGCTTTTTAGGGACTCTAGTCTAGACTTCAGATCTCCTTCCAAAGTAAAGTCTAGTCCTGGCTGGCCCCATCCTGTGTCAGTGACCACCAGTAGTCTCCAGCCACTAGATCACCACCCACTGGTGATCTGGGGGAGGCTGGAGGATCCCAGGCCCACCCGCTTCTTCAGGCCCCAGCCCCCAGACCCTGTGCACCTTGATATGGTGTTGACTCAACCCCCAACTCACATCAGTGCAGAGTTCAGTAGGTCCTGCAGGGCCATGTCCATGCTTCCCCCAGGTACTGCTAACCCTTGTTTCGGGGTCTGGGCTACAACCAAGTCCCAGCCGACACAACAGAGCTGTCCCTGGTCCTGGTCCTGCCTCCTGCAGCCAGCTCAACAGCACATCCTTCTGCCCCACAAGCCAGGGGATGACTGCCCAGAGCAGGGTCTATAGCCTTCCTCTTATACAGGCTCTTGGGCCCTGATTGACCCTGCAGGCTTCTATCCCTATTGGCTGCTCCCTTCTGTTGGGTTTTTAACCCCTTTTCTGCCAGAGCAGGGAAACCAGCCCACCATAGTCTGCTTTCTTGAAACCATTAGCTTTATTGTGCTGGTTTCCTTCCCACCTTTCTTTAGAGTTGTGAATTCTATCATTTCATGGTCACTCCCATCCAAGCTGCCTTCTGATTGGGGGAATCACAGGCATGGTTTGTTGCTGATTGGGAGATTGGCTCAAATGCCACCCATCAGGGTTTAAAGAGTTTGGCTTTCATTTTTGCAGCTTGCCCTGATCTTTGCATATTTAGGTGGTTATCTTAGAGGGCCTGGGTCCCACACATAAGTCTGCTCTTCCCAGAACAGAACCCCCCTTTGCAAGATTAGCTGCCCTAGTTTTATTTTCCTTTGCCAGCTGAGTTGAATCAAGCCCATGATGGATAGTATATTGCAACAGGCTGCATATTTCACCACTTGATTTTAATTGGTTTGTTCTTCAATTTCTCAGTGTTCACACAAATCATAAATCATCTACTCCTAAATCACTGGATTTATGAAACAATCTGTTATCCATTAACCCCCCCTTTTTTGTCCTATAACTACAGCAGAGTTAATTGGCCACTTCATTTTGAATTGTCTTTCATGACATGTGTTAACTTCTTATGTTATACAATCTGTTGATCCTTGTGGTTAGTTGTGACACTCAGAATACCTTTGCCAGCCCTGCAGAAGAGCTCAGTGTAGCTCAGAAATTTGTCTCTTCCACCACCAAAGATATTACCTAAACCATTTGTCGCTCCTGGGATCAACATGGCTACACTAATGTGCAAAAACAATCTAAACACTTTGCACTCCTACAGTGCAAGAATCCAGCAATTTCAAGGTGCTTGGCAAACATTGGTCTTTTGGCACGATGAAGAGAAAGGTGAGAATTTTTATTCTTTTTTAGATTAGCTATTGCAGATACTCCTCAAGGGCCATACAGGTTTAGGGCTCAGAAAGAAACCTGAGTGTCTTGGATCTCAGTCCAATACACTAATGAAGTTTTCAAGTATGGTCAGAACTTGTCTAACTGTGCATCCATTAAAACTCTTACTGACATCAATGCAATGAGCGTTAGGCCAGCAAATAGCACTTGTGAAAAGCACTAGACAAACTTCCTTGCCAAAGCATTAGGCGATGACTCACTTTAAAGAATAAACTGTGCTTTAAGTTTATTTTTTTTCCTAAATCCAGAGTGGAGTCTGGTGAAGCACAGAGAAGAGACCTTAACATACCTGCACAGTGAACCTATTCACATTTAACATTTAAAAAACATAGGCTGGGAAGGCAATACCACTGGTTATAGGAAGAGGCTTTAACTTTTTATATGAGTGACACTCATTCAAGCCAGCAAGTAAATGAAGCTGCAGAGGACTTTGGCAACATTTCAGGGGCAATCTTTCTGTACATATGAGCTGTTCTTGAATATTATTTTCTGTCCATAAACAGAATACATATAGTCCTGGTCTACCTGTACCTTTTTAATAATGTACAACTCTCTAGGTACTGTATGGAACCCCCAACTTTCCATTTAGGTTTTCATGCCCTCAAAGTATTCCAAAAAAATGATTCACTAGAGGATCTTGTTTCAACCCCCATGTCTCCTTTGCAGGTTTCTCCGGGGACTTTGATGCTAAAGTGATAGTGGTAATGTTGAATATCTTTTCCGCACAATTAGTTTGGTTTAATATTCTCTTCTTGACCTGTAAAGCCTGTTATGCATTGAAGAATTCTGGAGTACTACTTGAATTTCCTTAGTCAAATGCTAAACTTCTACAAAAACATAGAAAAGCAATTCAAATGAGCAAAACATCAGCTTAATAGGTCTTCACATTGCTCAATATCAGCTCTCAAACTATTCCTAGGCAGATTAATTGAAAGCTAGACTAACAGGAGCCCAATGTCGCATCATTTATTGTTCCTAGGGTTTTCTAGTCAGTAGGAGCACAGGGACTTTGCAGAAGTTTCAGCTAGGTGAGGCAGTTAATTTTTTAGTTTCTGGGGGGAAAGTGTACTAAAAATACAGCCTAAACAGAGGCCCCGTGGCCCGGACAAAATCCAGGCCAGCCAAGCAGCGTGCTGCAACTGCCCACCGCCGTGGGCCCCAGACCCTGTCCCGTGCAGCACCACTGGGCTGCAAACCCTCCCCAGAGCGTGTGCTGCGGGCCACAGACCTCCCCCCCCCCCCCCGCAGCACCATCCATCAGCCCATGGGCCCTGGACCAAGCCTCCCCTTTACCCACCCAGATCCCACCCCCCATAGCACCTCTGGGCCATGAGCTCGGAGTCCCCCCACAGCACCAGCCGTGCCACAGGCCCTGATACCCCCTGGCAGTGCCAGGGGGGCCAGGCTGCCCCACCCCCAGGCTGGGCACCACTGTGGTGGCGGGGCCACGAGAGTGGGCCACCCTGGGACACCCAGGGCCTTGATCTGGCCCTGGAGATGTGAAAACTCAAATTCCACATCAGATCTAGGCACCTTGGAGAGAGCAATGCTGCATGAAATAATATATATTCCTGGTGTTTCTGAAGGCTAAACAGGCCGGGGAGAAGAAAAAACTACACCAACTGTCTTTCCATACTATAAAGCAGCACAAAAAATAATAAGGACATTGTAGGGTTGATTGGCTAACCCGATTGTTTCTTTACAGAGATTTGCAGGTCACTTTTAACATACTGTACCTATCTAACAAAATGCTCCTCGTGATGCATAAGTAGTAGCTCATTTAGTCATCCAAAATGGAATGAATTAGGAGACTCAGTAGGAATAGATGTTGCTGAGACAGTTTCTCAGTCCTCTGCTGTGAAAATCAACCAGCTCCTTCAAGCATTTCATGGAGGGGAGCCACCTCTGATCTTAAACACTTTAACCATGAATATGCTTGGATTTTACAGGTCTATGTTGCAGCGTAAGTCCAGGTTTAGGAGATCTTGAGTGAGCAGACCTTGTGTGTTAACCTGGGCTTGAGCATCTACACTCATTTTCAAACCCAGGTTAGGAATTGTTGAACCCTGAGTCCTAACGTGGGGCTCCAGCATGTACATTGCATTATGTGGGTTCAAGTCCAGCCACCCATATCCCAGACTCCCTAGACACACCCCAAAAAGTGACCGCTCTAGCCCTTCTTTTGTGGTGTAGTGTGAGGAAACCGGACTGTCCACATTTGACTGTCCAGAGGACAAAAAGTCAGCCTGGGGGACCTGAAAGGTTTCGGTGGACTCCCAGAGCATGAGATCAGTGAAATTGTTTCTGCAGTGTAAAGCAATAGGGAGTGAGCCCTGGGTGCCAACTTGATTGAGACCCTCCACTGCTGTGGGACCCTGGGTTAGCACAATGTGTGCAGACAGAAGGGAGGTTAGACTTGATCCTGAGTTCAAATCCTGACACACCCTATGTTACCAAGTACAGCTCCCTCATGCACAACAGATCAGGAGGTAAATTCCACTTACAGATGGAAGACACCAGCTTTGGGTTTTCTAGCATACAGAAGCTGACTTTGTTGTGGAAATGAGAGGATAGAGAGAGAGAGATCTTTGATTCGGGGCAACTGCTGTGAAATCCAAACCATCAGGGAGTGTTTAGTGCTGTATATTGCCCCTGGGCTCCTCACTCCTCGTGCACATTACTGTCAAAAAAGAGCAGCTAAGGGGTAGGGCATGCTTTACAAGAGATTAATTAAACTGAAATTTTCTCCCCCTGCTGCTTTGTGTGTGCCCAGAATTGCTGATCCTCAGGGCCCGGTGAAAGACCCATGCGGTTTACTGAGCTACAGAGCCCTGGGACATGACAGGGAACTTGGCTTCACCAGCCTGTAGGCGGGGGCTGCTTTACTCTTTACGGTGGTCTCCCGTCAGGGAGAGGTTAATCCAGAGCTTGTCTTTGATGCTGCCGCTTCTGAGCATGATTATTGGCTCCACCGATGGAAATATGCCCGGAGGCCTGTAGGGCAGGCCTATTTTGACGAATACGGATTATAAATAAATAAGTTAAATGTTGCTCAGAATCGGGGTGGGAGCACCATGAAATAGCAGCATCCTCCACTTTGTGCAAGAGCAGTTGACGTTACCACAGATCAAAAGCAGCTGCTGTTGGCTCCCCCCACTCTTTTTGATTTCAGAAAGTGGCTGTTTATTGTGCCTTCCTCCATTAGAGTTTTGTTGACAGAAAGATCAGAGCAGAGGGTTCTGCTCTGAGCAAGGGATTGGACGAGACGACCTCCTGAGTTCCCTTCCAACCCTAATTTTCTATGATTCTATGGTTAGGGCAGAAACAGGATTTAATGAGGGGTTAGAAAGGGATAAAGGTGGCAGCTTTATGAATTGCAAATGGGGAGGGGAATCTTTTCTCATGTAAGAAAAAAGGCCGACCTCGGCGAAAGACCCGAGATGCTGGAGAGAGACGAGAGCAACAAACTCTGACGTTATTGGCAGAAGAGAAGAAGGGTGTAGTGGGAAGGTCTGATGACCAGGAGGGCGAATGATCAGGACATGGCCGTATGCTTTCTGCCAGCTGAGTCATCTCAGAGGGGGCTCTGGTTGTGGCTGCAATCCAGCCCCCCCTCTAATTGATCCCTCAGAGATTCAGTCACTGCAGGGGTGACAGGATAGGGGCGCACCCAGGTCCAACCACTCCACCTGGTTTCAGACCCAGGGTCCCTTAGGTGGCTTATTAAAGCATCTGACCCAGTTACTCGGCTATCCCAAACTATGTTTTCCAGGGGGCAATTCCTACTAGCATGGAGCTCCTCCGCTTGTGCAGAGTCGCTGGCTTAGCTGGCTCTTCTCAGTTTTAGTTCCTGTTCAATCGGTCTCTCTTAGGGCTTTCAGTTCCCTAAGCAGGGGAGCACGGGGTATCCAAGTTTCTGCTGCCCAGGCAGCCTTCACAAAACTGTGGCCACTCCTGGCACCGTTATCAATATCAGCCTTGCTTCCTCGTACCACACGCAGTTCACTTCCCCCCAGTGTCCTTTTCAACTTTTCCTGCACTAAGAATATACCCAGCACCTGCTGAGGGAAAGGGCCTCCCTAGCCCTATATTACTCTGTTCCCCACCCTGGGTCAGTGTGGGGCCTGTAGAATCTATCCCATAGGCAATGATGACTTGATACGCTTGCAGATTTATCAGACCAGGAAGGGTGATGTGGCAAAGGGCTTCAAAGGCAGAGGCGAGGCACTTCTGTCAGGGAAATCAGTGGAAGGCTATTGAAAAACGTGATGAGTTCAGATTGCTGAGCCTGGAAGCTTATCCGGGCAGCAGCATGTTGGGTGGACATGAAAGAGTAAGACAGCTGGCGTCAGGGCCAAAAAAGAGTCAGTTACAGCAGCTGCGGTGCAAGGTTATGAGGGTCTGAACAAGAGCCTTGGCAACCTGGGCATACAGAAAATACTGAGCCCATGAAATATTAGAGGCAGAAGTAGTGATACTAGAGGACACAGCCTAGATGTGTAGGTCAAGAAAAAGGGCCAAAGATGAGGCCCTGTTTACAGGCCTGAGTGACTGGGAGAGAAGCCGCAATAGCCACAATGAGGAAGAGGTAAAATCTTTGGAGGTGGGTTTGAGATCAAAAGCTGTGTTTGGCCCCTATTGAGGTTGAGTTGGGGGTTGAATGCCCTCAAAGAGATGCCAGAAAGAGAGCTCCAGAGGTAGGAATGGATGGAGGGAAACAGACCTTCAGGAGATGGAGCCTTGGGGGTCATCCTTGTGAAGCAGTCAGTTGAAGAGAAGAGCAGAAAGGGATAGGATGTAGTGGAAGAAAGTACGAGCCCCAGAGTCTCACATGCACCTGGAAAAACAACAGCCAGGGAAGGGGAGCTCCATAGCCCATCCCCCTTCCCAACCAGCAGGACTAGGTGCAGCCAAGGAAGGAAAACTCTCGATGGGCTACCCCCCTTTCTCCCTGGTGGGACCCCCAGAACTGCCTGAGGGAAGAGAGAACCCTAGAGCCCAATGGCCAGACCCGAGCCTGCACCTCCTATCTACACACAGAGTCCGCTAGGGATGTGGCCATGCCTCTCTGCAGCCTATGGGGCATCTTGTCCAGAGCCTGATTTACATTTCTTCTTAGAGGCAGCACCTTCAGCACAGTGCCCACATCGCCAGGCAGGAACATCCATTCAAAACTTGGAAAGCAAGAGTTCCTGCTGCTGAATCATCAGACCTCCTCCCCCACCTGATATGTCCCCACCAGGTCTCCCAACCACACACTTCTTCTGCTTATCTAAGGCCCACTCCAAAAGCTGTAACAGGGGTCTTTTGAGGTTTCATCACATTGCTCACCTTATTGAGGCTATTTTGGACCAAAGGTGGAAGCAAGATTCAGAGCCCACACCCTGAATACTCTGCAAGTGCTTCCATTTCTTTTATTAAAAAGGGGGATTTGTCCTGAGTGCCCCTGCTCGCCACAGCTGTAGCAATATGGGACAAGGAGGGAGACGTGGTCCGGCAGATGGATCGCAGACTATTTCCCTCCTTTAAAAGCATAATCAGAGCTACTCTGCATGCGTGTGGATTCAGATCCGTGACGAGATCTGGAGGCTGCGTGAGACAAGAGATGAAATGCCTTAGGCTTTAGTTTAGCTTGGTTCGTTTCCCTGTTCAGTTTTCAGTGGGTTGTGTGCATTTGTGGGCGTGCTGCACAACAGACTCATTTCCAGTGACATAGCACTGCACTTCTCTCAGATTTTTCTGAGGCTTTGCTTTATTTGCAGGTTTTGTTTGCTATGCCGTCTCGTTCCAGAACGTTTGTCATGTCACTTGGATTTGCATTTTGCTCTGAGCAATGGGGTTGTTGCCAGTCTTTGTATTTTAATCCTTATAGGCCCTTTCCTCTTCCTGCTCAAAGGACTTTGGAAACCAACCCTGAAAAGGAGCTAGAAGTGGTGTTTTGGTTTTATTCTTTGAGCGTTTGTTGTGGGGATCTGAAAAGGAGGAGCTGGTTGCTCAATGTGCCTGGTCACTCGCTATCACAAAGCAAAGCGCCTCAGCATTTGTGAGCACAGCAACTAAGCCTCACCTTTCCTTCTGGGGACATGTCCATGTGACTGTCCAAGGGTTAGTTTACCCTAGATGTGTGACATCAGAGCCCCTGCACAGATGCAGCGGTGCGGCTGGAATGCACCAGGTGAAGATGCTCTGCAACCTGAAGCTCTGGAGCCACATGTGGCTGTTTGGCTGCCCCCTTGCGGCCTCTCTCACCCCACCACTGGGAGACCCGGCAGGCTCCAGACTACCCCCTAACACCGAATCTGTTAGTCTTTAAAAGTGCCACAGGACTCTGTTGTCTTTCTACAATAGACTAACACGGCTACCCCTTTGGAATTTCAAAACACTTGGTTATTGAGGGACTTTTAAAAATGGCTCTTCTTATAGTTTGAGTTGCTGACCCCTGCTTCTATGCTGATGGGAGTGAGCTCTCCTGTCATCACAGTAAAACCACCTCTGTGAGTGGTTGTAGCCATGTGGGCAGAAGAAGCTCTCCTGCTAACATAGTGCTGTCCACACCAACACTTATGTCAGTATGACTTCTGTCACTCAGGGGTGTGGCTCATTCACACCCCTAAGCAACATAAATTATTCCAACACAAACTATACATTCACCAGCCATAAGAAGGAGTGAAACCCACACTGCACATGACATTTGGAGGCAGGCGGGACTGGGCCCTTGAATATACTACAGAGAAAACTCCTTCAAAGGGAAAGCACAAAGTACATCAGTGTGTCTCAGTGAATCACACCCCCTTGGAGGTAGCAAAAGACATTCACGAGTTGTTGAAAATATTCTTAACATCGAACACCAAGAAAATCCTGCTTCCTTACTCCCACACATGGTTACCTTTCTAGGTTAAGTGTTTTCTGCCATTCTCTCAAAAGGCACACCCAAAGAAATGATACGGTGTTATTGCTGATGTGCTGTTAGTCTTCTAATGAAGGGGATCATGAAAAAAGTCAACTTCAATTAAAGGGTCACCAACCTGGAAAGATGGAGAAACACTGGATTAAATGATCTAAAGGGGTCAAATTATGCAGTCCTTACAGAAGAACAACTCCTCTTGAATCTGGCCCATAATCCTTTGCTGTCTCTCACTTTGTAGCATTTGTCGTGTCTCAGAAAAACAAGCTATATTCTCACTTGCTGGTGCATTTGCTTTCTCTGACTTATTGGGACAGAGCAGATGTCCACAGGCATGCCACAGAAATTTGCCTTATGGACAGGAAGGTGGAGTAGATTACGAAAAAAAATTTTCTGATCAGAAGGAGTCAAATTAGAAAAGGAGCAGACTGGAGCCTTAGAGGCAGATTGCTCACCATCCTTCACAGCACTTCTGGAATATCATATCTGCATCAATAAAAGGAAAAGCTCAAAGGATTGTTTTCATCTGGTGGCTTCACAGACAGGGCCGACCCTAGTGGGGGGTGAGTTGGGTGACCGCCCCAGGTCCCATGATTAAGCAGGCCTCAAGCTGCCCTCTCCCACTGCCTTCAGCGGCAAGCTAGGCTGCCCAGGGGTGGGGAGGGAGTACAGAGCATGGCCTCCGGGCCAGCCCAGCCCCACCTTCAGTGCCGGGGGCGTTGGGGACGCAGGCCGATTGGCCCTGAGCCTTCCCCGCTGGGATGGCCCTGTTTACAGATTTAGATTTTAAGGCCAGAAGGGACCTTCCTGACCTTCTGCACACTGCAGGCCACAGAACATTACCCACCCACTCCTGTAATAGACCCACAATCTCTGGCTGAGCTCCTGAAGTCTTCAAATCATGATTTAAAGACTCCCCGAAACCACATCATCTATCCCCCATTAGGCTGAGAAGAGACAAGGGCAGCATATTTATGTTCACTTCCATTCCTGAGTGACAAGAGAGGCTACTGGCCAGATGTTCAGCATAGCTCCAGTGAGTTCATCTGAGCCACTGTGTTTATTTTTTCATGCTCTCCTAGAGGTACAATAGCAAAGGTCATGTCTGAATCCAGGGAAATCTCAGGGAAGGTTGGCTATATCTTCAGGCCAGTAAAAACTTTCCAAGCAACCATTATTCAGATAAGTTGATAAACAGCTACCCTTCTTGCAAAGCCAGAACCTCATCCAAGCTAAGTTGGAATCAGAGCTCAGTGCCATCGTAGTGAGGGAGGCCATGGAGAGACCACCATCTGCACCCTCGTGGGCAGAGCCAGGAAGACCATGCCCACTTTGCTGGACATAGAGGGCTGGGGAAGCAAGTAGAAAAGATGGACACAGCAGCTCAGTTGGGCTGGGGCTCCTAAGGGAGGCAGATGCTTCCCACCTGATGCTGGAGCAGGAAGCTAAAGAGGATCTCTGTGGCGCTAAGGACTCACTTGTCCTACCAGACACCCCAGACACTCAGGAGTTGCTGGGGCTACAACTGGTGATGTACCCTAGGAAGACTGAGGGTGACTCCTGAAGTCAGGTACCCCTGGAGGGGAGGAAGTAGCCCACGGACAGCCAATTATACTGCAGCCAAAATTTTGAAATTTCCTGTGACATGAAAGTTCAAGAAACTTTCAGATTTGGGATCAACCTATAATTTCCTTTCAATAATGCTGAAATGTTTCATTTCAATAAAGTTGAGCTATGTCTTTTGATATGGTAAAACCTCCATTTTGACTTCATTATTTTGATGGATTTTGACTTATTTTAAAATAAAAGTTGAAGCCCACGAATTGCAATTAGTCAAAAAGAAATATTTTCACCATATCAAAACAAAATGAGAATTGTCTAAACAATTTGTTTAGGTTTCTTCCCCTCATCACAATCTACACCTTCCTGGGGATTCAAATGAGCCAGAAAAGAGTTAAAACAGCTCCTGATAAATTTCCCCTCAGGGTTTAGAAAGAAAAAAAATCTCATTCCCTTCAGCCTAGCCATAGTGCTTATAAAATGTGTGGGAACATCATAGAAAATAGAATTAGATTAAAGATAGTTTACAAAAATCTTTCAGAAGCCAAACAGATACAGCTAATGTATGTCTGTTCAGATTCCTAAAGCGGAGTTGCTGTTGCCTTGGCGACCAAAGGATACAGTGTTTACCACTCAAGAGGATGTCTGCCCCCTGGAGCAACCTGACAGAAAGATAGAGGTCGCATTGAGTCTTAATGATGAGGCAGTAACTACAGGTTTATGAACATCTATGTATTTTCAGGGCCATAACAACTTTATACATCGAGTTAAAGAAAACAGCGGTATCCACAAATAAAGCTGTTCGATTTAATGTTAATAATGCCAGTTGAAAGTCATCCGTCGTCATTTTTAACTTAATTTTTTTTTTGATTAAATAACATGTTTTCATGAAACGAATCTCTTTTTTGTGAAAATTTGTTTTTTCAATGGGACATCAACACCTACAACCCTAAGAATTTGAAACTGCCACTGCAGTGCCCCTTGGAAACTGTAGTTCAGATGCTTCATGCTCTCATTCTCCTCTAAGTCCTGGACTACATTTCCCATGATGCACCACAACCCAGGACTCCCATTATGCCCCAGAGTGGTGCAGCCAGAGGGGAGACCTTGATACTCTGAGAAGGGAGACCAGCCTACAGAAGAAAATGGGGCATGAAGCACCTAAACAACAACTCCCACATGGCATTGTGGGAGCATTTCCAAATCACATTTTGGAGTTTTCAAACCAAAAAATTCTAGTTTTCAAGTTTTCATTGAAAAGAATTAAAATTCCAATGGGAAAAGAAAGCTCCATTTTCCAATATCATTACTATTTTGTTTTTGATGTTGATGCATCCAGTGACTAAATTTGAGGGCGACGGAGGTGGATTTCAGTTGTGGTGCGCACCCCCCCACACACAGAGTATTATAACATGCTACACTGGAGAGTCACAAAAGTCCATAGATAAACTAGCAAGAACAGTCTAATAACAAAGAAGGAGTCTTGTGGCACTTTTAAAGATTAACAAATTTATTTATCAGATGAGCGTTTGTGGTAGAAAAATCCCACTTTGGCGAAGTGGTATTTTCTCCCATGAAAACTCATGCGATAAATAAATTTGTTAGTCTTTAAAAGTGCCACAAGACTCCTTCTTTGTTTTGCTGAACTAGACTGATACAGCTACCCCTTCGGAACTAGCCTAATAACAGTTATTAATTAAGTTAATGTGGGCTCAATCAGAGCAAATTAAAGCCTTCCTTACTGCAGATCCTAGGGAAGGCAAGAATGCTGACTGATCCGTTTCTGATTAATCTTTTGGGAAGAACTAGTGTGATGTGACCTGTTCCAAACTATCAAGTGCATAACTCTATTTAGCATATTCCTCCTTCTCTGGAATGTCTGGGCATAGGCAGCTAGGCTGGTTACATCTGTTAAGCTGGGGCCAAAGGCAAGAGTCAAGACAAGTTACCAAGCCAAGACAGGAGACTGGTACCAAGGGCAAGCCAGGCCAAGGATGAGGGCAGGAGCCAAATGATGCAAACGACAAAGTCTGTAGTGGCAGGCCAGAGTCTCCACTGTTACTCAGATAGCTCCCTGGGTCCCCTTCCTGGTTTAAATAGTTGGGGTTTTGCCTCCCTGGACTCTTCCGGTGGCACTTCCTAAACTGCCTAACATTCCAGTAATTGTTGGGTGACGCTTCATGTAGTGACATGGAGATATCAACAGCCACCGGTTCTAGGCCCAGGGACCCCTACACCACCTGCTTGGACTTATGTCATCTTCCCCATCCTCACGTCTTGTCGTACTCAATTTTAAGATCCTCGGCGCAAGAGTGGTGTCTCCCTTTTTAATGTTACAGCAGCATACACAGCCCTATAGACACATGTTAAGTAAAATAAACAATAACTCTTCCATGGCTCCTCAGTGAATTAATAATAATTTGTATTTTCCTATCATCTAGAAGCTCAAGGCATGGCCCAGGACCCCATTGTGCTAGGTTCTGTACAAATACAGAATAAAAAGACAGTCTCTGCCCCAAAGAGCTTGCAATCTAAATGTGATCTCCCATACGGTGTCAGTTCTCCCATGGGCTATGTTACATACCATAGTACTCATATGCATAGACTGGCCTCCAGGAAACAAGCACTGATGATCAGAGAAACAGAGAGGCTGCCTAGTGTGACAAGGCTTACACTGAAATGGATGGGCCAAACACCAAGTGCTAAACCTGGAGAAGAGAGAGGTAATCACTGCAAACATCACCTATGAAATTTGTGGTAGAGGGAAGTTGCAGAGGGATTCACTTCAGGGAAAATGATCCTGGGAAAAAACCAAAAACAATAAGCATTAATTGCCTAGCTATTAATAGCAGTTTAAATGGGCCTTAATAGCATGATAGGAGCTGTTCAGAATCAACACATTTTAGAGATGACAGGCAATGTGATCACTAGCTTTCCTGTCAGATGTGCAAGCAAAATGGGTGGAGTCTAATCTAAATTCATTCAAAGACTTCAAAGGGACAGTGTTTGACTGGAATTTCTCAAGTGTATTATTGTTTCATGAAGTTGATGGATTTCCACTTCAAACGGCTATATTCAGTGCCTTTCATGTAGTCAAGATCCAAAGGGGTATCCGTGTTAGTCTATTTGTAGAAAAACAACAGAATGTATTAGGTATTTGTTAAGCTTTATCCCCTTAAGGGGGAAGGGTGCCCAAACAAATACCCGGTCCTTTAAATGCGGATGTTAGAAAGCTCCCGAAGCCCGTAGGCAAAGACCACCACTAACAATTATTTTTGTCTATTTACTATACATGTGACATTTATTAAGGCACTATGATTACAATTACACAGGTTAAGGCAGTGATTAGCAGTACAATAAACACCCAATATATCCACAAACACTCGAAACTACAATACTGCTTATTGCATGAATGCAGATTCAGGGTTTTGCATCAATGGCTTTAAACACATGACATAGAGAGTATAACAGAGCCCAATACATACAAACCAGAGCAATCAAGAACACAAGCCCATATGTAAGACACAATCACACAGGACTCTTTGTACTATTGTATAGGGATCTCATTCACACCCGTTGGGTCACAAGGTTCACCTGTGCACCCTTTCACACAGGATTTAGTCCTAGACCTGGCCAACGGTTATCCCCCATTCACACTTTCCTCCCCCCAGCAGCAGAGTTATAGCAGCATGGACGCCAAGCACAGAGGGTGCCCGTTCATGCACTCACACAAGAAGGGGATCCAGTCAGTCATGAGGTTCACCTGTGCACCCTTGCTTTAGGACCTTTGCAGGCCCTGGGCGGCTGTACACAGGATTTAGTCTCCGATTTGGTCACTGGTTACAGTTTCCTCATACACACTCTCTAACACAACTTTGCTCTTATTTTTATCAATTATAAACACACACACAGAAGCAGAAATGCTAACACAATTATACCCAAAGCAAATCCTATACCTACCCCAATTCCTCCATCAACCCCAAACCCAAGGTTGGTGCTGCTATTGTTCATTTACCTAAGAATCTCAGCATAAAGCTTGGAAGAACCTTAAAACTTTTTGTGTTACTTTTTGCTTAGGAGCCAGGCGCTACTGTGAGCCCCTTTACTTTGATTACCTTTCCTTTGTTGAAATTGATGTCAGATTGCTGGTCTGACGTTCCCTTAGCTGGCCAGGCTTCAGTGCTTGCACCCGGTTCATCCACGTCCCACGGAGAGCTGGGGGGGGAGTGCTTGTGGGGGGTGATCAAGTCCCCAGAGAGCCTTGCCTCAGAGTTAACTGAGAGAAATTACTCTGAACTCGCCCCCCCCTCCAGCACCCCTCCTTTTACTGCTCAAAACCGCGGTGACGTGGTTTTTTGCTAACTCATAGGTCCAGCTGTCTTGCCTGATTGTCAGAGACCTTTTGACCCTTCTCCTCTTTTGTGGTTATCTAGCCGGAGTGCTGGGGATCTGTTAATCTTCCCCTTTTCTCTGTGGCTAGTTTAGTCTGCCTTCTGTTTGCACTTTTGTACCGGTCAGTCAGTTTTATCTAATTTAACAGTTTTGTGGTCTTTCCCGTCTTTATGCTTTTTGACTCTTTTCCCCCCCCTTTTTAACCTCCTGACCCTGTGGCCTAAGTTTTTGGACAGCTTAAGCCTTAGCATTACTTGACAGTATCCATAGATATAAGATAGATAATGTATTCCATTACAGGTCCAAAGAGCTCCACAAAGAAATGGGAGGCTGGGTAGTCGATGCAGTTCCTCCTACTTGTATTTTAACACTCGTAATAGTTTCTAATGTGATGATACAGTGGACTTTTTTAGGGTGGGTCTTCAAGATCATTATCCATTTTTGGTCTGATTGCCTCACAGTGATAAAACTGTCATCAAATCTTTGCAGTTCGGCCAGAGTCCTCCTTTTTCGGTGGTGAGCTCAGTAAAATGGCAGCAGCCAACCACTCATATTATGTGGGATTACTGGAGTCAGTAAACTATTAACTGTTGTTAAGCCTATTAACTGCATTCCTTAGTGCTAACAGCAAAGTGCCTTTTCCCTGCCGAGTGTTCAGGTCATTCAGAGCTTAGGGCAGACTGGAGTTTCTTAACCTCAGAAAAAATATGCCACTGACTTTTTTTCTCCCCTACTGCCAAGTATTCTAGTGCTAAGCCTGATGCATAAATACAGTTGCTGTCAGATTATTCAGCATAGTCATCTTTCTGCTAAGCATGATACCAGTGAATTCAGAACTGTCAGACCAGAGTCACATCATAATTTTCCATTCAGTGCTGATAATTTCCAGGAGAATGCTGCAGTCTCAGAAGGGGTTACTCTACAACTGGGAGAAATGGTAAATACAACAGCCACAGCTACTGCTATAATGGAAGAAAGGATAGGAATATATGGCCCCTTGATCCCGCTCCCATTGAATTCAATAACAAACTTCCTACTGGCTTGATTGGGAGCAGAAGCAGGTCTTAAAAGGAGAGATAGGCCAGCTACAAAGAAAGAATGAGAGAAACCCAGAGACTCACTCAGCTCCCATTGGCTGTCAGTGATAATTGGACACCTAGGTACTTTAGTCCTATTTGAAAACCTCAGTCTTAGATACTTCTTCTACACCAAATAATGTATTGAGTCAGGTCCTTGGGGCATGTCTTGAGATCAGTGGGACACAGGATAATATCTGCAACAATTTAGATTAATGGCCAGCTTTCCCCCTTTGTCAATTAATAATTAGATCAGGGTGGGGGTTACCTTATGAGGACGTTCTTCCAAGGAGGGCATTGAAACAGGCGGAATGCCGGTATCTGAGTGCCCTTCCCACATAGGCACCGAAAGGAATGCCTCTGGGTGATCCAGAGGGCCAGTTTTTGTCAATTTCACAAGGATTGACAGCATTAGGTTCATTCTCTCCCCCTTCCCCCCCACGCCAATTTTCAGGCCTGGAACACTCTGTTGCCCGCATTCTCTATCTTGCCTCTCTCTCGGAGTGGTACAGGTTATCTGTTCCTGACCTTAAGCCCGGGATCTTCAGCTTTCAACACACATCTGGGTATAGACCCTTAAGGATGTGATGGGGACCCTTCTCTCTCCAATGCATACCAGCCCAGAGCCCTGTGGGAAGCAACACCAGTGGGGTCCTCTCTGCAATGAGTCAAAGTTACTTCCTTAAGCTACTAGTTCTTCGAGGAGTGTCCCTGAGGATATTCCACTTTAGGTGTCCATGCATCCTGTGCCTGTGATCAGAGACATGTAATAGGAATGCCTGGTTGGGTCAATTCCTGTCTCTGACAGACATGCACAGTGTTTCTGCTGCCTTGGCAGGACACATATTCCTCAAAAGTTCTCACACTGCCTCAACCTCAAAGCCAGAGCAAAAGAGGAGAGCGATCTCCAACTAAAATTAGTCATGATGGAGAAATCTCTATGATCAGCCTTGGACTCTGAGTCAAGGGCACTACCACTCCCCTGGCCAAATGTCATCATGAGTAGCATCTGACAGATGTCCTGCTGTAAAAGCTCATTCTAAAGAACATTTGTCCAAAAAGGCTACCAAAAGAGAGGCTCCATCTTTACCTTCTAAGAAATGGCAATCCCCTACCACCGAGACCCCATTAATAAGCACCAGGAACTTCTGAGTCCAATGAATCAGGGCTATCTGATACCGCAACTTCCGTACAAGTGAAAGACTAAGTGGGAAAGCTCTGACTGAGGCACAAAAGGGAAAACAAAATCCTCTGCCTCAGTACCCTCAAAGTTAAGAGCAGTCTGGAACCCATGCACCCTCTTTCAGGGACAAAGCTATGACCCTGACAGACAATATAGCTTGTGTGTTATACATAAATCGGCCCAGTGACATCTCAGCATCCTACCTTTTGAGAGCGCTATATGTAAAAGAGCTGTATGACTGCTCGGAGCTCCATTATGAAAGTGGAAACAAGCTGGTTGAAAGTCTGTGGGTTAAGTTTAGAAGAGAATGCAACAAGGAGGATGTCATGGTGGGAGTCTGCTACAGACCGCCAGACCAGAAGGCGGAGGTGGATGAGGCGTTCTATGGACAACTAACAGAAGTTTCCAGATCGCAGATCCTGGTTCTTATGTGTGACTTCAATTATCCTGACATCTGCTGGGAAGGCAATACAGCAGTGCACAGGCAATCCAAGAAGTTTTTGGAGAATATTGAGGACAACTTCCTAGTACAAATGCTGGAGGAACCAACTAGGGGCCTTGCACCTCTAGACCTATTGCTCACAAACAGAGAAAAATTGATCGGGGAAGTAGAAGTGAATGGCAACCTGGGCAGCAGCAACCAGGAGATGGTAGAGTTCAGGATCCTGATCAATGGAAGGAAGGAAAGAAGCAGAACACACACCCTGGACTTCAGAAAAGCAGATTTTGGCTCCCTCAGGGAGCTGATGGGCAGGATCCCTTGGGAGGCTGATCTGAAGGGGAAAGGTGTCCAAGACAGCTGGCTGTATTTTAAAGAAACCCTGTTAAAGGCACAGGAAGATAACATTCCGATGTGCAGAAAGAACAGCAAATGTGGATGGCGCCCAGCGTAGCTTAGCAGAGAACTCTGCGGGGAGCTGAAACATAAAAGGGAAGCTTACAAGAAGTGGAAGCTTGGACAGATGACAAGGGAGGCGTATAAAGATATTGCTCGGGACTGCAGGGATAAAATCAGAAAGGCCAAAGGACAATTGGAGTTGCTGGCAAGAGATGTGAAGGATAACAGAAACGGGTGCTACAAGTATGTCAGCAACAAGAAAGGGATCAGGGGTGGTGTAGGTCCCTTACTGAATGGGACAGGCATCCTCATGGTAGATGATGCGGAAAAGGCTGAAGTACTCAATGCTTTTTTTACTTCAGTCTTCACAGAGAGGGCCAGCTCCCAGGCTACTACGTGGGGTAACACAGAATGGAGAGAAGAGTGGCCCTCGGTGATGGAAAGTCAGGTTAGGGACTACTTAAAGAAATTGGATGTGCACAGGTCCATGGGGCCGGAAGAACTGCATCCAAGGGTGCTGAGGGAGTTGGCTGAAGTGATTGCAGAGCTGCTGGCCATTATCTTTGAGAACTCGTGGCGAACGAGGGAGGTCCCGGAGGATTGGAAAAAGGCAAATATAGTATCTATCTTCAAGAAACGGAAAAAGGAGGATGCAGGGAACTACAGACTGGTCAGCCTCACCTCAATCCCTGGGAAAATCATGGAGCAGGTCCTCAAGGAATCCATCCTGAAACACTTGGAGGAAAATAGAGTGATCAGGAACAGTCAACATGGATTCACCAAGGGCAAATCATGCCTGACCAACTTGATTTCCTTCTATGATGAGATGACTGGATTTGTGGATGCGGGAAGAGCTGTTGATGTGGTACACCTTGACATTAGCAAGGCTTTTGATACGGTTTCCCACAGCATTCTCGTCGGCAAGTTAAGGAAGTATGGGTTGGACGAGTGGACCGTAAGGTGAATAGAAAACTGGCTAGATCAATGGGCTCAGCGGGTAGGAATCAATGGCTCGATGTCTAGTTGGCAACCGGTAACGAGTGGAGTGCCCCAAGGGTCGGTCCTGGGGCCGGTTCTGTTCAACATCTTCATTAATGATCTTGCTGATGGAATACACTGCGTGCTTAGTAAGTTCGCGGATGACACCAAGTTGGGGGGAATGGTAGATACTCTGGAGGGCAGGGACAGGATCCAGAGAGACTTGGACAAATTGGAACACTGGGCCGAAAGAAACCTCATGAGGTTCAACAAAGACAAGTGCAAAGTCCTGCACTTAGGACGGAAGAATCCCATGCACTGCTACAGGCTGGGGACCGATCGTCTAAGTAGCAGCGCTGTAGAAAAGGACCTGGGGGTTATGGTGGACGGGAAGATGAATATGAGCCAACAGTGTGCCCTTGTTGCCAAAAAGGCCAATGGCATATTAGGCTGCATCAGTAGGAGTATTGCCAGCAGATCGAGGGATGTGATAATTCCCCACTATTCGGCACTAGTCGGGCCACTTCTGGAATACTGTGTCCAGTTTTGGGCTCCCCACTACAGAAAAGATGTGGGCAAATTAGAAAGAGTCCAGCGGAGG
Source organism: Pelusios castaneus (assembly GCA_007922175.1). Classification (NCBI taxonomy): domain Eukaryota; kingdom Metazoa; phylum Chordata; order Testudines; family Pelomedusidae; genus Pelusios; species Pelusios castaneus. Next base: position 4,325,044 of record ML685850.1, on the reverse strand, counting down.
GCAACAAAAATGATTAGGGGGCTGGGGCACATGACTTATGAGGAGAGACTGAAGGAACTAGGCGTATTTAGTCTACAGAAGAGAAGACTGAGGGGAGATTTGATAGCAACCTTCAGCTACTTGAAGGGTTGCTCCAAAGAGGAGGGAGCTAGGTTGTTCTTGATGGTAACAGAGGACAGAACAAGGAGCATTGGTTTCAAATTACAGCTGGGGAGGTCAAGGTTGGATATTAGGAAAAACTTTCTCACTAGGAGGGTGGTGAAGTAATTGGAATGGGCTATCTAGGGAGGTGGTAGAATCTCCATCTTTAAGATGATATTTAAGGAGATATTTAAAGGAGATATTTAAGGCCCGGTTAGACAAAACCCTGGCTGGGGTGATTTAGTGGGAGTGGTCCTGCTTTTTAGCAGGGGGTTGGACTAGATGACCTCGTGAGGTCCCGTCCATCCCTATTATTCTATGTCAAAACACGATAGCAAGCAAGAAATTCTCATACAATCATGAGTAGAAAATGGATCCTAGAGTTCTACATGACATGCTCAAACAATGGGGGTTCCCAACCATAGACCTCTTTTCAACAGCACAGAACACAAAGTGCCCACAATTTTGCTCCAGAGCAGGACTGGGATCCCGCTTCCTAGGCAATGCTCTCCTCATCAAATGGGATATGCAACTAATATATGCTTTCCCCCTTCTAGTCCAGGTCATACACAAGATCAGAACAGACCACTTCAAGTCATCCTCATAGCTCCTACATGGAATACACACAGGGACAACCATCACGAAGAACCTCAGTTACACACATAAGGTAAGTAACCTTCTCATCCCTTCAGTATGGGGTATGCCCCCTGTAGTTCAATCACCCTACAACAAAGGAATCCAAAGAAACAAGGCCCTGTTGGATCTGTGAGTTCTCAAACCGGGACTGACTGAAGAAGGCTCATCTTGAGAGACATAGCCACCCTATGGTCTCCTATCAAGCTCATGTTTCTTTATGGCTTCCTGGAGAAGGAGTCCACTCTCCTGCAATCTGTCCCTCTGCCCTTTTCCTGGGCGTCTGAGCTCATTTTAACCCACTTCTCCAGTTGGAGCATGTGGAGAAGGTCTGGAGGTGAACCCAGTATTGGCTTTTAACTCCTTTGGGACCAGTGTGGGTTTTGTTTGCCCCACTGCACCCCTGAAATTGCTCCATGTACACACTTATCAAGAGAGGCAACCATATGGGACCTTATGGCACTTACATCAATGTGCCCATGGAGCTGATGAACATTTTTTTTTGCTCAACACAAGCATTTGGGGCTTCTCAGTTTGATAATAATGACACCAGTCCAAGAGAGCCTGTCTTCTCCTGCCTGAGACCACAGATAATTCTGCAATACTTGTGATCAGCAATGTCAAAGACAGCTGACAGGTCAAATAATATCGGCATGGACATCTGCTCCAGCTAAGTAGGTCATTTATTTCCCATTGAATAGTAATGCTAAATCAATTAGAACATTTCTGGCTCCTAAATGGATTATCCACTCCAAACAAGCACATGATGATCCTACATGCAAAAAAGAGGACCCGTGTCCTACTGCGATGCCCAAATGAGGCTGTAAATTCATCAACTAGTGCAAAGCAGAACTGTTCCTTGAAACGTCATTTTTCATCTTCCATTCAAAGATAAATTTATCTACCAAGAAAAATTTGTTGAGTTTCATGGACACAGACAAGGACACTTACATTAGTAAAACTCCTGAGTTGCTAAGTGCAGTAGGTGACCTAAATATCTGTTAAATTACTATGACTAATTTCAAAGAAGAGAAAGCCACACAGAATTACGTTGATTAGATTAAAAGGGGGCGGGCAGTCTCTTTCTAGAAATAGATTTAAATGCTGTTTTATGTTATTCATTCTGTGTAGTGGTATCCTATGGTAGAACAATTTAAAAATTGAAAAATGAAGTGCCTTGTTTCCTCAGCATCATTATTATGCTTTATTATTTGTATTATGGTACCAGCTAGAGCCCCAGTCAGGGACTCTGGCTCCCTTTTGTGCTGGGCAGTCTGGGCACACAAATCTTTGTTAATTTCATTGAGTTCTGCTTGGCGAACACTGATGTTTCCCACCCTTATTTTCCTCCATGGAGCTGAAATTAATGTGGCCTTTTTAATAAGTCAGTTAACTATGATCGCGTCCCCGTCATTGGCCAAAATGCAAGTTTTCAACTCTTTAGTCAAATTCTGTCCACATAACCAGATACCAAATGTCTATCAATTTCAAGGGGAGGAGATATTGGAGGACAGAACTTTCCCCAGAGCCGACTCCATTCATGTGGGTCATTATGATTCAGAGTGGCTAAAAGCAGCAATTTATTTATGTATTGTTTTTTAAACATGGCCTGCCTGGATTTTTTTAAAGTTGGGTGTTTGCTTTTTTTCACCACTCCACCTCCTTTCATGATGTGCAGCAGCTCAGGAAGAATTTATTAGTAACATCTTTTCTTGTTTTGTTTTTTAACATTAGAAATATCAGAAACATAAGTCAGCTCTTCACTCATTTTGCTGCCAGACCACTGGGAGATAGAAGAGACATTTGTTGGGGGCTTTTAGGCTCAGATCCTAGGCAAGGTGTGTAGCCTCCCAACTTCCCCTGATTTCAATGGAAGTAAAGAACCTACATAACTTTGAGGTCTTAATTGAGACGGAGTGGAATCTTTCCACAATGTTAATTCATTATTGACATTAAATAGCTGTTAGCGGGAAAACAAACAAGAATTTTAAACATTCTTGACGGAAAATTCCTTCCTGTCTTAATAACTTTCATTCTACAGGCTTTTATGATATCATCATTTCACCAGTTTTCCCGTCCATCACACCGTCAGAGCCTGAATGTCTCACTGTGTGCAGCAACCCTTTAGCAAGCTATTTGTTATGCCAGCTCCAACTGAGTGAGGTAAATTGGAGCCAGCTAGGGACTCCTAATTGGTGAGTGGGGAATAGCTCTCCACCTAATTATATATCCAGGCCTACATGAAGGAAGCGAAAAGAAGGAGAAACCAGGAAGTGGAAGGAAAGCAGAGGCTCTGCCTGGCTGCAGAAGCCCTGAGTCTGCTAGCCATGCAGTATGTTGTATGAAGATGGGGGACTGAACCCTGAAAAGAAACTACACTGGACTGCTAAACCAGAGAGCCTTGGAGTCATTTGTGACCAAGAGGGTGGCTGAAGTGGAGGATCAATGGTGAAGAGCCCTTACACCAGGAGTGGGCAACCTTTGCTGACTCCCATGCCGGCCCCTTCTCCCTGACCCTCAGCCGGTGCCAGCGGCCCCCTCCACCATAAAGAGTGGCAACCACCTAAAAATTTGGCTGTGGTAACAGCTGGAGTTGGGGGGGAGGAGGTGCTTCTCAGGCATGCCACTGAAAGGAGCTGCTCATAGAAAGAAGCTTTCTGGCGTGGCTCCTTTTGCTGGTGGTACACTGGGGAGAAGAGCCACTCTGGGGGGCTTCTTTACATGACACGCCCCTCACCACAGCCGCCCATGAAAGAAGCTGCCTGGACACGTTTTTGGTGGCAGGAGTGGTAATTTCTGTGGCACTGCAGAGGGTGCCACGTGCTGCGCCGAGTGGGCTTCTGTGCCACGGTTGGCACATGTGCCGGGGTTTACCTACCCCTGCTTTACTCTGATGTTAAAAACACCAACCTTTTTCATCCCAGAAACTCCTTTTAGGCCCAGCTTATACTTCATAAAGTTGTCTGGAACACCAAAAACAACCCCACACCCAATATTTTTCACACAGCATAGAGGCTGTGGGATTCATCACCACAGGAAGTTGCTGAGGCTAAGAATTTAGAAAGATTCAAAAAGGGATCAGACATTTGTACAGACTTCAAGACTACCAGAAACACCCTAGTGAAGGATTACAAAAATGGTAGGAGGGGCGTTTTTGGGCTTCAGCCAATCTCTGAACAGTAGAGATCAAGGTAAGACGTAATGTGGAGGCAGGTAATTCCACTTCTCCTATAATGGGGTTCTTCCCTGAAAGCATCTGATGCCAGCTGCTGTCAGAGTGAGGACACGAGACTAAATGGGCTGCCACTGATGTGCTTCAGTGTGGCCTTTCCTGTGTCAAAAAAAGCTATTTGCAGGTTACTTTACCCTATCCTATAATAACAAGTCACAGATTCCAAGGCCAGAAAGGACCAGTGAAATCATATAGTCAGATCCCCTATATAGCACAGACCAGAGAACTCCCCAAAATTATTCCATCAGCAGAGCTTTTAGGAAAACATACAATCTTGATTTTTAAATTGTCAGTAGGGGAGAAGCCACGCAACCCTTGATAAATTGTTCCAGTGGCTAATAACCCTTGAATAGAAAACATTTGCTTTGTTTCCAGTCGTTTTATCTAGCTTTGATTTTCAACCACTGGGTCGTGTTCTACTTTTCTCTACTAGATGGAAGCTCATTATTAAATATAAGTTCCTCATATGAATACCTATAAACTGTAAATACTATGGTAGGTCAGATTTGGGGTCTGCCTGGCTTGAGAATGCCCATACAAAGCTGGATCAAACGCCGCAATTCTGACTCCAAATGCCATTGAAACCAATGGGAGTTTTAGTTCAGTAGCATTGCAGTTCTATGCCCTGTAGTTTTTGCAGAGCCTTTTGTGGGTAGAGCTTCAATGAATAAATCAGTTATCAGCTCGTAAGGACTTGGAAAGAGTTTGAAAGAGGGAGACAGCCAATCAGCCTAATAGCATTTCATTTCCATAAGATGCCACATAAGGAAAGCCATTCTCTTTTTGTTTGCGTCCGTCCTCTCATTCCCAAATCAGGAATCCTTCCAAACAGAAACATAGCAAAAGCAAATTGAAGTGCTCCCTGTGCCAGGAATAATCTGGTTCTCGTGGCCATCTCGGTGAGATTACTTGACTTGAACGAATGGCTTCCATAATTAATTTCCAATCAAGCAATTGGAGTCACTCCTCCCTTCAGAAGTCTGCCTAAAATCACCATGTTCCAGCCTCGCTTCATTAAAAGCAGACTGCTGTTGAAAGTTGCCAACACTGTAAATACAGGCTTTATGCCACCCTGGGTGGATATAGACTCTCCACATAATGAAAACCTGCCTTAAGTGCCATCTTTAAGGCAACCCACCCGCCTCTTCATGAGAGTCCTTGGGCTTCCACAATCCACAGTCCCTGACAACCTTCCATTGCTGACATGTTTCATCTTGTGTGGGTGATTTGAAGCAATCATCAGAACTGAGGCAGGCGCTCCCAATATGACTATGGCAGAAAGCCTGGCCAGCTTCAGAAATCTCCGTGACATTCCAGACCCAAGCCACAAACCCAAGGGGAGCCATCATTGCCATGAGGGGGGAAAAATAACCTTTGTGTAGGTGATGAAATGCGTGGCTAAAAGCAAGAGGAGAAATCAGTTGCAGGTGGTAACACGGGCTGAGTGGGAGGAGAGACCGAGTAATAATGGAGTCCTGGCCCTTTTAAAGACTAACAAATTAATTTATTGCATGAGCTTTCGTGGGAGAATATCCCACTTTGTCAGACCCTTGAAGATGCAGAACCAAAGATGAATGGGAGGAAAATAAATGCAGGGAAGTGTAAGTCATAGGATCAGGTCAGACTGCTACAGCAAATCAACGCAGTTGATGAGATTCAAACAGTGGAGAACAGCCTATTAGAGGGAGGAGTTGAGGGAAAAGGAAAACAAAATTACCTATTATAGTGAGAAAAGAACCCATAGTTCCTATTTAAACCTAAATTGATGGTGTCGAATCTGTATATGAATTCCATATGAATAATAAAGCCACATCTTTCAAGGGGTGTGTAATTTACAAAGATTAAGGCGACAGGGCTGCCTTGTGGGAAGATTGGAATTGGGTTCTTGTCTTTTTATCCCTGCGTTTTATGGCTCCATGAAGCTAAGGATGCAGGGTGTGGATTTTGACATTAGGAGATCTGAACACAATGATCAGGAAATTGTGATCCCAGCCAGGTGCTTTGATCTACCTAGGCTCTGTCGTGCAGCACTTCATTACTCAAGGCAGAAGCATCCCCGCAGTGGAAAAGTACAACGGACAGCCTGTGATTTAGGATGCAGATCACTAGGAGTTAGGCACCTAAATATCTTCAAAGATCTGACCCGGGGTGAATTTCCCAGCAATCAACATGTCCCAAGAATGACAAAAAACAAGACAGTGAAGCCTCAAAGGACTAGGAAAGAGAAGGAAGTCAATTGCCGGGCTCCTCCTACCCATGTAGGGACTGACCTAAGAAGGATACCTGCAACTGATTCTGGGTTCAAGGGCTGCCATACTGTGAAGAGTAATCCTCACTTTTGCCTGCCCTGCCCTTTCCTGTCAGACTCTGTCTGTCACAGAGCCGCACACCCACAAACAAGGTTTCAGTGAGCTCAGTAGAAGGAGGCCATTTTCTGTATCTCCTCCCAATCCTTCACATCTTAGACAATTGTGTCTGGAGTTTGTTCGGTTTGGGGACCTTTTCAGTGAGCGAGTGTGCTCATGTACACCTGTATATGGAGGATCAGCACCATTTAAGCCCTCAGGTATGACTCACCATTAATTTCAATGGAAGGTTTGCCTGAGGAAAGCATTGGACTGGTATGCTAACAACCATCTCTCCATGGCAATCAAGATCTGATGTCCAGAGACTAAATGCTTTATTAGCAATCTCCATTCATTTCAATGGCCGGTAAGTTTGAACTAAGAAATTAGTTCGAATTAACATGGCCACATTGGTTAATTTGAACTAGTTAGTTCGAATTAACTCCTTAGTTCGAATACCCTATTTGAATTTATTAGTTTGAATTAAGGAAGCCCTTAATTCAAACTAATTAAAGCCTAGTGTAGCCCTGGCTTTAGTTAGTTCGAATTAAGCCTCCTTAATTTGAACTAACTTGCCAGTGTCGACATAGCCAAAGAAGATAGCAGAGGAACAGAGAGATGTGATTAGCCAAAGTCTGCCCCACGGGTCACTGACAATGCTGAAATCAGAACCCAGAACTTCTGGTATCACAGCCGGGTCTCTGGCCAATAGGCAACCACTGTCTCGTCCAATCACTAGTGTAACAATCCCTCAAGGTCAGTCCAGACTCGAGTCAATCACCTTGTCTTTTCCGGAGTGCCTGCCAGGGAGGAGGCCGATTAGCACAACGCATCAGAGGGAGACATTTTTCAAACCATCCCACAAGTTTGCTATGTATTCTGCCTGGCACCTCCTCAGCCCATTAAACACTGACTCTAAATGCCTACCTGTTCAGTTCCAAACTGTCACACAAGGCATTGGGCCTCCTCCTGTGTCAAGTAGGGATCTAAACACAACTTCAGCACTCAATAAATAACCCGGGAGATTAGCTACACTGATTCTTACTACACCTTCCTCCCCAGCAGACACCTCACTTGCCTGTCTAGAATCCAGTTTCAGTTTAAAGTGACTTCAAAAGCAAACTAGTGGGTTTCTTAGTCTTCTGATCACCTGTACCTTCCCTCTGAAGCATCTAGCATTGGCCACTGCTGGAGACAAGTTACTGAGCTGTATAGACACAGATTGGCCATTCGTCTGGTTTGTTCTTAGAGCAGAGACAAGAGATGCTATGGAGATGGCTACTCAATTATTTTCCTCAGCTACTGTTCACTTGTTCTCAGGATCTGTTTGTTACAATCCAAAGCGAAATTACAGTCCTCCAGCATTAATGTGTCGGAAGATTTGTAGTAAACAAGGGTGCATATATATTATTTACCATGGCAACTCATTATGCTAACATATCCTGTGCCTAAACTAACATTAGTCAGGACATGAAAAGCAAGCATTCAAAAATATTCTGTCCTTAATGCGACAAATCGGTTCATGTTAAGGGAAAGATTTCACCTATTAAGAAAAACCTTGATGTTGCTCTATGGCAAGCAGAGAATGTGGATGGCAAGAGCGTTTGTCAGTTTGGAGACCATAGAAACTGTCGGATAGGATTAGACATCTAGCCCCAAAATTGTCTCCAATAATGGTCTGTAATGGCTGCTTCGGAGGAAGGCACAAGAAATGATGGAATAATCTGTCCATGGGACAAGTTTCTTCTTGACAGTCTTTTGTTAGTAGGTGGCCTATGCCTGGTTGTCCTGACATTCTCTCTGAGTGCGTCTACACGGGCAACTGAGGTCGACTTAAGGATGCTTAAGTCGACCTACACAAAGCCGCGTCCACACTGGGCTTTTATTAAGTCAACTTAAAACCAGTGTGGACGGGGAATAGCGCTAAGTTGACCTTCTTAAGTTGACTTAAAGCCAGTGTGGACGCCTATGTCTACTGTTAAGTCAACTTAACAAGGTCGACTTAAGTCGACTTCGAGTATAAGTCAACTCTGTTAAGTCAACTTAACTTTACAAGTGTAGACATAGCCCATATATCTTCCACCTGTCTAAAAAGCTGTGGGTGTTCTCATCTACATAATCCTTTTTGAAATACAGTGAGAGCTTGTTGCAATGAGTCCCACCATTTCGTTACAGTCTGCATTAAAAAGCATTTTTGATCAGATTTAGATTTGCTACCTTCCAATCACATTGCATAGCCCCTTGGTCCTTATTACTATTACTAGCCCACAGTAGTGCCTACAGGCCCAAATGTGCTGGGTGCTGAACGAACACACAGCAAGAAAGGGGCTCACCCCTGAAGAGCTTACAATCTAGGCAGACAAAAGAAGCATTAATGCCCCCATTTTACAGATGGCAAACTGTGTCATGATGTGAATTACCCAAGGTAACCCCAGGAAAGTCTGTGGTGAAGCTCAGGTGACTTGGGTCCAGTCTGGCACTTCAACCACTAGCCTCTATGCTGTGAGAGAGTAAGAAAAGTGCTCAGTTTAGCTCCTCTGGCTCACGTATTTTTCTGTATCTGTCTATCATGTTCCTTCTTATTTATCTCCTCTTTAAACAAAGCAGTTCCAGTCTTTTCCACCTCTTTTTACAGACTGTCTTTTTGTGCGTCTACTTATCCTCGTCATCCATCCCTGAAACATTCCCCCCCCTTTTTTTAATATGTTCTTTATGAAAGAGGGAGCCCCAGACCACATTCTGTGTACCAGTGTAGGTGTTTTATAGAATGGCGCTGTAATATTTTCACTATTCTTTTCTGTCCCAGGCTTTACAAGCTCCAACATTTGGTTTGCTTTTTTGAACCTCTGCAGTTTTCATAGTTTCTGTTTGAAGGCCAGTATGGACACTTTTGTCTGGAGGATGATTCAGTATATATTTACAAATTAAATTCTTTGTTTAGTATGCCCACATTAAAACACCCATGCACCAAAAGCTCCTGTGTTAACCTAACTAAAACCATTTCCTTCCTCCAGCGCCCTCGCCCTGTTTTTTCTCCACGTCCTTCACTCCAACAACATCCTCGGAGACTCTACATTGTAGTGACCATCCTCCAGCCAAATGTAGGATTTGCCAAACTAGATCCACCCATTGAGCCATCAAATCTAGCACCATGCCTCCAGCTGTGACCAATAGCAAATGCTCCAAAGAAAGGTGATTCCCCCCAACATACCATAGCTAGCAAACAGTGCATAGCTATACAGGGGAGGAGGAATTTGTTTCTGGTTTCTGCAAAGGTTGTTATGCCCCGAGGAGGGAGTTTTGATTGCTGTAATCCTAGGGTACATAACTACAAATGTTCTGAATGCTCATAGAATTATTAGGCTGCTTGGTTTCGCAATTCCTTGCAGTGGTGAATTCCGCAGGCTGGCCACATGCTTTTGTGAAGACACTCAGGCATTCCATGCCTGCTATCCCTCCCCCTTTTATAAAAATCATTTTTTTCTGCTGATGTAAAAGAGGGAATCATGTAATAGTTTCCATTATGACCTTCAACGGCATATACAATTATTGTAGGAAACAGGATTAAAAAGGCAGACACCTTGCAGTTGTGCTGAAGGGACAGAAACAGCAAGCTAGTAAAAGCTTGGGGACATAACCATTTTCTCTAGTAGTTAGACCATCCTCCGCTCTATGCTGAGCTAATACCCATCTTTGCCATACCTCCTCCATATCTCTAGCCAGCCTTTTTCAGTCTCAGTGGTAGATTTCTTGCTGCCAGGGAATCCACAGCCTCGCTACATCATTCCATGCATTGGCCAGAAGAGAGACATACACAACCAAGTTTCTTCCTGATTGCACTTGCAGCCACTTCCAAGTGCATGATCTGAGTGGAGATGCTCCATACTTACAATGAGGCTACTACTCTGCCCTGTACACGCTGCGTAACTTTGTATGATGTGAGCCCCTCTGCAGAATGAATGGCACAAAGCTGGCCCACCCGTGGCTTGGCCCTGGAACAATACAGACCTACCTAGGGGGATCAGTGGATTGGCGTCTCTTTGAAGCTTGCACCGGTGGCAAAAGGCTGTTCCAGCCTAGCCTGAGGGAAACAGAAGATCTCGTGCACCAGCCAGATTTACCAGAGTATATCTACATAGGCAAGAGGCGGAAAGGGAAAGGCTCACAGCAGTGTAATAGAAACAGGCTTGGCAAGGCCACGCTCCCGGTGGGAGAGGGCAAGTATACAGTGTGTCCTTGGCCATGGCTCAGCAGAGGTCCTTGAAGGAGGTGTGAGCACACCGTCTCTTTGATTGGTGTGGTGCATTTTTTTTTCCGCTGTAATTCTGCTGGCGAACCCAGAAAGGTCCCACACCCAGGAAAAGTAGGGAGGGTTGGGGTGGGGTCCTCAGATGTGCTGGACAGAATTGCTACACAATGGTGCTATTATCACACATGTGTAGACCACGTTATGTGTGGCCCACTAGTGGCTGATCCACAAAGGGTAGCCATCTTCTACTACAAGCAGTTAACCAACATAGTCCATCAGGGCTCAAGATCCCGGGCGCAAGGCTTGCTGATGACAAACACAAGAAGGCCATTACACCATAATGGAGTGCCATCACGCGACTCATCCCCCCCAGAATGCAACTGTGAGCAGGATAGAGTGGTGAATACCTTAGTTAGAGCCCTGTGTATTCCACTGCAGAGTGGGGCCAACTCCTTTACCAGTCATCTCCAGATTGCACTGCAGGGTTAATTTATACCATTGTCATGGAATATCCCTCCTTCCCATACCCCCACCAGCACACACATCAGTAGGTGGGTTCAGCTATTCATTGAGATAAACTTTGCCTGGCTATTTTGGACAGTAATTATTTCTGGGGATGGTTCCCCCCACACACACTATGACTCCATTTCCAGGTCCAGTGATGCTGTCATGTAGGCCCAGGTCAGAACCTCTTCCCACACTCCCTACCTCACCTTTGCCAGGGAAAAGGGGTGTGTAAGATGCTCATCTCTGGGGGACTGGATGCCACAATGTTCTCCAGCCAACTCAACTCACTAGCCTATCCTTCTGGCTACTCAACTTCCCCACTCCATGGCTGCAAGATGGATTCCCGCTCCGGCTCCATATAACAATGTGGGGACTGTGCCCCTTAATCCAACTACCTTCCCTTGGCAGGGAAAGCAAGAGAGCAAGAGGGAGCTGTTGGCAGGTCCCAGCAGGAAAGGGAGACAGAAAACAAATGCCTAGTTGTAGAACATGGCAAATCGCTTGGCGGGAATGCTGGATTCTGGGAAATCTTTGGAAAATGTTGGCTGCACAACAGCAGGAGCCTGACTGAGGCAAAGGGGGTAATTCACACCTCACAGACCTAGAGTTTCAGACTCAGGAAGGTATCATTGCTTCCACTTGCCCTTGGATCACATTTTCAAGATTTTTTTTACAACAATAAATGGTGGGCACCTTTTTTTTCTTTTTAATTAAAGCTGAGAGTCTGTAATTCAGTCCTTGGGAAACAATAAAATCTGCAACAGCAGAATCATGGAATTCCCAAGACCCTGACCCTAATCAGTTGGTGGAGGTCAGAGCTCTTTGCTATTTATTCAGAAAGACCTCAGTCTCTTCTCCTGGTCCCATCAGTTGCCTAGCACCACACACTTTACTGGCCTGCCTCAGATGTTTAGGAAAATTAAGAACAGAAAAATAAAACCAGAGGAGGAAGAGATGACTGGAAATAATAGCAAAGAGGGGGAAACGTGGCAAGAGAGATGGAAAATGCAGCAAATGGGGGAATGGCAAGAGTCAGAAATAAAAACACAGCACGGGGAGGTCGCGGGGGGATTGAGATACCACAGTGATGAATTTGACATGGGGGTGGAGCTGGATTTGGTGGGTAGGTAGTCTCATTTCTACATCTTGTCTCACAACCTGAAAATCCTGACCGTGGTCTGGCAGCTCTCTGCCTTGTATGACACATCTGAATTTTAGCTTGAAATCTTACTTTAATGAACAAATCTCACCCAGTTATCTCCAGGGTTGAAATCTACTCCTGGATGTAAAAGAGTTGTTTTGAAAATCTATTTCTGGATGTAAAAGAGTTGTTTTAAAACTTCTGATGGGCAAATTGCAAGAATTCCTAAACTGTATATCAATTTTAAACTCAGACCCCGAAATCATTGTTATGGGGTAAACTGTGTTGAAACTTATTTTACATGAGACCAGGGGTCGGGGAGGAGTTTATTGGAAGTGCGATTTAGCCCCTCTTTTTCCTCAAGGAACATCTTGTCTTTATACAAATAATCACTTCAGCCCCAGCCTGTCTATATTCTGTAATGGGCATTCCCTGTCCAGGGCTGGGTAAATGTGAAGGCTTAAGGGGCTGCAGCCCAGGGCCCCAGGCTAAGGGGGCTCCACAAAAAGCCAGTCCCACATGGCTGTCCCCTGCTCCCAAGCAGGCACGGCATGGAAAGAATATAGGAAAGACCTTCCTACTCTCTTCTCCCCACTCCAGGTAGCGGCGTCTCCCAGTCACACCTCTGGCTGAGGGGGAGGGTTTGGCTCCAGGCTGCTCCGAGCTGAGCTGACTGTGATTCTGTCCCCACCCAAGGAAGCTGCCACCAGCTGCCTTTTTTTGCAGGGCTGAGGCTCGGACCTTGATCCCTGGGAGCCAGAGCTGCCAGAGGACTGAAGAGGGGACTGGGCATTGAGTTAAAAAAACCTGAGGAATGATCAGACAAAAAACAGTGGATTGGATGAAACATGTGGAAGGTGCCTCCACCTAACAAGCACCTTTTCTAATGAGAAAATAGATTTAATGAAACTCTGCTTCACAGATAAGCTACCTGGGTTGGGGCTGAAGAAAACATGGTGACTGCACATTTTAATTGGATGTTTGTGGGCAAGAGAGGAAAAAAATTGCATAATTAGTTCTTGGGAGCCTGTACAAGCATGACATGGCTTTGGAGAGTCTACGTTTTTTAATGGGGAGGAATTCTATAGAAAGTAGAATGTCAGCGTATCTATGTTGTGTGCCATAATATACCACACAGGTAGAAGGAGCCAGGCACATAACCCAGGTCCTCTGACCTAACGTGATGACTGAAAGTGTCAGTGATTCTATACTGTTCCAGCCATTATCTCCCCACCTCCCCAACCAGGGTTCAGATTAGAAAACAAAAAGAGATGCTGTTCCCCCAAGCCCCACCCCTTCACAATAGAAGGAACCCCCACTTGCAGTAGATTGGGCAGGCACTCACTGCAGGAAAGAGTTAAATTGAGCACCTGGTCTGAATAATAGCTATTATGGCAATGGGGTTACTACAGGCAAGCCTTGCTGTCCTGTAAATGAGATTCTAGTTAAAAGTTATGTTATCTTCCTTTTTCTGTCTATCTTCCTCTCCTATATAAGGTCCCGATGGGAATGTTGCTTATCAACTTTCTTCCCACTCCTCCCTGCTTGTTAAGGACTGTGAAGTAATTTCTGTTGTAGAAAATGAGTTTGAAGGTAAAGTGTCTGTGCAGTATATATAAAAACAGTAAACAGGGGCAGGGATAATTATATGCACCATATAATCAGCAATATTCAGTGTATAGGTGTTAATGTAACTACGAAAAGTCCATGAAAAGTTGTCAATCATTAATGTATTTCCATGCTGTTTTGGATAAGAGAATTGTAAGGCAACCCCTCCTTGCTCACTCGAGACGTCGAGAGGAACGAGCAGGCAATAAAGAGTGACATTTGACCGAATTTGCCTTTGGGACAACCTGTTTGTTTGTTTCACGTCCAACACTCATGATGTGAATCTGATACAACCAATCACTTAAATGCTGAGTTCTGAAGGTGTTTTTATTAACACAGGTAAGAAATTTGAGGCCTGATTGTTTCAACTCTACCTCGGTATTGATTTCAATGGAATTATGTAGGGTGACCAGAGGTCCCAGTTCTATAGGGACAGTCCTGATATTCAGGGTTTTTTCTTATATAGGCACCTATCACCCCTCCCCCCACCCCATCCCAATTATTCACACTGAATTTATGTGTGATTTATGCCAATATTAGTTAGATCAGACACAAGCCCATTGTCATCCTGTGTATCAGTTTAGCTAGGTAGTATATAGGAATAGGATTGCATCCCTTTACATAGTTTCTGAGCCCTCTAGTGGTGTTCACTGTGTTCTGTTTTAGAAGCTGCCAGAAAATAGCTAGAGCAGCCATGTGTATGTAGTGAGGCCAGTGATACTCAGATTGAGGCTCAGGAGCCACAATTGGCTCTTTAATATGTCTTCTGCAACTCTTTGCAGCCGGTGATATTAAAACACTGAGTGATTTAATTATTAGTGACAGGTCAGGCTGTACCTTTTACCATAACGAGAGTGGATGGTACTACTAGCAGCTTATCAAACCCACGACCTTGTGGGTAGCCCAGAGTGGTGAAAGGCTCAGGGAACCATCCCCGGAAGAAAAGCCCCACTGTCTTGTGGGTGAATTCAGGAGAATGAGAATAAACTCACATAGAAAACCCAGAGTGGAGCCCCTAAGACAGTCAGGTACTAATCTTTTAGTATCTTTGTGGTGACACCTACAGCGAGTAAGGTAGTAGATAGTGGATAGTAGATAGTAGTTCTGCCTCTCTGCTGGACTTCACTGGTGACACCGAGAGGGGAGCAATGATGCATGAGCAACTCAAGGCCTGTGTATTATCCGCAGAGGCTTGGCACTGTAGCGGTACTCCAGTTCCGCCCTGGTTTCGACACAACATGGGAGGCAGGAGTCACTGATCTTACCTCTCACAGGCGCATCACATACCCATCGTATCTTGGGACTGAAAGATGCCAAAGAAGATTGAATTATTAACCAATCTCAGTCATTAACCAACAGAATGCGTTTGCTAGGTTATTAACCAGCTGTAGAATAAGTGGTCAGTCATTTTGCAGTGAGAATAAGAGAGAGAGAGTAAATGAAACAGTGAATTCACACTACCGTGGCTCTTTCGGGTAATGTTGATAGTTAACTTGGCTCATGAACCAATGAGGTCTGAGTATCCCTGATCTAGGCCTACTATAGTTAGTGAGCATTGCTCTTTGGTACCCAGCTGAGCCCGTGTGGTTTCTGCATACTGTATTTGTTGGCTAAAAGAGCAAAAATTTCAAAATGCAGGCACAGATGAACTTGACTTTTGGAATCAGACTGTTATTGGTGGGGGAATGTGAAGCCTCCTTGTGGGTAGAGACATGAGATACAAACCATAATTGACATGCCAAAGGGAATTACAGTTACATCTTCATGGCAGACGCTATAAACTGTATTCCATGCTTTATCTGGAACCGTAAGGCCATTAGTCCGCTAATGATGCTACTTTAATATAACCAAGAAGATTCATTGCCTTATTGCTCTGTTTCACTTACCTCTTCTCACATGTCTCTTCCTTTTTTCATCAGAAGCTCATCCCTTTCCTCTTGCCTCTGACTTGCAGTCAATCTGATCTTTGAAAGAGAACCTTCACTTCTGCTAATTCAGGGGGCAGGAGGTTGGATTATATATAGGTATAATGCAGGAGGAATACCAGGTCAGAGCCCCAGATGGGGAAAAATGGCAATTAACCCAATGGATATATTCTGATTCAGGTCATCTGAAGATCTGGTTTCCAATTTTAAATGATGGGGATACCCAAACCTCTGTACCTGGCAGAGTTGTGGGTTTTTGGCCATTCACACAAAGCTGATTGTGTATGAACAAATGACAGTGTGCTGGCTTTTCTGGGGCATACTGTGCTTTGGCCTTTTGCTGACTATTTGTGCACAGAGGTGCAAAAATTGCACCCTCCCCAAGAATCACCAGCATGTCCATAAGGATGTTAACACTGCGAAGGGGTGTCCGTATCAAACATTTCAACTCTAGCCATAGCCCACATAGTTCAAACTAAGGACAGCCCTAAGCCAAACCAGATCTTGAACAAGCTCAAATGCTGTACAGTTCCTGTTGGTTTGGTTTGTTAATGGTAGATTCTTCCATCCAAGTGTAAGTGAACCATCCCCCAGCTCTTCACCACACACCTCCTTTAAGAGCTTCTGTCTTGTCTCGCTGATTTATCTTCAGCTTCTTACACCTCGCTTCAAGGCAGACTGAGGTTAACCATGGGCAGATGAATGAAACAGACAGAAGATGCTGATGACCATTTTGTTCATCTGTCCCCAGGGCAGATCCTGGATCAGAGCTGGTGAGCCTTCAAACATGGAGAAGAGGAGTCAGTGAGGCCCCTGGCATTATTAAGGAGATGGAAGTGCAAAGAGTCAAGACAACTACACAAGAAATGTAAAGATCCATAATAAACTCACAGGCACGGGACAGTATTTAGGGTGGTGACAAAATCAGCTGGGAAGCCTATCTAGACTCTGAAGGCTAATGGAGTTTTATTGCTTCCAAGCAAATAACTCTACTGGATTCCAAGAAGTCATTTTAATTCTTAACAGCAGGCTTTAAATTAAAGAGGAAAATAAAATAGACAGAAATGACTAAACATATGATCCTTTCAGTGGAAGGGGATCAACACAAATAACTCCTTGTGTTGCAAACCATAAATATACTCAAAAAGGGAAATGCAAAAATATTAAATTCATTGAAGACTAAGATTGCCATAACAGACTAGGATTTTTCAAAGGAACCTTAGAGAATTAGGTGTGCAGATCCCACTGAAATCCCATGGGATTTAGATGCTTAATTCCCCCCACAAACTCTTTTGAAAAAGTTCCACCTGTGCTCTTTTTAGCTTTACTGACACTGAAGGATTTTTTTTTTCATCTAATTTCCTTGGTGTTTTCCTGGGAAACAATATGTTGATAATAAAGGACTCTCTAACAGATATGGGTATAACAAGACCCAGTAGGGAAGCTGAAGCCTGACAAAAGTCAGAGAAATAAGGCAAATATTTTTAACAGAGAGAGGCATTAATCATTAAATAAGCTTTCCACAAAGGGTGTGGCGGACTCTCCATCCCTGGGCATCTTGAAATCAAGTTTGGCTTTTTTTTCCCAAAAAAGTTTAGTTCAAACAGGAATGAATTCAGGGATGTTCTACGGCTGGAGAGTCAGCCTAGGTGATCAGAATGGTCCCTTCTGCCTTTAGCATTTACAAAAAAACAAACATGAAAAAGCTACAGAAATTGATCATTTTAGCATTTTGACGGCCCCAGTTAGGTTCAGAAGTTAGCACCTGATGGGCCAGAGTTCACCACATGGAGGTGTGTTGAGTCACATCAGCTGGACACAAACACCGCCCAAGAGAGCTCCATCAACAGTGGAGCCCCTGGCCTATTGGGTAGTGCCTTACTCAACAAGCAGGCCTGGTACTAATCAATTTAAGTGAAGGTACAACAATGAGATGCAGAAGAAAGGGTAAATCCTCCATTCTTCCTATTCCTATTGGGCTCATTGGTTTGAGGTGACCTTCAGGCCCAATGAATGGCTGGTGAAAATGTTCTGCGTTCACATATCAAAGGAGAGGCCAGGCTTATAAAGGGAGGCAGGAGAGGGCAGGAAAATTCCCCCATCCTGCCCTTTTTAGACGGACATTCCGAAAAATGGATGAGAAATCGGCTGAGCGAAAAATGGGGCTGCAGTGGGCAAAGTGATGAATCTGCTAAGGGGAATATGCTGCTGCTTTTTTTCCCTGGGCTGGGAAAGGTGGGAGGTGGCCAGGTGGGGCAGGGCAGTTGGGGAGAAATGGGTGACATTGTCAGGGTTACCCTGGGAAGAGTGTGGCAGCCTCCACCAGTTGCCATGAATAGTGGAGGCACTGACTGCACATGCCTGAGCCATGGAGTGCCTGTCAGACAAACAGGGACTATTGGAAAGTAGAGTTTGGGCCCATAGCCCTGCAGAGACCTCGCAGAGGCATGACAGCTGCAAATGCTAGAACCTTGGATGCTGTGGCCATCCTAAAATAGGGGCAATGAATTGCAGCTTTGCTTGGCCATTGCAAGGGGTCTAACCCAAGAATGGGCAGGTGCCAACCTCTTGCCAAACAAGAGAGGACTGGACTGGGAAGAGACTAGGAAATTGATCCAGCATTTTGTAGCATGTGACAAAGTGGCTCAGGTAGAGAGAGCAGTAGAGAGATCATTTTGGAAAACAAACAATCTCATTGCCACCGTAATCCAAACCCCAACACAACTCATTTCCACTTTACAAGGTATCTGTCTTTGATCTCTCTCGCCAGACCACACCACAAGACATTCAATGCGCCTCGCTCATTTAGATCCATTTCCTTTGTCTTGCAGGCTTGACGCTAGCCTCCTGTCTCTTCTCCTTTGGCTTCTGATGTCTCCCTTGGTTCCATGCCTCTGTCTCTCTGTGTAAGCATCTTCAGTCTGCAGCAAGGGACTGAGAGAAGATACCTTCATAAAAATGAAAACTGAGCCGCATTAATGAGATCACTCTGGGAGCATGGGACCTAAGGGGATAGCATAAATAAAATAAAGCTGCAATGTGGACACATTTTCTGAGGTTAGGAAGTTTTGAGCATGAAATGCATTCTTGATTTTTATTTTGTTTGCTGCTCTTAGGATTTATGCAGTCTGGAGCACTACCTCTATTTTTCTTTTAACTTTAAAAAAATTCATAAATTATAATTTGGAATGAAGTTGCATCTAGAGATCTCAGTTGAGACTGGAGCCCCACTGTGCAAGATACTGTGCATACACAGTAACAGACAGGCTCTTCATGGAAGAATTTACTATCTAAATAGATGAAGAAAATGGTATCTCCATTTTATATGTGGGAAACTGAGGCACAGAAAAGAGAAGTGACTTGCTGAAGATCCCTTGAATCCCATTCCACTCAAAAAGGCCATCCTTCTGCTTACATCTAAGGCATTTGAAATCTCCCAAGCTGAGTACAAGCTTGTTCGCCATCATGAATCTCCTGTTTCCACACTAGCATATTAACAGAACAATGTAGATTACATCAAGAACAATCAATTGTTCTTTATGTCCATTGAGGGAAGGAAAAGAAGCTACTGGTTCAGTTTGCAGCAAGGGAGATTTGGTTAGACATTAGGAATAATTTTCTAATGGTAAGTAGGGTGATGGACTCGGACAAGCCATTTAGGGATGCTGTGGAATCTCTCTTATTGGAGATTTTTAAGAACAGGATGGACAAACACCTCTCAAAGGCTATGTCTTCACTTGGTAATTTAAGTTGACTTTAAATAAGTCGATTTAACTAAGTCGACGTAGTTAAGTCGACTTAGTGCTTAAATATAAAGTTGACTTAAAGGAAAACTTAAAAAGTTAACCTAGAGCGTCCACACTGGACACCTAGGTCGACTTCTAGGGGCTTAGAGTGACTTAGGGGAGGTCCACGGGGGCAGGGGAGCACCCCTTGCCCAATGCCAGGGGGCTCAGCCTTTGCCCCATTGTACCAAGGTACAATGGGGCAAAGGGGGACAGGAACCCTGGCAGGGCATAGGGGCAGGGTAGACAGGGATCTGCCCTGCCAGGTGGGGGGGGGCATGCCAGGATCTCCCTATGCCCCCCCCCAGCAGAGAGGGCATTGGTGTAGCCCTAGGGTAGCCCTAAGTCGACTTAGGGCTACCCCACGTCTACACTGGCTTAAGTCAACTCTAGGGAGTCGACTTAAGCCTTAGGTCTACGAGGAAGGTGGTTTTATAAAGTCGACTTAATTTTAATTAAGTTGACTTTATTTTCCTTAAGTCGACTTAAGCAGCTTGCTTAAGTCGACTTAAGAAAACTGTAGTGTAGACACAGGGTAAATTAAGTCGACTTAAGCAAGCTTAAGTCGACTTAATTTACCAGTGTAGATGCAGCCAACGATGCTCTAGGTACACTTGATCCTGTCTCGGCCCAGCAGGGATAGACTGGAAACTGCCTGGAGCCCACACCACTGTCCCCCTCCCCCAATGTCACGTTGCTCCCGCCCCACCTCACTGCTTTCTGCAGCAAAGCCAGAGGCAAGGGCTGGGGGGTAGGGGAGATGCAGAGCCTGGCCTTTGGGCCAGCCTGCCCCCCTCCCCAGCAGAGGGGAGGGCTGTAGCTCCACAGAGGCCAATTAGCCCTGGGCCCCGCCCCTCCCTCGGGACGGCCCTGTTATTATGTGGTGCCAACTTTTTAGCCAGACTGCCAAGTGATACTAAGTCAAATGCCTGAGCATATTAAATCTATGCAGTTACCTCAATCAACTAAAGTTGTAATCCCAAAGAATGAAATCAGATTTGTTTAACAAAAATTATTTTACATAAAATCCATATCACGAGGCACTAATTATATTCCTACCCTTTGATTCTCTGTTAATTGAGTCCTGTAACAGCTTTTCCATTATTTTGCCTAGGAATGATGTCAAGCTAACCAGCCTAGAGTTATCTGGGTCATCCCACTTGCCTTTCTTGAATATTGACACAACATTAGCACTCTGAGTCCCCCAGAATGTTCTCAGTATTCCAAATAATTGATCATACAAGTAACTTGAATTCTAATTCTGTATTAATTAAAAATTAATATCAGTGGAGAGCTCTTCTCAGTCACTTCTTTTATGACTCTTGGGTTAAAGTTAGCTGGGCCTCCTGATTGAAAAATGTTTAATCCTAATACTTGTTGTTTAACATCCTCCTTGGTTATCAATGGACTGGAAAGTACTTCATCATCCTTATATGCTATGAATACATCATCTTCAAATACATAGCAATATCGCATCCTTGACAATTTAACCACCTCCACCTAATAATGTGCCCATACCATTGCTAGGATTTCTTTTGTTCCCTATAAATTAAAAAAATTCTTTACTGTCCTTACCTCTTCCAGCCGTGATTTTTCTGTGATTTTTAAGCTTCCCTTATCAATTCTCTACACTTCATAACTTCTTATTTATACTGATTTCTATTTGTCTATTTATCTTTTTTTCCCCATTTGTTATATGTTGCTTTTTCATTTCTAACCGCCTTCATTTCACATCTGAACCAGTCTGACCTTTTAACTAAAATTCTTCTTTTCTTGATTATGGAATCAGGGGTTTGGCCATTTAATAAATTCTTCTTAATGAGCTTCCACTACCATTCACAGTTTTCTGTATACATTTTTTCTACCAG
Organism: Pelusios castaneus; assembly: GCA_007922175.1. Taxonomy (NCBI): domain Eukaryota; kingdom Metazoa; phylum Chordata; order Testudines; family Pelomedusidae; genus Pelusios; species Pelusios castaneus. The sequence continues at coordinate 4,303,610 of ML685850.1, read as the reverse complement.
TCAAATTTGCTTATAATTTTCCTCAGTTTTGGGAAAACAGACCTTTTGAAACACCTGGTATATATATATTAGTGGTTGAAACTGGCCTTTTTTTTGCCCATGTGAATGTAATCAGGTCATGATAACGGGTCTCTAGGCAACCACTAATTTACAGTCCCAAGATTAGTTCATCTATATCTGCCATAATGGGGTTCAAAATACAGTTGCTTCATGATGGGTGCAATATCTTCTGTGTTAGAAAAATATCCATTATTTTTTAGAAATTTGAATGTTTTACTTCTTGTTGTAAGAGACTACCAGAATACATCTCCCAAAGTGAAGTCTCCCATAACAACACAGTTTTTTCTTTCCACACATTAGAAACGGTGCTTAAGGAATAACTCATCCTGATTTCTGGCATCATTCATTGATTTCAAGGCCAGAAAAGGACCATTTTGATCAGCTAAACCAATGACTCTCAACCTTTCCAGAGTACTGTACCTCTTCCTGATTTGTCTTGCCTACCGCCAAGTTTTACCTCACTTAAAAACTACTTACAAAATCAGTCATAAAAATACAAAAGTTTCATAGCACACTATTGCTGAAAAATGGCTTCTTTTCTCATTTATCATATAATTATAAAATAAATCAGTTGGAATATCAATATGATGCTTAATAGTATATTGAGCAGGATAAAGGAGTCGTCTGTATGACATTTTAGTTTGTACTGATATTGCTACTGCTTTTTATATAGCCTATTGTAAAACTAGGCAAATAGCTAGATGAATACCTCCTGGACCACCTTGATGAGTAACTCCCAGAACACCTCTGTGTATCCTCAGGATCCATAACAGACTAGCACCCCAGGTCCTCCGGGAACTTCAGCACTTCCTGTGCCTTGAAAATCTTGATAGGAAATTCATTGCCAACTTCTCCACATTAATAACTCCCCTGACTTCTCTCCTTCACAAAGCCATGCGATTCACTTGGTTGCTTGAAGCCCACCTCTCTTTTGACCAGCTAAAAGTTACCTTCACCATGGCCCCAATTCTGGCACACCCCGGGCCAAAGCATCCATTTAGAGAGGAAGCAGATTTATCCAGTAGCCTGTGAGGTGGTATACTCACAGTGATTTGGATCCCAGCCAGTTTTACACCCTTGTGCATTCTATTCTCAAAAATTACCCCGCGGAGATGAGCTATGAAATACTGGACAAGGAGTTGCCTTCCATAAAAACTGCACTTGGAGAATGGCAACACCCCCTTGGCACCCATTACAGGTTTTCACTGATCACAAGAACCTATTGTACCTCTGCAAACCAGAGTACTGAATAAGAGGCAATGGTTCTTTTCTCAGTTTGAGTTTACTATTACCTACCTACTATTACCTACTGCCCAGAAAAGTGAAATGGGAAAGCTGATGGCCTGTTACAGAAGGAAAAACTGGAAAGAAGTGAAGAACTGACTTCCAAGTCTTCCCAACTCCTCAAGCCAGAGCCACAAATCACTGAGACCTGCTCTCCTTCATCTGGTTCACCTTGAAAGAAGACCCATTTGTCTAAGGGACACAGTCCATGCCATTGAGGTCTAAGATGCACTGCTCCACATGGGATGGGATAACATATTTCGATGAGTATATAAATGTGCCCCCAGGATGTCCTTGACTGAAGGTGCTATGGCTGTGCCAAGATGGTCCATTGATGGGTTGCTTGGGCTACCAGAAGACCTCTTGTATGGTGCCCATTTTTTCTGGTGGCCCTACATGCAGGCTGAGGTCCAAGCATATGCAGATTCCTGTAAGTGTTGTACATGTACAAAGATACCCTGAACCAGACCCTTGACACCTTAGTATCCCTGGAGACCCCAGTTAGGACTCAGTCCACCATCAGGCTAGACTTTATTGTAGAACTCCTGCTGGCCACACTGCAGTCTTAACGGTCGTAGACCATCTGACCGAAATTGTCCACTGCAGCCCTTGCAGCCACCTGCCTTCTACCAAGACTACTGCACATCTCCTGCTGCACCACATGGTCTGACTCCATAGACTCCCAGATCAACAAGACCTACCTCTTGCTTCTGGAGTGAAGTCTTCTGTCTATCCACCTGCACTGCATATCACCCCCAAACAGCTGGACAAGCTAAATGTATGAACCAAGGACTGGAGCAGTACTTGAGCCGTTTCATAAATTAACATTCATATAACTGGTCCACACTCCTACCATATGCAAAGTTTTCATACAGCAATGCTGACCAAGCCTCCATGGGTCAGAGCCCCTCCTTTGCCAATTAAAGGATCCACTCTCATTTTCACCTGGTGCTACCAGCAGCCTCCTTGAACTTTGCCACCACTAATGAGGTCCGACGGACCAATCTTATTTTAAAAAAAAAAGTCAGGAACCACCTAGAAGAGGTGAAGAAGGCCTACAAGAGACATGTGGACTGTTGGCAAGAAGACGTTCCAATGGTGGCCAGAAGGTATGGTTCACTGCCAAACACCTCCAGATCTGTCAAGCTTCCCAGAAATTGGATCACCTGTTCCTAGGACCCTTCCTGATTTATCAGCAGATTAACCTGGTTACCTTCAAACTCTAGCTTCCCCAGACTCTCAAAACAGTGTTTCCCATGTTTCCCTTTTGATGTCTTACACTGAGAACCCCTTCCTTGATTCAGTCATACCATCACCTCCCACCAGTTGAAATCCAGGGTCACGAGGAATACAACGTACATGCCATCCTTAATACCCATTGGATGCATGGCCCCCTGTACTATCTGGTGAAGGCGACAGCCCTACAGAGTACTTAGGAGCCTGTGTCCCATGTCTACCCCCTGACCCAGTAGGGGAATTCCACAAGGCTCACCTGGACATGCCTGGATTCGCATCATCCTGAAGAGGGAATTAAAAGAGGAAATGATGCAAGAAACGGCAGAACTAGAACCAGGGATCATGGGTGTTTTTGACTACTGATGCTCTGCATCACCCCTAGAAGCTGAGGCTGGGCAATCCTGGGAGGACCCTGCAAAGCTAGGCTCAGCAAAAGGTATCTCCCCACTGAGCCTGAGTGGCAGCCCCCACAGCCCACTGGTTTATCAATACCAGGATATAAACCAGGAAGCAATGATAAGGAGCTCTCTGAGCGACAGAACAGACTGTCTGCCTGCTTCTGCTCCTGACCCTACTAACAATAGACCCTATAATCCAGCTTTCGACCCAGGTTCATCTTCTCCCTCACTCTCCAATTGCTGTCAGTAACCTGGAGCCCAATTCTGATCATGAGATAACATGACCTTGCCTGCCTCCTGACATCTGACTTGATCTACCTTCTGGCCTGTCTTGACTCTGACTTCCTGGCATCTGACCCAGCCTTAATTCTTTTCTGACCACTAGGTCAGACCACCCACATACTGATTGTGACAGCCATGCTTTTTTAGGTAACAAATCTGAGAAACTGTCCCAGGCTGAGGTGTAGCTAGAGGTTTTGGAACAAATTTATAAATTAAACAATAATGAGATGCCAGGAGCAGATGACATTCATCTAAGAGTTCTGAAGAAACCCAGATATGAAATGGCTGTACAAACAACTGGAATTTGTAACCTATCCCTTAAATTTGCCTCTGTACCAGATGACTGGAGAATAGCTAATGTGATACTAGTTTTTTTTTTTTAAAGGCTCCAGAAGTGATCCTGGCAATTATAGGCTGGTATCAAGCAAATTGGTTGAAACTCTGGTTAAGAACAGAATTATCAAACACACAGATGAACAAGATACATAGAGGAGGAGTTAATGTGACTTTTGTAAATGAAAAGCATGCCTCACCAATATAGTAGAATTCTTTTAGGCTATTAACAAGTATCTGGACAAGAGTGATCCAAGTAATATAGTGTACTAAGACTTTCAGGAAGGCTCATAAGCAGCCACTAATAAGAAGGAAGGTCCTCTCAAGCATCAGAAACTGGTTAAAAGCTAGGAATCAAAAGGTAAGAATGAACGTTCAGTTTTTTACAATGGAAAGAGTAGATAGCGAGGTCCTCCAAGATCTGTACTGGGACCAGGGCTGTTTAGCATATTTATATTTTCACCTTCCTCTGTAGCATGGAGCATGGTTCACTTGCTAGTGGATTCTCCATACTTTAAAGACTTTAAATCATAATTAGAGGACATTACTAACTCAGTCATAGGTTTATTACAGGAATGGGTGAGTGAGGTTTTGTGGCCTGTGTTGTACAGGAGGTCAGACTAGATGATCATATTGGTCCCTTCTGATCTTAGAGTCTCTGATCTAGGGGGTAAACAGTGAGACTGCAAAGTTTGCACGATAGAAATTTACTCAAGATATTTAAGCCCAAAGCTGACTGTGAAGAGTAACAAAGGGATCTCACAAAACTGGGTAACTGGGCAACAAAATGGCAGATGAAATTCAATGTTGATAAACACAAACTAATGCCTATTAGATATCATAATCACAGCTCTATATACAAAACGATGGGTTCTAAATTAGCTGTTACCACTCAAGAGATCTTGGAATCATTAGTGATCATTCACTGAGAAAATCTGCTTGGCAGATGCATAGCAATAATCAAAAAAAGTTAACAAAATGTTAGGAATCATTAGAAAAAGGATAGTAATAAAATAAAAAATATCATAATGCCACTATATAAATCCATGATGTTCCCACATATTGACTATTGCATGCAGTTCTGGACACCTAAAAGATATATTAGTATTGGAAAAGGTTCAGAAAAGGGTAACAAAAATTATTAAGGGTATGGAAGAGCTTCCATACAAGGAGAGATTAAAAAGAAGGGGACTGTTCATCTTTGAAAAGGCACAACTAATTAAAATATTATAGAGGTCTATAAAATAATGAATGGTGTAGACTAGAGAAAGTGAATAAGAAAGAGTGATTTATCCCTTCACATAACATAGGAACCAGGGATCAGCCAATGAAATTAAGAAGCAGCAGGTTTAAAACAAACAAAAGGAAGTACTTCTTCACACAATGCTCATTCGACTGGTGGAACCCATTCCAGGGGATGTTTTGTAAAGGCCAGAAATATAACTAGATTAAAAAATGAATTAGATAATTTCATGGAGGAGAGGTTCATCAATGACTATTAACAGAGATGTTCAGTGAGGCAATCCCATACTCTGGGTGCCCATAAGCCCCTGATTGCCAGAAGTTGGGATGGGACAACAGAGGATGGATCACTTGATAAGTGTGCTGTTCTATTTATTCCCTCTGATACATCTGGCACTGGCCATTGTTGGAAGACAAGACACTGGACTAGATGACTCACTAGTCTGACCCTGTATGGTCATTCTCATATGTCTATTGGCAAAGATGAATCCTAATTCTCCACCCACCCACACTACCTAGGGTTCACCTATACCATGGGTCTAAATACAGAGTTAACCTGTCTACACTGGGGATTAAAACACGGGTTAGTTAAAATGAGTTATCCAATATGTTTAAAAAACTCCACACCTTTTATCCTAATCCTGAGAAGCCCATAAGGGCTCATTTCTACCACATAAATAAAGTTAGCTTGTACACAAGTTCCCCTTTACCCTAGCCCCCATCTATTTGTCTGCCTGTCCTCCAGTCGTGAATGTCTCAGAGCACGGATTGTCTTTGCACATCTGGAACGCACACACTATGCAGTAGAGAATTCCCATACATAAATGATGATGATGATTAAATATGGAGCCATGAATTCTTGTCTCATTTCTGCCATTTGTTGTCTGTGTGAGCTTCGGCAAATCACTTCTCTGCGTCTCAGTTTCTCCAGCTATAAAATGAGGACAATACAATGTATGGCACCTAACCCCAGTGGTCTAGTAAGGATGTCTGCACACTGCTCAGAAATCACATAGAGCCCTAAATAAATGCCACACAACATGCCGCAAAACTGGCAGGGAAACAGAAGCAAAGAGTTAAAAGAATTTTAAAAAGCAACAGAGCAGGGCTCCAAGCAGTGCAGAGACATTATTTATTGCAGCAAGCACAGGAATGGAATAAAACAGTTGTAAAAAAATCTGCAAAAATGTGATGTGCCATCCTCTATTATAAGTATGTATGGTCTAAAGGTACTTACCCGGTGCCTGAGGAATGAGGACCTAAATGGAAAAAGGCAGCCCTAGCAAAATTAAAAATGAAAAAGGGGCCACCACATATGATAAGTGTCAGGTTCCAGTAAAATTTAAACCGAGACCTAGACTGGTGCCTATGAGAAAGGAAAAAGTCCCTAGGAAGGAGAAATAGAAGACAAGACTGTCATTGAACTGGTAAATCAGATGAAGTAAAAAATGGAACAGTTCACAGAGCACATTAGAAGATGGACGCTGCGACTTAATAGCAGGAGAATGGATAGAAAAGAATTTCAGAGTGAACAATTGAGACCATGCAATTTAAGATCTGGAATTAATACATTAACACCTGAAGATGCCCAGGAACAGGTAATTATAGCAGGCAAGGCCACTCCTGCAAGCCATTTGCATGCAGGCAAAAACAACAGACAACTGGGGGAACAAATTTAAATTTTACAAGAGCAGGGTAGCCATCCCCACGCTCCTATTAAAGCCAGGATAAAAATCAAGGGTGAGGGTTCTCCGATGCTTTAACCCAACCTCACTCCTCACTCACAGCTAATAATATAACCTTCTCTCTTAAAGACTTAGACCTTTTCCTTTATGTCATCTTAGTTTGCTATCATCTCTGTAAATCCCTTCATAGAGTTAATTTCTCTCTCTTGACTCCAGTCTTCTTCCCGTCCCAGATTGTTTTGCCCCGCCCCTCCTCACTTCTGCTCGCTCTTTGTTTTAAAAAAGTTAAAGGTTATAGTTATTATAGGAGCCACTATTCCTAAAAAGATGAAGCAACTAAAAACTAAACAAAACACAAACAAAGAGAAAACTAGGTAAAAACTTTACTTTATATACAGAGGCGGCCTCTGCTATCAGGGGCCCTACACGAAGGCCCATTGTAGGGGCCCCATAGGATCCTTGCCACTGGCCCTGCCCCCTCCCAGGACCCTGGCATCCCACCAGGCCCCCTAAAGCACCCCTCCTGCATGACCAGTCCCAGGTCCCCATGGCCAGTCCCCCCACGGGCCATGACATACCCCCACAACCCTGGCAATCCACTGAGGGCCCCAACATCCCTCCGGGGGGGGGGGGACCCAGGGCCTGGCTCTCTACCATGTGTCTGCAGGGTGGGAGGCAGACAGGGCTTTTGGGATACTGCTTGAAGCCTAAGGCAGGCGCCTGCTTCACCTACCCAAAAGCCACCTCTGTTTATATAAGTCCAGTAAATTAATGATTTTAACCCCTCAGGAATGCCACAGCTGGAAATGAGAGTCCTGTGGCACCTTAAAGACTAACAAATTTCTTCGGGCATAAGCTTTCACGGGCTGCAACCCACTTCATCAGACACATGAAATGGAAACAACAGTTGAGAGGTGTATATACACGTGCCAGGAGGAGTAGCATAATGGGAAGTGCTGACAAAGTCAATTCAATGGGACAGGAGAGGCTCATTCACACCAGTTGAATAGAAGGTGAGAATGTGTGAAGACCGACAGCTGGAAATACTCCTAACTTTCTTGAAGGTATGGCTACCTAGTAACAGAAATAGACTCTGCTTCTAATCCTAATCACGGACTAATATTTGAAACATGGTCTTTCCATACTTCCATGTAGAACAGTTGGAAAGTAAATGTAAAGGAATACAAAATGCTGAAAGTTACTAAATTAATACTAAATTAATGTGCCAAATAACTTAATATGAATTTTATTAATTCTAATTAAAATCTTTAAATAAAAAGGTAACAATTTGCTTATTTAAATGTTTAACTCTGTGGTTTACCTGTTTTCTAAAATACATTTTCTTAACAATTTCAGCTCTTAATGCCTTATCTTATATAGTTATAAATAAAAGTCTTGAACTGTTTGTTTCTAATTGTAAATTTGTCTTGTATGTATGTGTATTGTCCTCTGTTGTATATTTCACATGGCTTTGTGTTTGTTTTTAATTTTGTTGCAGCAAAAGTCAATTAATTATATATATAAAACTTGAGTGGTGCCATACCAGTTAAATATTAAAAGCCAGGTATAGCCATCATAATATCTTCTTCTTTTTTTTTTTTTTTAAATCTCAATATGGTCTCATTTATAAGTATATGTATATATGTTACCTTAATGAATAATTCAGTTTCAAACAAAAATAATTCTTTATTAATCACAGTTTTGTTATTCTAAAGAAAATATATAAAGGGAAACCTCAACAGTAACACAAAGATAGTAAGAGCAAAATGTCAGTTTCTTGTCTGGGGTTTTATAAACTTGTCTGTACTTTTATAAAATATTGAAATATAGTTATAAGACTGTTATTACAAAATGGTAATTATCTATCTATCTATCTATCTATCTATCTATCTATCTATCTATCATTACTGTTTAATTGGTATGTATAATATAATATAATATAATATAATATAATATAATATAATTATAGAATACCAAGCATTGTATATATAGTTATGTTGCAAAATGTTAAAGCTAATATTATTTATTACATTAGAAAGAATAGAATAGAATAGAATAGAATAGAATAGAATATACACCAAACGTAGAATAATTATGCTGTAAAATGTTAAAGCTAACCACATGATCTTAACAGGTTTCCACCTGAGTTCCTCAAACACAACTAATACCCTCAAAGTAATTGCACAGACCTGATTTAAAATTGATTTTGATTTAATTTAATTTTGAATTGAATTTGATTTAATGTGAATTTAACTTTTCTTTTGTGCTAGGTTTAAGGGAAACAGCGGTTGTCAAAAGTTGTGCCTCCGAAGAGTTAACCAAATGGAGTTGGTATTCCATGCACATTAACTCTAAAAAGCTTGGGTAAAACTTCTGTTACTCTTTTACTAAAACAGAGTGCTCTGCGAGGGAAAGCAGCACACCTTCTCATGGAAGATTGTGAGCATCCATTTTGGCAGTTAAGCATTATATTTAGTATAAAGTATTAGTAAAGCACCTCAAGAAAAAATGAATGCAGGTACAACTGTAGAAGTATAGCTTGTATTATAAAAGATGTGATCCTTATTGCATTGTGAACTAACAATTTAAACTCTGTATTAAGTTTTCATTATTGTATTCATTAAGTATTCATTATTCAAAAGAAATGTAGAACAAACATCCAAACAATTTATTATGTAAACTACCTTAAGCTGTTTAAAGTTGCAACCCACAGATCAAAGACACCAGAAGATATCAGTACACAGTGAAGAAAACCCCAGACATCAAGAAAAGAAAAATGAAGAGTTTTATCAATGACAGACTGGTCTGGTGCACACCTCAATATACCATGTCTGGACAAACCCAGCTAGCTGGATCAGGTTAACGGGTCATTTCATTTGCATTTGCATTTGGCTACTGTGTAAAAGCAGCTGTATTATTACTGTATTAATGTGCTACATTACTGTATTGCTATACACTATTGACAATGCTCATAACATTGCTAAACTGTTTCACCAACACACAGGTAAAATTGGACAAATCAGTGGGAGCAAACAACATAAAAGCAAGGAAAAAATAAAACCCCACTATTAAGTTTACATAGTAACTATAAATTGTGTAAGCAAATCCTCCGTTAGTACTCGCCACAGTTTGGGGCCAGTGACTCATCCTAACTGAGGCGTGTTGTTCAAAATTATCTTGGTCAGTGTCCATATACAAATATTAAATTCTGACACTGCAATATTTAATAAACTGGTTACTGTTCATTCCATAGGCTATGTGAAAGACAGCATCTCTAAGAAACAACTGATCTCTGTCAACTACTGGTTTATCACAGAGCAATACAACCCATGGAAGAAAGAGAGTGAGGTGGATCTATTTCCTGACCTGCAAAACTTACCAGCAAGTCACAACCAGCAGTAAGGGTAACATACAAGAAGGATGCACAGTACAATGTAGTAACTGATCACAAGACATTCATACCTAAGGGCTTCATTTGTAATGTCACTACTCCAAATTTCTGTTTTAGCTCTTATGCACATAACACTGTAGGATACACTATAATAATGCTTATCCCAGTAATTCAAAAACATTTAGCCTACTGCTAATGATAATACAGATGGTAACTGTAATTAGCCTGATAGAAATGGGTTTTTATCTATGGTATCAAACTGAAAGAGCCAAGCTTTGATACCAGATTGAAAAAGAAAATATAAGGTAGTGTTATATGTACACATACATACTACACATATATACCACACACACATATCTACACACCATATCCATATTATCCAAACATATTCATTATTTGAGAGTGGCCCTGTAGACAGATGCTTGTATTTGTAGAAGGTTGTGATTTTAGAGACACTCCCTAGCATGGGTCAGTCTTGCGTGAATTGGGAGACGGGCCCTACAGGGGATCTAACAGCTGCATACCTGGCAATCACTCCTGTCTGTGTTATTAAAGTTCTGTTCCACATTCATTCAATGGTGTGGTCTTTAATGAACCCTCAAGATCATTACAGGCCCCAAAACTCAATCATAAAACTGCACTCCTCAATCACAGTCCGAGACCTGACATTCCCAGACCCCTCATAAGGAAGTAAAAATAATTGGGAAATAAAATCTGTCCATCAATCATATGAGGAAATGTGCAGATTTAGGGACAAAGGGGGCATGAGTGTGTGAGTGGTAAGAAAAGGTGACCATATAACAGTGTTAAGCCCACCAAGTCATCTTCAGTCCATGCATTATGCTTTTCCTGGATGATGGGTAAAGATCCTCCTCATAAAGAGACAGAACGTGGGAAACTGAGTCAAAAGCTTCAAAGGGGTAGCCATGTCAGCAAAGCTTTTGTGGGAGAAAATCCCACTTCGTTAGATGGAGAACTTAGTGTCTAACGAAGTGGGATTTTTCTCCCATGAAACCTCATGTGATAAATAAATTTGTTAGTCTTTATAAAGGTCACAGGACTCCTTATTTGTTTAGTAGAAAGCAAGATGCTGAGACATGAGCCCTAGTTCAACAGTCCAGGTATGAGGCCTGAGCTAAAGTAATAGTCAAGCCCTGCTATAATAAAGCAAAGTTAGCAGAAGTCAGGCTTTGAAAGACTCTCGGAAATTGGCCAAAACACACACCCTAAAGAAGTTCTAGCCACAAAGTACTCAGCAAACACATTCCAAAAAGCTGATATCAGGGCAGTCTGATACCAGAAATGGTAGGAGCACACTTCTCATAGATCACGAGGACCCATTGACCCCTTCCTAAGGCCAGGGTGACCTATGATGGATAGAGATGTTTTTACCGCACCATCCAGTACAAGGTAAAGGGTGGAATCTTATTACGTTAGAGGACGGCATCTACACACGTCAAAGGGGCAATGCGCAACTTGTTCGTATCTGTGTATAAAGGAAGGTCTCCAAGGGAATGTCTTTGGCTGGCTGAGTGAGGAGTAGAAAGTCCTTTCATTTACTGAGCCAGTACCATTGTCAGGGGCATACATGTATTAAGGGTAAGTGTAGCATGTAGAAGATGCTTTTTACCCTGATCGACTGGCAATAAATGTGCCCTGATGCTTTTGACTATGTCTACACTGGCGATTTAAGTTGACTTAAGGAAGCTTAAGCCGCACACTCCCTTCTCCGGGGGATCTGAGAGGGTCCTGGCCAGAAGGGAGCCCCGCACTTCCTTTTTGCCGGGACCCACGCGGGTCCCAGGCAGAGAGGAGCCACGGCTCCCTTTTTGCCGGGACCTGCAGGGGTCCCTGTGAGAAAGGAGCCTGGCTCCCTTCTTGCCGGGACCTGAGGGGGTCTTGGGGAGAAAAAGCTGCAGCTCCCTTCTTGGAAGGACCGTGGTTTCCTGGGGAAAGGACCTGCGGGTCCCTTCTCAGCAGGGAGCCACTTCTGCTGCGTCTACACTTGAAAAGGTAAGTTGACTTGTTAAGTTGAATTAACAGAGTCGACTTAACTTTTCAAGTGTAGACATAGCCTTTGTGACTGAAACAGATCTCTGGTCTTACTGGACAATCTAATCGTGGTTGTTGTCTTTATTATCTGCAGAGCTAGGACAGCATACACACTGGAAAAACACACACACAGCCAACAAATGACCACATCCACTGGAGTTAATACATAAATCTCTAGTTCAAGACATTGAGGATGGGTTTATATGTCCGACAGGCCAAACCCATCTACAGTGTTCCCTTTATAACAAAGTCCTCTTTTGTTCCCCACAGGGTAGGTTCATTCTGCGTCAAATCCTGAGAGGTGACCGTTGCAGCCTCCGTCCAGTATCTAAGCAGCTGGCCCTAAAATCATTAAATACCTGTATTGGGATAGTTCCTAGAGGCTCCAGGTCTATTGCACCAGGAACTGAAGAACCAGAACACAGAGACAGTCCCTAACTCCAAAAGCAATCTCATTGGGCCGTATCCATCCGTTGTCTCATTGTTACATAGTCAAACCTGATCTCACATCAGACCCTGCCGCTGCCTCAGTTCCTCTTTCTTGGGCTTCTCAAAAACCGCACCAAGACTCTTATGCAAATCACCACCACCACCCCTCTAGGGACTTGGCTTAAGAGATCATTCAAACGTCAGCTTAAGTCAAAGCCCGTCTTGCCCTGACTCCACAGTTTCTTCAGCCGCTTGCCAGACTCAACCATTGTTTCCCAAAACCAGATTCTGTTGCCTGGGATTTTCTCAAGCCTCTTCAGACTTCTGCCCTATTTTCCTCACAGCAGCTGGCTTTCTCCATCTGGCTGGTACATAGAACTCCTTCTTCTAAGACTCTGGATCCCCTATTGACCCGTCCCTGCTGGTCTCTCCCCTCAGTTATCCTTGTATGAGGGCTTCAGGCTCCAGAGCTTTCAGCTCCTTAGATCTTTCCAAGCAGGGAAGCTCTTCCAGGCTCACCCTAGAGTCAGGGCTTCTCTGGAGAGACCTCAGGCTAGATCTCTTATAGCCCCTTGTCTAACAGAACAGAGTGCCTTTTATAGAAAGCCCTATCCCGGCCCTAACCATGAGCCTGAGCCCAAAATCCTCATCTCAGAGCAGCGTATAGGCAGTGCACAGCCCAAAACTGCTACAGCGCCTTTCCACTGTGCCGCTAATCTGATACTTCAGTTGGGGCATTTCTGTGGTCTTTGTACTGTGCCTAGCAAACCATGGTCCTAACCCTATCATCAGTGCAAATGATCAGAATTTCAATTTACACCTCTTTAATGAGGGTGCTACATTGAGACTTGTGTACAGATACACCAGACTTACAGCTGGATGAAAATATTTAGAGGGGCGATTTTCCAGTAGGTAATGCATATTTCCACGAGATTGAAATTGTGTGTCTAGGATATTTCTTTTTTGCAAGAATATTTGCATTTTTTGGTCACGGAAAAAATCAAAGCTAAATTCCACTTCCACCCACCAGTCAGGAGATTGGGAACTGGTTCTTTAATTTTATGTTAGCCTGGAATCGATTTTCTAGAATATTTAAAACAGCTGCTATTTTATTAAGTACTGAGTAAAACCTCTGATGGTATTTTCTTGTTCCCAGGGTCAAAGTGTTTCATTACAACATCAGGAGACAGTTAGAACAATAAAATACGATCAGAGGTTTCACTCGGTACTAATTAGAGGAGTAGGTACTGGTTTGTAGATTGGATTAGACAGACAGACAGACATAAGGGGACCCAGCTGCCCAAGTGTCCCAGTTCCATGGCATCACACCGGTCAAGCTACTAGAGCTGGCTAACTGGAAGTCTGGTAATTTTTTCTGAATGAAAGGTTTCATTTTTTAAAAATGATTTTTCCCCTTTTTCTTTTTGAAATCTCTCTTTTGTGGGAAATTTAGAAATTTCTGATTTTCGTTCCCAACTGGAATAAAACATCTTCCAAAACATTGGACTGTCCTGCAAAAATAGAAATTCCCAGGTTTAACCAGCTCTAATCAGAATACATCGGACCTGATGCTGCAGGAAGCACCCACGGGAACTCCCTCTGACTAGAGTGGAGTAGATGGGGATCTAAGAGGAAGGCTGAGTCAAGCCGACAGAGTTGCTACCTATAAGCAGAACAAGAATTGGCCTAATGAAAATAGCCATGGCGCTCACAATTGCACATTGTGGTCTTGATCCCACTCCACCTGAATTATTTCCATTCATTGTGCTAAGAAATATGCACAGCCAGCTTGCAAGGGCCTATAAGGGAGAAAGCTTAACCATAAAAGCAGGAAATCAAACACTTCTGTAGTGAAGGAGAACAAATGAAGAATAAAGCTGAAGAGAAAAGCAGAAAAAGACTGCTTTTGATCCTAAGAAAGCAAGATCATACTGAACTAGTCTCCTTCCTCTGCTCAAATCAGCATAGCTACACGTTTCTCAGGAAATAAAAGGAGCTTTCATCAGTGTGAAAAGACCAATGTGATCACATCAGGCTGGATGCGGATGCAATTGTGGGAAATGAATGAGCAGACTGATTTTTGGTCTGACAAGCGGCCTCTGCGACTGCACAGAACATTCCATAATGCCCCATTAGTCAGACTCATGGACTGTCAACATGGAACAGAAGTGCATCGCATCAGCATGTAGCAGATGAAAGCAAAATCCCACAAAACTGATGGGATAACTCTATTCTATTCTATGTAGGCTTCAGCACCTCACCCATCGCCTCTCGATCTGAACACCTTATGGTACTGCAGTAATGGGGAATTCATTCCACAGTCTTGATCCAGCCCCTCCCAAGAAAACTCTCCTGCAGAGACAAGTCGCCCCTTTTTTGCAGAGAGCTTTCCCTTGTGCTGGAGGAGTGAAGTCATCAATTATGGTCTACCTCCTTGGGAGCTTTTAGATATCCCGGGCCCAGGCTATTGAGTGCCTTGAAAATAAGAAGAGAGCCCATGAACTTTATGGAAAGCTAGATGAGAGAGTAGAGAAAAGGTCTCAGGTGCTCGCAGTAGCCTGTGTTGCTGAGGAGACGTTTCAGCCTTTAGTACTAGTTGATGTTCCCTAAGTTTTGTGGTTTTCATGCCCATAAATGTTGCATTGTTGTAGTCCAGCCAAGAGGACTGAAGCCAAGTCTTCATCTGCCAGGATGGGACAAGGTTTCTTGGCCAACTCGAGGGGGTAGAAAATGTTATTCATGGATGCTATTACATGGGAGCTCGGCATTAGCAATGAATCCTGGAGCACTCTTAGACCATGGTCTGAAATGACCAACTGTGGGTGTGAACCTACCACCAAAGAAGACAGCTCTGTGGATGCGAGCTCTTCAAAATGCCTTCCTCTGCCAGCCAGCATTACTTCTGTCTTGCTCGGATTCAACTTCAGTCAGCTCTTCTTCCTTCATAGCTCATCTCCTCCAAGCACTGGGCAACCTTGGTGGTAGTGGTGTGGTTCTGTGCAGTGAAGGATAGGCAGAGCTGTGTGTCACCTGCATATTGTCAGCACTAGAGTCCATGTCATCTGACCTGTTCATCTAGTGGCTGTGTGTAGACGTTGAAAAGGACCAGAGAAAGAATTGATCCTTGTGCAGCTCCATGAGCAAGGTGTCTAGTGGTGAAGGTGAAGGTTCTCATCCAAGGAGAACTCAAACCATTTTAGCCCCTTACCCTGGATCCTTTCCACTTCCTCTCCACTCCACGCTTCCTTGTTTTGTCTCCCCCACTAATTCCCTGGGTGTCGAGAGATTTTCTCTCTTTCATAGGCATAGTTCCATGAACTGTACCCATCACCTCTCGAGCAACGTTCTGCTATCGAGCCCACCTCTTCTTCAAACCTAAACACGAGGACAGGGACTGTACATTTTAAAATTAGATCTCAAATTAAAATACCGGCCTGTAACACAGCAAAATGGGGTTGTGCTTTTCCCACACATTTAATGTTTACAAAGCCGGGGACAAGTGAAAATAAATGGCAATGCTCATATATCACTAGGCAGCCTGTAGAGCGTATGTTCCAGAGAGAACAAAGGATTCAGCCATAAACTTAGGTGAACTAAAAAGGAGAAAGGAGCCAGAATGGATGCAGAAGACACATGCACAATGCACATCACTAAAGCAAAATGTAACGGACACACATTCTAACAAAGCTGGGAGCAGTTAGGCCGTGTAGGACATCGCTGTGCTGCTGCTTGTCCTGGCCAATGCAGAACCGCACAGTGACTCATCCTTCTGCAGTCACTTCATGTCACTGTTACATTATTATTATAGTGGCACGGGACATCTGGAGGTCCACCACATCTAGTACAAATGGGTTCTGGTCCGTGACTGGGGCTCGTAGATGTGACTGGTGATGCTAGCGTAAAAAGTGGGAGTGTGCTAATAAAATCTGCCGATGACACACAGTTGAGAGGTCTTGCCAATATGGAGGAGGACTGGAATATCATACGAGAAGAAATGGACATCCTTGAAAGCTGGAATAACAGAAATGGGGTGAAATGTAATAGTCTACCCACCTGACTGGCAAAGCAATGTGGATGGACGCCAAGCCTTAGGGCGTGCCCACTGCCTGGGTACAGGTGTGTTTATGTGATGGCACATATGGGGATGAGCAAAAAATTCCTCCCTTTTCCCCTCCCCCATGCTTCTGCTAGCTCTGCACAGAGCTGATTGGCTGGAGGGAATGTCACTCTAGTGACTGGGGGGCATGCCATTCCCAACCAAGGATACAGAATTAAGAGCGACCCTTGGGAGGAATTGAGCTAATGGGCAGATAGAGGTGGGATGGGGGACGAGCTCAGGAAAATTCAGAGAGGGAACAAAGGAAGAAGCAATCACAGGAAGCAGGAAATCTGTGCTAGGGCAGAGATGGACGTACTTGGAGGAGAACCAGCTACTTGCAAAAGGGGACTTTTATAAACACTCAGTCTGGAGCTGGCAGGACAGCTGATCCTGTGCTACAGGTCCCACCATTCTGAGCTCCCACCTCACGTCCACATTGTACAGGCTGGGATGACCCAAAAGTGGGGGGAGGATTGCATTTGCATGGGGCAGAGAATCACAGTGTCTCTAGCCAGCAAGAAGACATCCAATGCTGTTATTTGTATTGCGGTCACATCTCTGAGCCCCAATCACAGACCAGAGCCCATGTGTACCAGGTGCTGTACAAACAGAGAAAAAATGGTTCCTGCCTCAAAGACCCTGCAATCTAGCAGAAAATTAACAAGATCCAATAGCTCGATGTTGAAGACAGAAAAAAATGTGAATTGGAAATAAGCTACAAGTTTTTAACAATAGGTATAGCTTAACTACCCGGCCAGTTTACAAATGATTCTGGTAAATTTACTACCACTGGGAGTCCTTAACTGGAAATGGGATGCCTTTCTAAGAGGCATCTTTGCTCTAGGACCAGAGATTTGCTTTAATAGAACCTTCAGATTTATCGTTTTGTGGAAGTTACACGTACACTTAATTTGGAAAGTACAAATCTAGTTCAGGTAAAGTATAAAGGCATTTATATGCATGGTTTTAAAATATTCCCCCCAGCCTTCTTTTCATGGATTCAGTTTCTCTTCCCAGGGAACTGAAATGGAAAGGCAACCAGTCTAAGAGTGAGCAATTCACCTTTGTTTCTTAATTTCTGTCTTCTTGCTGATGGCTTTGTGAAAAAAAGGAGCTACACCAAGAAAAGCTGGAAGGGTTTTGCAACTAAAATAAAAGAGCACATGACATTACTATTTTACCCCTTGGAGGCGTTGAAAGTATCGACTGAAGGGTTTTTGCACCTACTTCTAATATATTTGCTGCTGGTCACATCACAGTGGCTATATCTACATTTGTTAATTTAAGTCGACTTAGCTAAGTCGACGTAAAGTCGACTTAACATGTCCCCACTCAAAAATTAAGTCGACTTAGAGGGGACCCTGCCAAATCAAACTAGAATGTCCACATTGGACGCCTAGGTCAACTTGTAGGGGTTAGGTGGACCTGGGACAGGTCCACGGTGGCAGGGGTGCACCCCTTGACAAGTGCTAGGGGGCTCAGCCTTTGCCCCATTGTACCTTGGTACATAGGAGCAGGGTGGGCAGGGCTCTGCCCTGCCCAGTGGGGGGGGGGCACACCAGGCTGTGGCTTTGCCAGCCACCCTGGCAGGGAGGGCAGTGGGGAAGCCCTAAAGCCCCCTAAGTCAACTGAGGGCTACTCCACGTCCACACTGGCTAAGTCGACTTTCTAAAGTCGACTTGGCCAGTAAAGATGACTTTAAACGAAGTTTTATAAAGTCAACTTTATTTTTCCTTAAGTCGACTTAAGCAGCTGCTTAAGTCGACTTAAGGAAAATGTAGTGTGGACGCAGATTAAATTAAGTCGATTTAAGCAAGCTTAAGTCGACTTAATTTCTAAGTGTAGACGCACCCAGTCTGAGAGAGGTCAGCATGCCAGAGCTTGGGAAACCTGGCTGGACAACACAATGGAGAAGATACTGCAAGAAAATGACCTTGTGCCAGGAAAGGGATGGAGAAGGTGCTAAGATTTACACCTTTTGTAGTCCCCTGCCCAATTCAATAATATTGCCCTCCCCTCCCCCCAGAACCCTAATGGTCCGTGATAGTGTATTTGATTGTATGACAGAGTCATTAATGTTTAGAGGGACTGAAAGTTATTTTAGCCCCTGAAGGCATTCCACTCACTACAGGTGCACCTCCTTGTGGCTACGTCTGAAAATTAGCTGTCGCCTCTTCTAACGTCTCCCTTCTGTCCATTGTTTCCACTGTGGGACCTCCATGATTCAGAGTGATCCCTCTTCACCACTTGGCCCCCCACCTGCTCTCTATAGAGCCCCCTTTTTCCAAGTAACAATGGCTCACTGGACAAGTTGTCCAGATGCTCCCTCTGATGGTCTCCAGGTTCTGGGCCACTTTCCAGTGCCTGGTACAGGAATCTGGATGTGCCCACTCCTCCACATTCCAGCCCAGATACCCTATAACTATCAACCTAAATCTGCTCAGTCTCTGTTGTCATTTCCCTGGGCTCCTTCCTACCATAGATCTCTATCTCCTTGCCTATCTCCGGGCTTGCCCCTGGAGATTCCTCTGCTCCCCATGGCTACTTCACCTTTATCAGCCTTTTGCTGAACTTCCCAGAACAGAACAGGACCCAAGAGCATACTTTCCCATCCCCCTAGATCTTCTCCTTGTTCCTAGTCAGGTCTCTTTCTCTCACAGCCCTCATCCTTACAGCCTCTTCCTGGCTTATACTTTTAGACCAGCTCCTCCCCCAATTGGATTTAATCTTCCAGTAAACCTTATCAAGCCCTGGTCACCCTAAAATGACATCATCTCTGGCTAATTAGTTCTGTCTGGCCCCCCATTCACCTGCTCAGGATTTGTGTGGGTTGGACACCCCACTCCATAGCCATTTTTTATTTAGGTATCTCCCATGGGTCCACCAACCTGGCCCTGATATGTCCTTGATGCCTCAATGTACTAACTGTGAAAGTTTCTTTTTAACACTGTCTGCCACCAAAAAGTCACAGAACTAATGAATGGTGCCTTCTGTGCTAAGGTACATGCACAGAACCTCTATTGCCATAGGCACCATAGGGCAGAATCAGATCCCACATGAGGCAGAAGGGAAACAAATCATGTCCTGCTGCCTCAGTAAGCTGTGACATCATTACACAGGAAATCCAGAGCGGAACTGATTGAATAATATCTGTGGCAGCTTCTTTGATGCATTTCTTTCATCAATTCCAAAACAATTTTTCCCCCACGCTTCTGCCAAGTTCCATAAGATAGGGCTGGAAAGTAGTCTTTTCTAGCAGTTTGTCAGCACGTGACCTACCTGCTGGGCGCCTCCTTGTGATGATACTGGGAAATATAGCTCAATCGGTCCCCTCCAGGTGGTCCGTGCTCTGCTTTTTAACACACCAGACTCTGCTCCCGAGTCCACTTCTGAGATCTCAGCCCTCCGGCCAAGCCCTTAAGTCCACCCCTTCTGGGATATAGTCCGGCTTACTTCTCTCCTGGACACTAATTAAACAAGTCAATGGCCAGCAAGCCTGTTCCAACCTTGGCACCTGTGCTGCTGCTGGCATGCTGGGGAAGCAGGGAGGGACCTGGGCCCACCCACTTCTCCGGGCCTCAGCCCAGGGACCTATGTGCCTCATCTGAGGCCTCCACCTCTCTCTAGCCCTCTGTGTAACAATCACTTCCCTGGGTCACTTTCCCTGCAGCTTCCAGTCACAAGCTACTCCTCACTGCCAGAGTCCAGCTGTCACCCACTTCTGGGCTCCTCGCCTCTGGACCACTGCTCTGGCGACTGCCACAGTCTGCTCCTTTCAGGATCCACAGCGCTGGTCAGCTCCCTGTGGTGCCCCACACTTGGAGCTCTCCGGGGTACTGACTACTGCCTTCAGCCAGCTAAGAAGAGCACCTTCTCCCTTCAGCCTCCAAGGCAGACAGACTGTGAGCCCTGCTGCTCCCTTTTTATACGGCCTGCTTGCCCCTGATTGGCTCGCCAGCCCTCACTCCTGACTGGCTGCTGCTGCCAGGACCCTTTTTAATCCTCTGTATGCCAGAGTGGGTCAAGCACACTGCTACATCTTCCAAGATCTTTTTCCCAGTCAGCTGGCAAATAAGATATTCCCAGTGTTTGACCACAACTCTGATCAAGAAGATACACAATATTTGGGGACAGAGTTCAGATGTGTGAACAGGAGAGATCATGCTACCTGGAAATTTCAGCATGAGGCAAAATACACTAGTTCTGATCAAATTAGGACACTAAAAATAGAGTCCAGGGACCGCAGCAGGAGCCCTGGGTACATACCTGTCTGAGACACTGTCGCGTATTCAGACGGCTGGCTATTCATGTCCGGCAACCTGAGTTTTAGTGCATTGACTAGATCAGAGCTAGCATGTGTGTGTCCCCTTGAGCTGACAATTATACCTCCATGTTTAAGTGTAGACCTATCATTAGCGAAAGACGGTTAGATAATAATACTAAAAAGTATATCTATGCCTGGAGACACCAGGGCATCTTCCTGAGATGATATTATTTGTGTTACAATAGAACCAACAGCTCTAGTCATGCACCGGGGCCTCACCGTGGTAGGCACCGTACAAACACAAACCAGACAGTCCCGTTGCCAAAGAGCTAAGAATCTAAGGAGATAAGAAACATCACTCCTGCTCTCTGGAAGTTCACCTGTCAGTCTTGCTGCTACAGAAGGCATCCTTGGCTGTACGCTCCTTCCCGGCAGAGAGAAAGATGGAGTAGGATGAAACCAGGTTCCTCCTAGAGCGAAGGGAGATTGCCATGAAAATGGGACTCACGGGAGACATCGGTTTGCAAATCGAAACTGTCTCTACACAGGCAGTGGCAAATTTTCCATGGGCAGATCGATTTAGCCGGTTCGACTGAGTGACCAGTAAAGACATGCTCAGTCGATCTGGAAGTCAGTGTACTAAAGCCACCTTCTCAGCTGGTGTAGCGCTTCATCGACGGGAATGCATAGAAAGGAAGTTATGAAGATGATGGGAGTTACACAGGCTACAAAGAGTAGCTTGTATAAATCCCATCGTCTGCTGCTGAATTTTGCTGCCTGTGTAGACCTGGCCTGAGGGTTGGGGCAAAAGGTGATGGTGGGGAGGGAACAAATAACATGATCTTCATTTTCAACCCCCATTCCCTGGGGAAAAGCAAAAGCCCCGTTCATTTTCTTGTTCTTCTCCAGAAGACACCCCTCCACAACCCACTTGTTTCTCCCATTAGTGATTCTAAAGAGCCATCTAGGGAGAGAAGACAAACACAATCTTTGCAAATGCTGACTGCTGCCATTAAAGCATAGCTTATCTTTCACGCTAGTATCACTTTATATATAAATACATACTCCCTGGCCAATTATTCTGCAGAACTCTCGGGGTCCTGGAGGGCTGGCACTCTCAAAAGTGCCTGCCGTGTTCTTTGTAGTATTTTTAGCTCAGTTGGCACCAGCAAGGTGTAGAGGAGAACAGCCCAGGCCTGATAAAAAGCATATAAAAGATCTGTGAACCACGAGTAGTTGCCTGACCTTGGCAGACCATAGGAAGATGCAGACAGACTAGGACTTTGGAGGTAAGTAAAACCAACTATTTCTAAATCTCTGCTTCCACCAATGAGCGCAGCACTCTTGCCCATCCTCAAGCAGCAGGATATGAATATTTAGGATGTAGTATCAGAAGGAAAATGGGTAGAGACCTGACTTCTTCACAGTCAGCTAGCGAGAGTAAGGTTGGGTGTAGGAGTGTAAGAACAGTTGCTGTTCTAAATTTGTTTTCTAAGCTCTGTTAGTTGGCACTGTCATTCTGACTCAAACCAGTTCCCAAGGCACCAGGGCAGTTGAGTGCTGTTTGATGTTTCACATTTCAGAGGGTTTCTTCATTGACGTAGTGCTTCCCCGGCTAGCCTCAAGTTCTCTGCTTCCCAGTTGATTCTTTTCTGCACACGGACTGATCAATGGCCTTTCCCATCCCAGGGCTTAGTGGTACTTCATAGTCAGCCATGGAGAGACTTCAGGTGCTCTGCCTCCTTACTGAAGGTTTTCCCTTTGACTATGTACTTGTGTGAACGGTCTCAGCTATGACCCATTTTGTGAAAGAGATTCCCTCTACCACAACCAGTAAACACATGGAGCTGCCCCCTAGCTGGCCTAGGATTGCTATAGACTCTCCGAGTGACTTTCCCATAGCAGCAGGCATTGGAACCATGTCCTGGAAACTGAGTCATAGAAATTAAAGATGGAGAAGAGCTGTCAGTCACGTCCCCATTTCCCAGCTATAGAACATAAGAACAGTCATCTTGGGTCTAACCAATGGTCCATCTAGCCCCATGTCCCGTTTTCCAACAGCAGCCATGGTCAGGTACTTCAGAGGGAATGAACAAAACAGGTGATTGTCAAGTTATCTATCCCGTCGCCCATCCCCAGCCTCTGGCAAACAGCAATCCCTGCCTCCCCTGGCTAATAGCCATTGACGGACCTGTCCACTTTGAACATATCTAGTTCGCTATCGTCTTGGCCTTCACAACCTCAGATAGCTATAGATCTAGAGTAGATCACCTGAGGGCCTGTTAACCCACAGCGGAGGTACAGCAGCCCACACTTCCCCAGGAACACGGCTTTGAGCTGATTGCTGGGGCGAGAGAGTTGTAGCAGTCACCAGCCTCCTGCGAGAGCTGCCAGCAAGGGAGCTGCAGGGAGTGGCATGTTTCTGACACAGACGCCTGCACCTCTCTGAACCAGGCCGGAGACACATTGCAAAGCTATTCCAGCTCCGCGAATCCTTTTACCACAAGCAGGGAGTGTGCCTGCATAGGCAGAAAATGGGAAAGCGCTGCATATGGGGTTCTGAAGCTTCCTGATTGAACTCCTGGCTGTCAGCCAGAAGATAACAGCTAACTTTTCCTCCCAATCAAAGGGGAAGAAGTTTGCCTGGATTATTTTTCAAATTCAAATAGCAGCCTCTCCCCTTAGAAGCCACCCATATTTCCAGTGATGGGGGCACGTTTCTGTGCAAGGGCAGGAATGAATAGATTTCATATTCATACCAGGGTTTCAGCATTATTGTAACCCCATCTGGAGGGGGAGAGAGACAGTTTGCAGTACATGGATTAATGTACGTTTGCAGAATAGGTATAAACACCGTCCTTGAGGCTGCCACCAGCACTCGGACACTGGCGTGTCATACATCAGGAAGGCAGTTTCATGTCATTCTCCAACACCTCAGCTGGAACGGTTCCTCTTTGCCACGGGCTCGCCAGGACCAATGGCTCATGTTCTCGCACCTACAGATGCAGCACACTACGTTCACCGAGTGTTTGAGAATCAAAATAGCAGCTTGTTCCACTTCTGGGAACTAGAGCTGGCCTGGAATTTTTCAACTAACCATTCCCCCCCCCCCCCAAAAAAAAATGCCAATTGGTTGAAACAAAATTTTTTTTGCAGAAGTGTATTGATTTGGACAAAATTTTCATTGGAAGGCTTCTCGGGTCCAGGATAGAATTTCTCGTCAAAATGGAGAGACCGACAGAGAGAGTGTTAGAGCATTCACTGGGTATTGGCTGTTGTGGGATGAGCTAGTCTATTGATAGCTATTGATTTTTTGGTTTGTTGGCTGAACTGAAAAAAAAAATTAAAAATCATTTTGGGTCAAACAAAACCTGTTTTGGAGGCAAGGAGGTTTTTTTTAGTATTTAACCTTTTAAATATAAAAGTGAAATAAAATTTGAAACAAAGCATTGGGAACAATAACTTGAAAAGATTCAGTTTAAAGCTCTCTCTTTTTTTAATTGAAACCATTAGCTAAATTTGATGCTAATTTGTGAAATGTTTTGGACAATCCATCTCTGCATTTTTGGGTAAAAAGTTTAGTCCAAAAATTTCACATAGTACAAGGTTGATCTCTCAGTAACCCCTGTATTTTGTTTCCTTCTCCCCCACCCCACCCCCTCAAAAATTGTTGAAAGATCTCCATAGGCTGGCGCAGGCTTGGCATTCAGGCCCTTCCTTGGGCCCAGGCTCTGAGGAAGGCCACAGTTCCTTGCTACAGTCTCATTTTCATTCTGCATCAAAACAAAAATAAATTCTGAAACCTTGACAATTTTTGCAAAACAGAATTCTTGATTTCTGATAAGTCCAAGTGGGAACCAGAGATAAAACTGGTTCAAGGAACAATTCACCTAATAGTAAGGAACACCCACAATCTTCTGCATGTGACATTGTGTTGCAGCCCTCAAAAGCTTATGGCCAAAGAAATTTGTTAGTCTTTAAGGTGCCAGAGGACTCTCGTTGTTTTTGCTGTATACAGACTAACAAGGCTACCCCTCTGGAACTTCACACCATCTTTGCTATGGGTTTTCGGGCTGTAAGAGTAGAGAATGACATCAATTCACAAAGACAGCTCTCCACTGTCTCCCAGGTCAGCATATTGACTATACAGACTAGATACGAATGGTAGCATTACTCACATCATTCTAATTCTCTTCTGTGGCTATGTCTACACTGGCAAGTTAGTTCGAATTAAGGAAGCTTAATTCGAACAAACTTAAGCCTTGGCCACACTAGGCTTTCATTAGTTCGAATTAAGGGCTTCCTTAATTCGAACTAATAAATTCAATTGCTTAATTCTAACTAACCCTTAATTCAAAATAGTTAGTTCGAATTAAGTCAATGTGGCCATATTAGTTTGAACTAATCGGCAGATTGACCTTCCTGCAACTGACTAATTCGAACTAAGCAAGTGCCCTGCATGGCCATGGCTAGTTCGAACTAGCATTCTAGTGGGGCCATGCTAGTTCGAATTAAGTTACTTCGAACTAACTAAAATTTTTTGAATTAGTTAGTTCAAATTAACTAATTCGAACTAGCTTTTGTAAGTGTAGACATAGCCTAGGGGTCCTATGAAATGTTGTGTGTCCTCAGCTCCATGTGATCTCAATGAGAGGCGAGGATCATAGAATCAAAGAGTGTTAGGGTTGGAAGGGACCTCAGGAGGTCATCCAGTCCAACCCACTATTCAAAATAGGACGGACTCCAGCTAAATCACCCCAGCTAGGGCTTTGTCAAACTGGCCTTAAAAACCTCTAAGGATAGAGATTCCACCACTTCCCTAAGAAACCCATTCCAGTGCTTCATCCCCTCCTGTTGAAAAAGCTTTTCCTAACATCCAACCTAGACTTCCCCAGTGCTCATCACCTAATTGTTATTTACATTACTGTAGCCCCTGATGGTCCTAACCCATGGCCATGACCAGGTCTCCATTGTTGCAGGCACTGTACAAATAGTGGGAGAGAAGACCTTGCTCAGTCTAACCAGGCAAGCCACGATCACATAGCAAGTCAGTGGCAAAGTTGGAAAGAGTCTAGTCTCCTGTTACCTAGGCCAGTGCTTTACCTACTAGACCACTCTGTCTCCTCTGCTTTGAGGGAACAAGTCCAGAAAGAGCTAGTGAAGAAAGATTAGGTTTCTGTTGCTGTGATTTCATTTCCATGTTGACAGCTGGTGATGAGCACTGTCCCTGTTAGATAGCAAAGGCCAAGGCTGAAAAAGTGGGCTCTCTATCTCTCTCATTTTCTCACTTTGTAACCAGCACACCAAACCCATATTTCCACATATCAGGTGATACCCAGACAAACTGAAGACAAACAGAGCAACTAGCTACTTGCATTCACACACAAAAGTACAACTTGTACATGCAAACAGGGTGGACATGAAAAATCCACCTATGTATTTTAGAAGCTGGGTTGCAGCCCCCTTTTAGTGGTGGTCCTACAGTAAATATAAATAGAACCCAGCAAATGTGCAGATATCTGCATTATATCTATGGATATGATGCAGGTATCCGTGAACCATTTCTTGCAGATACAGATTGAATGCAGATCCACGTATTTGCGTCCACACAGGGCTCTACAAATGAGCAGAGCCTTGCAGTTCCCCAGATATCCGCATCCACAGATGTAATGCAGATATCTGTGAACCATTTCTTGCAGATTTAGATCGGCTGTGGATCCACATATTTGTATCCACGCAGGACTCTAAATATGAAGCATGGTGCCTTCCAGCTGTGTGGTCAACTCATCAAAGCTGACTAGTTCTGCTTCTAGCAAACCTTCTATTAGAGGTTGTATCAATTACCATAACACACTTAAATGGTGCAACTAGCTAATAAAACGTCAGCTACCATGAAGGTGGGGGGGGGGAATACTCTATTAATATGTAAGGCAATTCTTAATTGCTGTGATATGCACAGTGAAAAGGCTAAAAGAAGCTGTAAATCACAGCAGTATGAAGTCCTCTGGGTTCACATTTTCTAAGACAGACCTCTGAACTTGGCCCAGTACATGGGCTGGTAAAATAAGTTGAAGGGACAGATTTCTTAACTAACACAGCTTAGATGCTCCATACTGTTTTCTCCAGTTTCTCTGTATCTTCTAGGATAACGCGGGAGTATTATTTGCATTGCATTAACATCTAGGACAGGTTTCACTCATTACTGGTGTCTCCATCTGCAATGGCAGGGTCGGTGGGATGCAACTGGCATGCACTCTGCATATCAGAGCAGCAGAGATCCAGACAGGAAATATCCTGATTCTCTATCAGATGACTAAGGGGAAGTCTCTCCCTGGCCAAACCAGCAGGAGATGCACTGAGCTCGTCTTCTGTGGAAGACCCTCTTTGCATATCTTGCTGTGTGGCCAACCACCTCAAATCACCCACCACTACAGCTGCCTAGGAATGTAGAGGAAAGAATCACCACTTTAAAGGAGAAGCAAGGTAGCACAGAGATGATGGACATGTACCTTCATTAGAAACGTCGGGCAAGAATTGCAGAGTAGTGGTTGAAAATCAACTCTACCTCTGCATGCAAGAAGCTGGAGGAATACAGGGAATGACATTTCTGGGCTGTACTGTCAGTGGTTCATAGCACAGCATGCTATATGGATTTCACAAACAATCATTTTATTATTAAAAAAAGAAACAAACCCAACTTAATAAAACCAAGAATTTTCTAAGCCTTCTGCAGTCACAGAGGGAAGTAGTGGTGGGGAAATAGTGGATTTTTCAGTTCACCGGTAATTCCAAGAAGTTTTGGGTCAAACCGAAAATGAATTTTGAGAATTTTTGGTGAATCAAAGAGTTGGAAAAAAATAATTTGGGGTTAAACAAAAAAAAGTGTTTCAATTTTGTCAAAATGAAACCTAACAAAACATTTTGTTTCAAGTTTGACCCTTTGGAAAAGAGTTTTGGCTATTTTAATAAAAATGAAGGACGTTTTGGAATGGAAAGAATGGAAAAATCCACAAGTTCCATTTTTAAAATGGCAACACTTGTTTCAGATCTTTATTTGGTTTTGGTTTTTTACACAAACAAACAAACTTGGTGAAACTGACATGAATTCACAACAAAAATGGTGCTAGATCTGCATGTTTGGCTGAATTTTTTTTTGCTTAACACCACTGGGCAGGCTGATAGGGTGCAAGAGCAAGTTCTGTCAGTCTAGGGTCAGGCCTTTAGTTCCACTTCCCAATCCATACCCCTTTCCTCCTACCAGCCTTCAGGAGTAACAGAAAACAAAACAAATACATTAAACGAAAATGTGATAGAACAAGAGATAATGCTCATCTACAGAAACGGAGCATCTTAATCAAGCTGGAGGCAACAAATAAACTTTTATGAGCTAATTTTCACACCTGAGTGCCAAAATACCCATTTCAGGCATTATAGTGCTAATTGCACTGAGTACTGGCTCAACTTACCCCGGCTCTGATGCAAAATTATTATCCCAGTAGTTCAGAGGGAAAACAGAGACAGAGCTATGGCATAAAAACATACAGAGGCACTGACAGAGCCATGACTAGATCCCAGGCTGCTGCGGGAGCCACAACACCCAGTAAAAAATCCCTCTATCAATTTCTATTTGATTCTTCCTTCCCAGCTAAATTTCCCTGGTTTGACAACCATAAAAAATATCCGGTGCTTGGAAATGGCTTTGCAATAGATTATACACAGGTGATTTCAGTCCACTCTTGTTGTTCTTCTACCTCATTTCTGTTACCAGTGGAGTTTTCAGTGGTCCATCCAATACAGAATCACTGTACTTCCAACATAAAGACCCACAGACTCAGAAGAAAGTGGTGCAGAGCAAAAATTTCTTTTGAAAAGGTGTTTCTACCTTTCCCTCACAGAACTTTGCCGTTATTCTACCCAATACCATCTGCCCAGATGAAGATGGACTGTGATCGTGGCAAGTCATCCAAACGCCAGGATGCCAATGTGAGCAAATCAATTCCCACTATTTGCTCTGCCTCAAGTAATGTCAATTGCCATGAAAACCATCTCAGTGAAGGCCCAGCAAGCCAAACTCAGAGCCAGCACCAAAGCCAAAAGCTGGCACCATCCCATGAAGATATCTTGTCACCTGCTAGTAGAGACAGTCAAAGGTCAGACTTCCATAATGGCAATATAGCCGTAGGATGCACCTCTGAGGACTTTGACTGCAAAGCCCCAGAAAAGCTCCACCTAAGAGCTGCCAAGGAGAGCACACAGAATGAGGAGATCACTCCAAAGGAAATCATGACTACAAAAAGCATAGAAGTTGCCCCCAAGGATTCGCCCATTAAGTGTGTTTCCTGTTTTGGGGGAAACAAAGCCAATCCTGGCTGCAAGATGACCCTGCAGAAATCTATCTTCCATAAGCTGCCTGAGAAGACACCTGTGAAAATGGAGGATTGTTCTCCACCATCCATTTCCAGCGAAGGAAGGGATGGCTTAACAGGAAAGAGGTTGAGCTTGTCCAGTGTCACCCGGAGAAAGAGAAGGCGAGACCTTTTCCAAGATTCAAAGGTTTTCAGCCACATTGATGCTCACGTGCTGCGTGTGAGCGAGCAGGTAGGTACTGAAAGCGCAAGCGTCTAGACAAATATTGTCAATGAGAAACCAGCCTTTTAATGCTTTGGCTAATGACTGGCATCCTTTTTGCCTTATCAGCTGACACAAAAAAAACTGTAGTGGCATGCTGCCATTGGCATGATGATTGGAACAAATGACTTTCCTCTCCCACAAAATTAAAAGAAGGCCCATGGGCTATGTCTACACTTGAAAAGTGAAGTCGACCTTATTAAGTCGACAAAGTCCATTTAACTTCTCAAGTGTAGATGTAGCCCCTTTTGGACCTTATTAAGGTCGATTTAGGTGCTAATCCCTGTCCACACTGGCTTAAATCAACCTAATACGGTCAACTTAAGCTTTAAGTCGACCTAAAACTAGGTGTTAGTATGTCGACTTAATTTTTCCTTAAGTCGACTTAGGGAAATACTTAAGTCGACTTAAGGAAAGCCCAGTGTAGATGGGGAGTAAGTTAGATCGACTTAAGCCTCCTTTAGTCGACCTAACTGGTACATGCACCCATGGTGTGTAGCCTTGGATTACCCTGAGTGCAGATGCACTTGTGGCTAATAACAGGATCTTTTACTCAGCCTGCCACATAAAGATATTTTACTGAGTTTGAGATTGGTGAGGTACCACAAATTGATGGTCTTGGGTTGGTAAATCAAGTATAATTGAAATCATAGATGAATAAGATTACACACAGAGAAGAATTTTGTTGTGTGTACTTACAGCTTTATGGCAGCCATTTTGTTGTGTGTACTTACGGCTTTATGCCAGCCATTTTGTTGTGTGTACTTACGGCTTTATGGCAGCCATTTGTGGTGTAATGGAGATCACCACAAGAGGGCTTGTTTGTACTCAGGTTTCCATCACTCAGTCATCCCCAGTGTCCCAGCTAGGTGCAGTTCTGCCCATCTTTTTATACCCATTTTCCTTAGATTCCCCCACACATCTGAGATAACGTTTGATTTAGGTCCCAGCCCTCTGCCCATGTTCGACATTCCAGGGAACCATACACAGGGTTAAGGCTTCTTGCATAAGCTATTTGCATCACTTCATTTCCAAAAGCTTTGTTATGTGAATGTGGGTTTGCCATGGCTACATGTACCAAAAAATGCCCTAGAACTCTCTTATTTCAAACTTCAAATGCCCCTTGTGTGGTTTACTTGCTTATTGTAAGATGCATATTGCTAATTCCTATAACCCGAAATCAAGCACTTTAGACTGGCTCATTAGGCTTCATGCTTTTGCAAAACCTTTAACCAAGATTTTTACATTTGCTTTCCATATTAGAATCATAGAAGATTAGGGTTGGGAAGGACCTACGGAGGTCATCTTGTCCCACCCCCTGCTCACAGCAGGACCAACCCCAAATAAATCATCCGATCCAGGGCTTTGTCAAGTTATAAACCTCTAAGGATGGAGATTCCACCACCTAACCCAATCCGGTGCTTCGCCACCTTTCTAGTAAAAAAGGTTTTCCTAATATCCAGACTAGACCTTGACATTAAACTATGTTAAGATAATAAAACTACTGCAGCTGTAATATAAGCATTAGCACAGGATTTACAATTTAAGCTAAAATTAGGTCAGAGTTACAGGTCAACAGCTGCCTAGTCAGCTTAGGTGCCCAACTTGAGGCACCTTCAAGGGGCATATTCTCCAGGAAACACTGAATATCCTCCCTCGGAAAGGTGGGTGTCAGGTGAGGCAGCTGAAACCAGCTACTTGTGAAAAACTTGGTCCCAGTTTACTAGGGCCAAAAAAAGTCTCCATAAGCAAGCACTTGTATTCAGACTCATTTTGTATTTAGTAGTTCATTCCCTGATGGGTAAGTCTGGGCCAGGGGGTAAGAAGTTCCTGTGAGGCAGCAAAATCTGTGCTTAATTAGTCTGGGGTTAGAGGGCCAGCATCTTTCCCATCTAGGAAAAAAAAAGTGGGGAGGGCTGGGGGAGATAGGATGCACCAGAGACAATAGGGTCCTTTTTCTAGCTAATACACCCTACTACTGCTCTTTTCTCAGTCATGAGGCATTCTACTGCATCCTTTTTCCAGGCCAGGGGCAGTTTTTCAGTGGTCTCCCCGTGCGGCCACTAACTCTGGCCTGTGGCTGCTCTGATCATTTTTCCTAAACTACTTAAACTTTAGGAAAAACGACAAATAAATATGCACAGAGACCTGTCCTAGCACTGAACTGTCTCTGTCCCTGTCTCCCATGGTCCTTCAGTGTCTCTGTCCCTGTCTCCCATGGAAGGTGGGTTGGGAACTCACCGGCTGGCTGTTGAGTCGCAGACTTCCTATATCCTGGCCAGGCGGGAGCAGGGAGCTGCCCAGGAAAGTGCCCTGGCAATCAAATGCCTCTGACAAGAGCTGCCCCCAGTACCATGTACATCAGCCCCCATTTCCAGAGGATCTGCCCAGAGTGCCCATGGAGGCTGCGCCATGCAGGGCAATGATTCCAGCACCAATCCAAGTTGATGCATTTCATTGCCTTTGATAACAGCTACTCAGGCGCAACAGCTGGGTGCTGCAGGGAGGGGCCACTGCTTTCTGGGAGGGGGCCTAGGCGGGGACAATGATTCGAGTTGTTTAAAGGTTCAGGTGCTCCCTCAAATTGTGCCCCCCACTATCAATATAGACCGTTTGAGGGGAAATACCCCCCATGCCCTCTCCAATTTCCGCTCATGCTTTGGAGACTGTCATGGCCACAAAATTATCCACCGATGGCTACCTGAGACCAGGATGTCCACATTTGGGAAACGCTGAACTAGACAGACAGTCAAAAGCCAGTAAACTCTAAAACTGGTGCAAGACTCAGTCCAGCTCCCTGGCCCATTTCAGCACATGAGGTTGAGAGGCTAAGGCATTACAAGGGCAGAAGTTTCACTAAAGTTATGCAATTACACCTGTGTGGATGTGTAAGGGATCAAGGGATTGGCACATAAACAAATTATTAGAATTACTCACTATCACCTACAGGAAACACCAGCAGGTTACCCTCAAGACCACTGTAACATGTCAAAGATCCAACCATTTAATCGACAACCTTTTCCCACATACACACCAAATGAAGGGAGAAGGCAAGAGTTTAATGATTTACTCAATGCTGAAAATAATTGCCCTCCCTGTGCTGGAGAAATCTGTTATTCAGACCCAGCCACAGGCTAATGGCTCTTGGGATTTTGATTGCAATTAATTTTGTTCTACATGCAAGCTTTGCCTCAGGACTGTGGAGAGCACTTCATACATTAAAAGAGGGATTCGGAGAGGTGGAGGCAATAGAAGAAAAAATGCACCCACAGCAACAGGGTACTGTACAAATCATTCACCTGTTTATTTAAATGACTGGATGAACTGCAATCAGATGCACTGTGTCACTTTCCCCTCTCCAAAATGTGTCCCCTCTACAGGTGTGCATGTGCCCCATGTGTTCTGCCTGTGGGGATCAACGCTGTTCAGTAATACCTCAGCCACAATGCATAGGGCTTGTCTGGGGTCAGGGACGGCCTTCACCTTTCTCCACATGCCAACCTAGCTGACAGTTCCCTAGAACAGGCTTCTCTCAACAAGAAACCCAAGAGGGAACCCTTGAACCTCAGACACAAAGCCAAATCAGGCCTTAAGCCATCTGGGAGCAGTGCTGGTGCCCAAGTATGATTTCTCCTGTGAGTAAGACTGTAGGAATTGGTCCCTCGGGGGTTGGGAGGAGGGACTCCAGAGTGGTCAGGTAGAGCTACTGTTCCTGCTTACCTGGCAGCTAGAAGGCATGGTCCAGACTCTCAGCTGTGCCCAGGTGTGTTCAGGAGCAAAGACAACCTAGGAATCGGTCTGGGTCTATTCTCAGCCAGCCCTCTCCCAAAGGTAGTTTAGAGCAACTTTGTGGATGTTCTGAGCCAA
This sequence comes from Pelusios castaneus, assembly GCA_007922175.1. Classification (NCBI taxonomy): domain Eukaryota; kingdom Metazoa; phylum Chordata; order Testudines; family Pelomedusidae; genus Pelusios; species Pelusios castaneus. The sequence continues at coordinate 4,270,360 of ML685850.1, read as the reverse complement.
GTGGGGACCCACTCACACTGTGTGAATCCCCACTTGTGAAATTTTAACAGTGATCTGAGCCCTTTATCCCACTGAAGGATGCAAAGGGACCGGCACGTACAAGGAAGTCTGGCCCTGCAGAGAGTCTCATGCAAAACAACGGAGAGACATTAACTCATCTCACAGCGTGAGATACATGTTCAAGTGGCTCTCGTAAAACTCTGTCCTCCACAGATGAAACCAAAGCAGGCTTTGTTGTCAGTCCAGGCTATCATTCGGCTGATCACCAACGAGGCCCAAAGCAAACTGGAAACGATGCGAGCAATATGGATGTGGCTGTGTCACAATATCCGTGAGTACATTTTTCATTCTCGTTTGCCCCACAAAGTGATTTGTCTGGATAGAGAAGGATGGTCGTCGTTTGGATATAAGAATGCAATGCAAGTTCATATAAATATGTAGGCCTGTGTATTTGCCTGAGATGGGGTTCTGGGCCTGACAAAGTTAAAGTCTCTGTTGACAAAGACATAGTGTGTCCTCTTGCCTGTCTGCAACTAGATGGACTTTTCTTTATTACTGTGAAGAGTTAAGGGATGCAGTTGAAATAGTTCAAGGCACAGTGAAGGTGTGCTACATGAATGCACAAATGAGGGAAAGTTCTGTCCAACTCCCTTTCAAAACAGATGCCAAAGCAAGGCCAAGCAAGCGGCTGAGAAAGTGAGAGAGGGAGGGAGGTGTTAAAAAGAAACCCTCCAGTGATCATGGCCAAGGTGTAACCCTACTCCCTGCCCCTCCCATGGAGTACAAAAGGGTTGTGCCAAAGCCCAAGACCTAGAGCCCCCAGAATGAAATATAACCCTATATTGAAAGAGAAGGTACCAAGGGGGGAAGGCTACAGTTATAATTAAGGAAATCAAGAAGGAATGGGAAAGGGGTTTCATCAGCACACAGAACCATGGCCAGGGAAAGAAGGAGTTCTTTGGGTTTATAGAACCATGGTTGGGGGGAAGGCAAGTCTATCGGCATATAGGCTGTGTCTACACTTGGTAATTTAAGTCGACTTTAACTAAGTCGACTTAGTGTGTCCACACTTAAAAATCAAGTCGACTTAAAGGGGAACTTAAAAAGTCGACCTAGAGCATCCACACTGGATGCCTAGGTCAACTTCTAGGGGCTTAGGGGGACCTAGGGGAGGTCCACGGGGGCAGGGTGGCACCCCTTGCCCAATGCCAGGGGGCGCAGCCTTTGCCCCATTGTACCCAGTAGGGAGGGCATTGGTGTAGCCCTGGGGTAGTCCTAAGTCGACTTAGAGCTACCCCACGTCTACACTGGCTTAAGTCGACCCTAGGGAGTCGACTTAAGCCTTAGGTCTACTAGGAAGGTGGTTTTATAAAGTCGACTTTATTTTCCTTAAGTCGACTTAAGCAGCTTGCTTAAGTTGACTTAAGGAAACTGTAGTGTAGACGCAGGGTAAATTAACTCGACTTAAGCAAGCTTAAGTCGACTTAATTTACCAGTGTAGCTGCAGCCATAGAGAAATAAGCCCGACTGGTGTGAAGGGCTAGGAGTTATGGTTCTGGTTTTAAGCTTCTCCGTATAATCTCCAACAAACCCTTCGTGGATTGGATTTTAGACTGTTGCTTTCCAGCAAACGGTGTCTGGGAACTGAGAGAGGACAGGATGAGAGAACCCTATAATCATTAGGAACTAGCCTAGATCTTGGGTTGATTCCCCTGCTCTGCTATAACATTCCGGTGTGATTTGGGGCACGATACTTAGCCTCTCTGTGCCTCAGTTCCCCATCTGTACAATGGGGATAAGTGCCCTGCTTCTCAGGGAGGTGGTGAGGATAACGACATGATACACTGTGAGGTGTTCCAATACCATGGGAATGGGGGTCAGGAGTACCTCAGAAAGATGAGACTAGGACCCAGGGGGGTGCCAGCTACCTCCAGAAAAGGGTGAAGCAAATTACTCCCTGTGCAGACAGGGTTGAAGAGGGGAGAAGGCATGAATCCTTTGCTCTTGGACAGTACAGCTACATGTCACGCCTTCCTTGAGATACATCATACCTTCACATTCGAGCCCAATAGTCTCTGAAGAATAGATCGCGATCTACTTCTGAAGGGCAGTTGCCATTGAAACCTATGAGCGCTGCGCCATCTGCTGGCAAAAGGTTGGAGACCGCTGCCCTAGCCCTTACTCTTCCTTCAGCAAAGTAGAAACGGTTACCATTGAGAGTGGAGTTGTGTTGGTGGACATTGATTTTAGTGACAAGCTATTATGGAAGAAGAAAAACCGATCCCTTACCCATTAATACAACTCCCACAGTCTTTTCTGAACCTCATTCATTACTTATGTTCGGTCTGAAGAGAAGGGTTGCACTGATTCTTATGTCTGTTGAGAAGGTTAAGAGGTGACTTGATTACAGCCTGCAAATACCTACATGGGGAATAAATATAATAAAGGGCTCATCAATCTAGTAGAAAAAGGTGGAACATAATCCAATGGCTGGAAGCTGAAGCTAGACAAATTCAGACTGCAAATAAGGCATGTTTTAAAAACTGAGTGTCATTAACCATTGGCACAATTTCAGAAGGGTTGTGATGGACAATTTTTTTTTTATCGGGATTGGTTGCTTTTCTAAAAGATCTGCTCCAAGAATTACTTTGGGGAAGTTCTCGGGCCTGTGTTATGATGGAAGTCAGACCCTTGTGGCCTTGGAATCGTTGAACCCATTGTTTATGAAGCATGACATGCATTTTTCCCAGCTCGAGATCTCCTGCTCTGTCTAACTTGGGAATAGAGACCTGCAAGCGTGCTTGGGCCAGAGGGTATCCCCACCAATACATTGACTGGGATGCTCCACCTAAGGCCCTGCTGTTGCGTTATAAGTCTGTGGTAGATCAAGGCCAGAGGGAATTAACAGGCATAGACGGGAGGTATATAAGCCCCAGAATGCTCTAGGCACTGTTCCCTGCAAACAAGCTGGAGTTAGTAGAGAGTAATTAGGAGCAGCTGAGACCAATCCGGCCTAGCCAGGTGCCTGATAAACCCCTTGCTCCAGACAAAGAGCACAAGCTCATGGAGGAGTAGGAGAAGTGCTGAGTGGAGGAAAGGAGAGAAGTGTTGTGTGGAGAAACGGAAAGGAAATGAAGGTACAGACCCCTGGAGAGAAAAACCTGCAAGGCTGAGGGAAGGAGCCTTATGCAGGCAGAAGGGGAAATTGCCCAGGGGGGAGAGAGCTGCAGTATTGGATACAGAGCTGCTACTTAGGGCCCCTGGGCTGGGACCAGGAGTAGTGGGTGGGCCTGGATCCTTTCCCCTCTCTTCCCCACGGGACATTATCAGAGGGGCCCCCACTTGGCGATGGGGTAACTGGGGTTGCCCTGAACCACTATCTACAGGAAAAGCACAAGCCTTTCCAGCTTGTGTGTGTGGCTAACTAATCTAGCTAGAGTGGAGTTTGCCCATTGACGATATGAGTGGATGGTGGGAGGACTGTGTACCAGCACATTCAGGCAACAGCTTCGCGCTGCTTCAACGTTATGTGAATTCACACATCACTGGCACTACCTCCATTGACACCATCTTACGACCTGGCCCCCAAGTTTTACCAATTCTTCCTTCATCAGTTTTGGCAACTCCCCCGCATGATGGTCACAGTTTCCTTTCCTCCTCTTAGGGTATGATGTGGACGGCTTCTTAGGGTTATCTCAGAAGATCCATATTCCAGAACAGGTCCTGCAGACTGGAAGGGGCGTTTGCTCCGGTTACGCCCGTTTATGTCGAGAAATGTGCAGGTATAAATTAACCTTTATCTTACCTTCCCACTCACACCATAAGACTAGCTGGACAAAATGTGTTGGGTGTTCATTTCCACGATGCTTCTATTCACAGACTGCTCTGATTTTTGGATGCTTTAATTTTGTTTTTTCTTGTTTTTTGTCACTTGCATGTTCCAAAATAAGTCATTCTGGCTGAAGGAACTATGACCTAGGCCAGTGGTTCTCAACCTTTCGCGGGCTGCGACAAGCTTGGTGGCATATCACGACTCTACAGCACACTCCAGCACACCGCCCCTCCGCTGGCCAAATCTAGCCATCTCCACAGCTCTCCGTGACACACCTACGGCTGTGTGACAACACAGTGGCTGAGAACCGCTGACCTAGGCAAAGAATAAAGAAAGAATTGGGATGGTCATAGCTGATCTTCACAGCCAGCTAGTTCCTGTAAGGGGCTGCTAAAGTAATGAAGTTGAAAGGTCCCTGAACGCAACAGCAAGCACATAACTATACATTCTGACCACCCATCCATAAACATCCTGGAAAGGAGATTATAAAAGCCTGAGTGGCCAGCAGTTATTTAAGCATTAACTCAGATTTCCAGCCCAATCCATGGCTTCCCACCATCAATGTTCCCATCCTTACAGGGTGGCAGGTTTAAACTGTGTTGAAGTGCCAGGCTATGGGAGGAGTACTGGATACCAACGAGGGCAGAACTGCGAGCAAAAGAAATCCAACCACATGTGGAACGCGGTTCAGCTGGACGGGCAGTGGCACCTGCTGGATGCGTGCTGGGGTGCAGGTGTGGTGAATGCAGAGAAGCAATTGTTTATTCCCAGGTGAGACCCTGACCCCACCGCCTCTTTTTTCTAATTTCCAAACACTGGGAGGTCCATTTATTTCAGGTAGGACTAAATTAGCTATGCTCAGTCTTTCCATACCGTGACCCCATGTTACAAGAAAAAACCCTCCCTCTCATCTAGCCCTCAAACAAGGGATGATGAAATCTGAACACAGACATCCCACTCCCATCCCAGGGACCACAAGAACCCACTGTTGAGACCCCATGGCCTACAGCACCGAAAAGACATGGATTTAATAAAAAGTAAATCAGTAACTCCCGTACATAACCTCCCTTGGCTAGTTCTAGTGTGAGCTGTGGGATACAGTGGGGGAATCAGTATTTCCAAGTCATATCTGCCTTACCCTACCCATCTAACTTCACACACCACTGTGAGAGGAGGACTAGGAGCTAGATTCCACAGTATTCAAAACAATGGGAGTTTTGCAATCAACTTGCACAGAAAGCAGATCAAACCCTATATGGAGATGGACATGGATGGCATACAAGGTGGATTAATTTTGGCATCCATTTGTAAGCCACTAGACTGGATGAATCTAGTTTTCTCCTTCCACCCACAGGTAGCTCTCCTAAGATAGATGGGGCATGCATGGATTTTCCTCCCTTGGTTGACATGCATTGTGGACCTAAATATTTAGAGACTTGATTCAATGCCTATTGAAATCAAAGGTTATGGCTACACTACAAAAAGTTAGGTCGACTTTGTGTAAGTCAACCTAATAAGATCAACTTTAAGTCAACCTAAAGTTGACTTTATTAGTTGGACTTAAAGTGGTTTCCCTGAACAGAGATTTAGTAAGTCAACCTCACTACCCTTAGGCTGACATAATAAAGTGAACTTAAGTGTCCACACTGTGCTCAGGAGTCAACTTAAGGGTTAGGTTGACCTAACTGGCGGTTCTTATTAAGTCAACCTAAGCTTCCATTAAGTCTACTTAAGGAACTTCTTAAGTCAACTTTATGAAAGCCTGGTTTGGACAGGGACTAAGTTAGGTTGACTTAAGCCTCCTTAAGTCGACCTATCTTGCAAGGGTAGACATAACCAAAGAGAGTCTATATATTAACTTCAGTGAGATTTGAATCAAAGTGGGAGCCTAAAAAACAGTTATAGATGACACTACAGTTTGAAACACATTAGGAATCTGATAGGAAAATCTGAAGAGTTAGGATCAGAATGAGTGTTTTTACTTACAATGCAGTTTCAAAAGTCTGTCTTATAAAAACAGATTTTTCAAGAATAGTCCAATAATGCCTTTCCTCCCACCATTGGTTTTGATTAAAAATGTGTGAGCATTTAAGTAATTAATTTCCTGTTCCATAGCAGGTTTGTTCTGAGGTTCTAGATATAATTGCTTGTGTTTTCTCAGCCCAGTTTGACTAAGTAAATAATGATGGAGTCAAAATGATTTATCACATTTAATAATATTCCATTAGATGTTAGGAACTTGACTTTTTTTTTTTACTCCAGTCCTGCATAATGAAGGCATGGTGGGATCACTAATTGGTAATTATTTCACTTGGAACAACTTTTTAAAAGTATCCACTTGTTTAGGGGTTTTTTAATTTGTTTTGCTTTTTTAAAGAGTAGCAGGGGAAGAGTAGAATAGACAATTCTTTCAGGCAACAGGCAAATGATAACTTTGTCTAGTCCAAAGCTTTTGGAAAACAGTAGGCATTGGTCAGTTGGTTGAGTCCTGATGAACCTATCCTATAAGATAATGGGTGTCCTCAGCTCCTCTTAGGGCAGGTCTACACTGCCTGCCGTTTTCAGTGGCAGTCAAATGGAGATACCCAAGTTATTTAAAAGAATTTGCATATCTCAGTTCCAGCGCCCAATGCCCAGAACGTACTCTGCACTGAATTGAAGGGAGGAGCCTCCCTTTGACTCAGTGCTACTCCAATTGTTGGGGTGGTGTTCAGAGATTGGCTTCTGGATCGATTAAGAGGGTCTTCACAGACCCAATCAGTCAATCGGAAAGGTCGATCTGATGGCGACAATTTTGCCACCATCAGTGAAGACTTATCCTTAAAGTCAATGGAAGTAGAGGCCACATGCAACTCACAGCATCTGCCCCTAACCTTAAGATGGAGCCCCCCACTGCTCTTTCATGCGGATTCCCAGTCTCCCACTGTAACACCATGAAAGACGCCAAGGTAGCTGATGTACAAGAGTTGTGAATCTGGTTATGCATCTATAAAAGTACACTCAGGCCCAAAGGCTGTCTACTTTCAGCTTCCAAATTCAAACTGGAAACGTGGGGCACATTTTTAAACAGGAAGGGCAAATCAATCATTAACATCTGAAAACCAAGATGCTGTCTCTTGGTAAAATATCTCCTCAATTTCAGCCATGAATAGATGCGCTTGTTTCAGGCATCACTGGATAAAATTCTGTGGGCAGCGTTGTGCAAGAAGTCAGAATGGATGATCATAAATGGTTCGTTCTGGCCTTGGAATCAGTGAATACTACTCCCCGTGCTGGGCATTCAGCATTGCCATCCTTGTGGGAGAGCGGGGTAACTGCCTGAGCCCCCGTAGTTCCACAGACACCCCCCCACTGCCATGCGCCTCCCCCCCCCCCCGCTGCCTTCAGTGGAAAGCCAAAGACAAGGGGTGGGGCGGGGGCGCAGAGCCCAGCCTCTGGACCACCCCGCCCCCAGGCTGATTGGCTCTGGGCCCCGCCCCAGAGATGGCCCTGGCACTCAGACTGGGTATAAATTAGCCAGGAAGGTTTCTAACCATAAGCCAAGTGAGGTTCTAGAGCAACCTCTTAGCAGAAGGAACCCAGGCAAGAAACTTAAGTGACTTAAAATGGAGCTTGGTGAATTTATGAATGGGATTATGTGCTGAGGTTGCCTACAGTAGCAGAAAGCTGGACTCCATGGCCTAGGAAGTTCTTCCAATCTCGTGTTCTTAGTCCTAGAAACCATACAGAAAACTAGCATTAAGAGAACAGCAATACAAATGACAAAGCAACCAGATGATCTGATTTGTGGGGAAAGATTAAAGGAACAGAACCACATACAGCATGGCTGAGTGGCGACAAATACGCAGGAGGCTTAAGATAGCTGCCTCAATATATGAAGAGTGACAAACCTTAAAGGGGACTGTGACAGGATCATACCTGATGGCTATAAGAGGGCGGTGGGGGTTGTATATATTAGCCCCAGGATTAATAAATCCTTGTTCCCTGGGTTAATTTAGCCAGGGTTACTCCAGCTCAATTAAGTCACCTGAGGGCAATTAAGGACACCTGCTGGCAGTTAGGGTAATTGTCCACCAACTAAAAAAACCTCTGCTGCAGGCAGGGAGTGAGGAGTTTGGGCGCAGAGTTTGGAGGTGGAGGTAGGAGCAGAATAGAACATAGGAAAGGGGGGGTAGAGTTAAACCAGAGGGAGCTGACCTGTAGCTGGGGCTGGTAGCACCTGAAAGGTACAGACTGTCCGAGCAAGCTCTCCCAGATGGGCCTTAGGGTCCTAGGCTCAGTGCCTTTCAGAGTAGAGATCCTAACCCCCTAGGGCAAGTGGGATTGAGTAACTGCCCTACTGGGGGGTCTGGAAGGGGGAGAGTCCTGCCTCAGCCAGTGACCAGGACAAGAAGTACAGGACCCACAGTGCCGAGCACACACCATTTGTCACAGGACTAATCGTTTAGGGTTGCTCAAGGAGATATGGGGGGGAAAAAAACTTCTGGATGGTGAGATTTTATGGCCTGTGGAATAATCCCAAGGCATCAGATGGAAGCACCCTCACTTTGGACAGTGAAATTTGAATATGCACTGGACAGTGCATTGAAGTAAATACCATAGGAGCCCCCCGCCCTGCTCTGTCCACGGGAGCTGAAGACGACAACTTCATGAGTCCATAGGTAACTAACAGATGATTCCATGGACTTCAAGGACGAAGGAAGGGACTGGGCTAGTAATGTTCATCCCACTCAGCATCCTCATTCTGTGGTGTGGTTTTCCCCAACTCTTGCAGTTATGATGACTTCTTCTTTCTGACGGACCCTGAACACTTCATTGAGACCCACTGGCCCGATGACCCGGAATGGCAGCTGGTGCAGCCACGTGTCTTGCTGGGAGACTTTGAACAGAGAGTTTTTAAAACTTCTGAGTTTTTCAAACTCCAGCTCTCCCTTCTTTCTCCAAACCGCTCTCTTCTCACAACAGGTAAACGCAAAGCAAGATGCTCCATTCACAGCCATTGACTCCTAGATCCTGATTATATGGTGATATTTTCCCCCAGCTCTAAAATAACAGCATTACTTCCCAATCTCAAAGAACAAATAAGTTCTACTGATGTGTGAAGATAGCTGTAAGATCCCTGAAACATCTGTTCAGGCTTCACAAGGCAATCTGCTCTAGGCAGCCACATAGCTAAAAAGTGGGACATGAGTTTTCTAACCTTGTTGGTGCAGAATTGAAACATCCCTGTCCTATTCCTTGAGGAACAAAGATTTGTTTTAAAGCTGTATGGACACAGTATGACCTTTACCTGCCCGAGACTCCTTTGTGCCTCTAGTTAAGCTTCCCCCCATCTGTTATCGTGGGCAGCCAGAAAGCTTCCTCTGCCATTTATTTTGTAGAGAGTATAAGCTTGTAGAGAAAGTAGTCTTGGAAACTAGGGTTTGGAATCCATTTTGAAGAGTCAGTGGATTGCTAACAAAGCACAGTATAAAGCTTTTGATCAGATGGAGTTGAAACTAAGATTGACGCTATAATCCTCTCACCCACACACACCCCTGGCATATAATGAGTTTGCTGTTCTATCATGCCTTTCGTCCAAGGAGCGCACAATGCTTTACAAGTAATGAAGCCTGACAACATCCTTGTGGGTTGAGCATTGGTTACCTCAAGTCCCAAAAGTGACTTGGCCAAGGACAGCAGGAAGTCAGTGGCAGAGATGGGACCAAACCCCAGAATTTTTGAGTTCCAGGCTCCTGCTCAAACCGCCAGTCAGGCTCCCCCTGAGTCCCCCAATGAACACCACCAATCCTGGAATTTCAGGAAATTGTAGAAAACAGAGGGCATGTCTTCACTGACAGCAGCAAAATTCACTGCCATCAGATCAAGTTATCAGGATCAGTTGAGTGGCCAGTAAAAATTTGCTCAATCCAGCTAGAAGTCGATCTAATAAAACCACCCGCACTGCATCGAAGGGAACACATTTCTATCAGCACAGTGCAGTGAAGAGGGTGTGTAGGCGTCAAGTGAAGAAGTCAATGAGAGTTACATATGTTACTCTGCATAGCTGGTGTAACGCCTGCTGATTGCCGCTAAACTTCCCACCAATGTAGACCTAGCTGGAGTTCTAAACAGCCAATAAGACCTGAGCCTTGATTCGTTGGCTTGCTTGAGTGATGTACTGTTCAAGCACAAAAGTAACATGCCTGGATATGAATTATGCATATGCATACCATAACCCAAGCCTGAGTTATCCATTCTCTCCATTATAAATATGTTTTAGTAATGGACTCTCCATTTTCTCCTCTGACTAACAGTGGGGTTCAGTGAAACTCTTCCACCTCTGCTCATATGAAGTAATTCACGGCCAAGCAGCCATGCACATTGATTTCCTGGGTAATATAGCAGCATGCATAGAAATAGTTAAAAATCAGGTTTTCTGAGGCACTTTAAAAACTTCCTTGTCTTCAAGGAACAGTGTTTACAAATCTGAGTTAAGCTTTATAAAAATTGAGGGGGGAAAAGAGCATGGTTACAAAATTCTCCCAGATATTTCATCATGTTGGATGTAATTTACCAAGTTATTCAAAATTTCTCTACTGAAAATTTTTCCCGTTGAAAATGCAGATTCACTGAAAACGTTTTTCACAGGAAAACATTATTGAATTTTGTGATTTTTCACTGGGAAATGTAAAAGCAAAGGGAAAGTTATCAAATTCATATTTTGGTTTGGACAGAGTTTTGCAAAACAAGTTTTCAGATTGAAAACTTGGACAATTTTGGGTTCCCCTCCCCTCACAACTTTACCCTCACTGAATGAAGAATGAAGAGAATGAAGGAAGTTAAGTGAAAAACCCCAGGAAAAAATATCCTCCCCTCTAACTTTTGAAAAGGTCTACCTTTTTGGAAAAGTTAGACAAATTAAACACTAAATTTGCTAATCTGCACCTTTCAAAAAGCAGAGTGGATTGTTAAAGGTTACAAAATAACAGAGCATCATTTTTCATTTTGCTGCTTTGTAACTTTTCCAAAACTGGATAAGTTTTGAAAAAAGAGAGTAGAAAACAAAAAATTAAAAAGTGGGGAAGTGTCTCCTAAATATAATTCTAGAGGCTTCAGTGAGAGAAAAGGAAGGGAATGGAGCAAAAATAAGTGTCAGAATTCCTTCGGTGTTCCAAAATCCAGATCAGATCAAAATTTCATTTCGAAGTGCACCTTTCATTTTGGTTTTAAAAAATTTCCACTGAACACCAGAGCATTTTTAAAACATACTTTTGTGGGGATGAAAATGGCGTGCATGACCAAGTCTAGTAATTTAACCACTAAGATTATGTTCAGTGATGAGCCCTGCATCATCAATATCATTAAAAGGCCAAACAATGAGCCGCATCTGAAATAAGTCTCCAGTTTTACACGTGCTAAGTTATGAGTATAAAAAAACGGGGAGGCTGGTGTCTGAAAGTGTGTTCTTATGAGTCCAAAGAGCTGTCAGTGCAAATGTGTGTGAGGTCTCTCTTACAGAGCTGGCCATTTCTGTCTACCTGCCTGTTATGGAGCAAATTCGATTCATTTACATTTGTGGTGCAACTCCCAATAGTTTCAAATACAATGGCCAAGATTTGACTATTTAATTGCCTCTATTTTGGGGTTCCTGTTTTGAGATACCTTAAAGGGACCCAACTTCCAGAAAATGGTGAACATCAACACCATCAATCATGCCTCTTAATTCTTAGTAGTGTTTTGGCCAATGAAAATTGCACCAGGAGAAACAATGGAATTTGGTCTTGTGGATGTCACAAGATTTCATTAACCTTTTTCTGCAGTGAGCCAGTTAATAGCGGAGGGAAACTGTTCTTTTAAGGCAACATTTCGAGAAATTAAAAACATGCCGGCACTTTATGGGGGTGTTTTGCTGAGCAGTTATCCCAACCCAAAATGACTATCTGTAGGATATAGAATTAAATACGTATATGCAGAAATCTCATTGGAACTCATCTGTGGTTTCACCTGATTTCCCCTAAGTGAAGGAATCTTCTGCTCAGTGATGGAATGAATTCACTATTGCCCAGATATGTTTTAAATGTATCTTTTAATTATCTTTCAGGGTTTCCCATCCAAAGCAGAATGTGGCGTTCTCCATATCTCACCATCTCTGGCTCAGTTGACTACATTAATTTTTTCTTCCTTTCTTTTGAAATATACTAAGAGGATGCAGCCAGTCAGGATAGCAGCTTAGAAAACCAACGCTGGCTGAATTTAATAACAAGCACACCTGCCGTTAATAAATTCTGTTATCAATAAACTCTCTGCTGAAGACTTGTCAAAGGATTATTGTTTGTGTTACTGCGGGAGCCAGCTCATTGATTTAACCATCAAAGACAGTAAGAAAAAGCTCAGCCACTTTTCACATATATGTGTCAATCTAACAAAACCTTTGAGTCAAAGATCAAAGTAGGATTTGCAATGAAAATTTCCACTAATTATTTCCTTGGTAATGAAAAGCTTCAGCACGTAGGGCAGAGCTCTGGCGCTACGTCTCATTTATACCATTAATTCCTTAATTCCATTTCACTCTCTCTTACGCATTACAGTAAATTCATATGGTGCAGGACAGCTGCTCTGAGGCTGATGCATTTTTACAGTGTGCAGACTGACCCCTGTGTACATGAACCTCATTCAGCAAAGCTCTTCAGCATCTACTTAACTCGCTTTGAGGTCCATGAAATGTAACCGTGTGGTTGAATCAAAGTCAGAGGCTGTAAAGCACGTTGGGGAGTTAAAGAGACTTTATAACCTTCATTCTCTTTCATTTTGTCTCATCATTTACAACTCAGCAGAATAGGGGGCAAAAAGTGATTAACCCAGGAAGTCAGTGTTGAACATCCACGCTGCACAGGGATAAATGACTGCAGATGGGGTGAAGTGATTTTCCAACTGCTGGAAAGACCAAGATCTTGTCTACACCAGCTTATGGACGTGAAAAAAGCCACCTCCTGAACACCATAAGTTTTCTCAATTTAAGTGCTTCACCATCATGTGGGTTCCAGTGCAAGGGGATAGGTAACAGTGTGGTTGGAAGACTTCTTTTCCTTGAAGCAGGTTCACTTGGGGTATTAGGGTGGTCCCATGCATGATGGGACTACTTCTCAGATCCAGTAACCACCCCAAACACACCAAGACATTTTGTCTACAGCCAGGCCGCTCAGATACCGCAGAATATACTCTAACACAATGAAACGCACCTTCACCAGTGCCATTCCACAAGAGAAAGTGATCGCATCATTCAATGGGCAGGATGTTCTTGGTGGCCCAGCGTCTTCAGGAACAGAAAATTAAGGCTGGCCAGGGGCATAAATTAATCCATCCAAAGATGCAAAATGCCAGCAGCTGGGAGTAGCTCAGTACCCCACACACCTACCAAAAGGAGCAGACACACAACCTTGCTGCTTTCTCGAATGGAAGAATAGGGGGAAAGCATGATGTTTCAGGCACATCACAGATATGCCTGGACGGCTACAATTATTTATTTTTGTTGCAGTAGTGCCTCGGAATCCGGTACCCTAGGGTGTTAGCTGCTGTACAAACATAGGCTCTCCATCCCCCAAAAGATCTTTCCCTCTTGTAATAGCGCGTTCTCTTAAAAGATATTCTGTATTTGCCTTAAAATGCAATGCGTGGGCGTGTGTCTGTATCAAAAGAAAGTAAAAGCTAACCAAGCAAAGCTCAGGGAAAGAAAAGTAAGTGACAGAGGTGCAAATTGCCTCAGACAATCTAATAATTGCTTCAGAAAATCTAATTTGCACAATTCTTCGGTGCTGTGTAGTTGAGCTGTAAGATGCATAAGCAGAACAAAACAGTCTAGGTTGTTCATCAGGTACCAGGAACAGAATACCACTCTAAGACTCCCATATTTCTCCTCCTGCTAGTTTAATGCTCCACCTCTTCCCCCCAGCCCCACCCAGACAACAGCACTGGGAATTTTTCTATTTAAGGTGAGCAAAAGAATAAAGGTAAAAAAAAAATGGAAATCCTGGTGTCTGCCGTGGGATTTCCTCCCAGCTGTGCTATCACCCCCTGAGCATCCCAGCTGCATTTCCTGCTACAGTGGATGCCCTACCCATTCCCGTAACCAGAGGGAGAGCTGCTGTAAAATTAGTGATTTGTGTGATGAACTAATGTCTCAACCAGGTCTAAAAGGTCCAAGAGCAACTCCCACTAACAATGGGCACAGTGGAAAGTGGACCAATGACGACACCTAGAGCACTTTTCAGCGGTAGATCTCAGAGTGCTTTACAATGGAGAGAGGACATCACTCCCATCTAACTGGTGATTCTCCTCTGGCCACATAGCTGGTCGATAAAGGCTGGGCGTAGAACCCAGATTTCCTGACTCCCAGTTCAGTATTGCATATCCAGCCTGCTTCCTATTACATGTGCACACCTGTGTTTTACTGATGGTGTTAGAAGTTCCTGAAGAGAGGGGTGCTTGGCTGAGAATGAAGTTTACTGTGATGCGCATGCTGAAGTGTGACCTGAAATGTTTTACTTCTTCCTACAGAACACGGGGAAGCCACAGTGTCACTGGCGAGCGCACATCCTGCAGAATTCAGCTACCATCTCTCCAAGCTTTGCGGCGACGTCAGCAAAGAAGATTTAGGCACGACTCATGGGCTGCTGACGGTGTCTGAGAAAAGCATGACTCTCAAAGTTCTCCCCCCTACTGAGGGCTTGTTTGAGCTGATGGTCTTTGCACGCCCGTTGGACACACAGAACCCCTATCGCTGGGTGTGCTCCTATCAGATCAAGTGCCTGGAGTCAAAGAATAAAGAACTGCCTGAAAACCCCTTTCATTTCTGGGGCCTCCATCCAAAGGGGAAAGACTTGGGGATCGAGGAGTGCAACTGCACAAAGGATCTGGTAATTGTCGCAACAGGACCTTTGCTGTTGACTCTAGAGACCTCCAGACCCTTGCTGGCCACGTATGAGCTGGTGAATAAAGATTTAGATGCTTCTCTGAGCACCAAGTGCCTGGCCTCCCAAACAGAGGAGGAGAAGCTGAGTTGCCATGTGCTGTGCCCATTTCCAGGCTACTACAGACTCTCGGTGTTTGTGAAAGATTTAGGTGGCAACCTGTTCAAAAACGCAGCCAACTTCCTCATCCATTGCTCCAGTCCCGTCAATCAGAATGAGCTGTTCCCATCTGGTCTCAGCATGCACTGCGGGACGGGGATCAGCACCCACTGGAGGGGTTTTTCTAACCCCAGCCATCCCGCCCCCATCATCAACACCAACCAGGGCAAATGCAACATCACATTCCACACGCAGTTGGACACCGAAGTGACTGCCCTCCTTAGTAAGGAGAAAGTCACCAGCACCAAGTACCCACTCGAGAGATACACCCTGCTGTCCCATCTGGGAAGCAAGGTCAGCCTCTGCATACTGCTTCCAGAATCGGGCTTCTACAAAGTGGGGCTCTTCAGCCGGAACAAGGATCAGGGGGACTTTGATCACGTGTGTGACTATGTCATCCGCTGCTTTTCTGAGCCCCGATGGCTTCCGTTCCCTCGTGTGTACAGCACATGGAGGAGAGGCTGCGTCTTGCTACAGCCCCGGACGGGAGTGCTGCAGGAAAACAGCTGGATCAGGTTCAGGGTCAAGATGCCAAAAACCTACAGAGCTCTTGTGGTGGGGCAAGGCAGGACGGACCTGCAGCCAACCCGTAACAAGATCTGGGAGGGAGAGGTGTACACAGGTCTCGCTGGGAATGTGCTCAAGCTGGCGGTGAAGTTCAACCAGCATTCGACCAGTCTGGATGTGGTCCTGTCATTCGACGTGGAGGGCAGCTCCCCCAGTTCAGAAGGTTCTGGAGGGCAGGTAGTCCAGAGATCTGGGGAAGCTGGAAATGTTCAAGAGAGTGAGGGAAGCAAGCAAGAGGCTTTCAGAATTGAGAGGCTCTGATAAGCCACAGAAATAAGCCCAATGCACCTGCATGCCAAGTGCAGTTGCAGAATTATGCATTGCGCATCATTTCCTGCAAAATCAGTTCCCGCTTAGAGACGATGTAGCCACTGAAGACTCCTAAAAGCTGACGTATCCGGGGGGAACGACTGTTCAACACCTTTCCAGGAAAGCCAAACAAACAGAGTCCTGGGGCACTTTTAAAGACTAACAAATTTATTTATCGCATGAGCTTTCGTGGAGAAAATCCCACTTCGTCAGACACTTTGCAGATGGGAAACTTACAGAATGGGAGGAAATTAAATGCAGGGAAATTTATGACACAGGATCAGGTCAAGTGGAAACAGCAAATCAGAATAGGTGTTGGGATTCAAACACTGGGGAACAGCATATAGAGGAAGATGAGGTCAAATCACCTCTTGTAATGAAAATAAAACCCGTAGTCCCTGTTTAACCCTGAGGCACCAGAGTCAAATTTACATATAAATTCCAATTCTGCAGTTTCTCTTTGAAGCTGTGATTTGTTATTCATTTGTTTGATCATAGCTATTAAGTCGTCAATGGAGTGAGCGGGGAGATTGAAGTGTTCCCCTATTGGTTTTTGAATGTTGTGATTTCTGATGTCAGATTTGTGTCCATTGATTCTTTGGCGCAGAGACTGTCCTGTTTGTCCAATATATAAGGCAGAGGGGCATTTCCGGCACATGACAGCATAAATCACATTGGTGGATAAGCAGATGAATGAGCCCTTGATGGAGTAAGTGGCATGATTAGTTCCTGTGATGGTGTCTTTTGTGTATATATCTGGGCACAGTTGGCAGCATGGTCTGTTGCCGGGATACGTTCCTGCTTTAATGTTTCTGTTGCTTGATCAGTAGTTGCTGGTGAGTATCGGTTTAAGGTTGGGGGGCTGTCTGTATGCGAGGAGAGGTCTGTCTCCCAAGGCTTGAGGGAGTGAGGGATCGTCTTGTAGAATAGGCTGTAGATCCTTGATGATGTGCTGTAGAGGTCTGACTTGGAGATTGTAGGTGATGACCAGTGGCGTTCTGGTGGTTTCTTTCTTGGGCTTCTCCTGTAGTAGTTGACTTCTGGAGTAGCTGACTTTCTCTGGGAAAGGTTGTTTCTCTGCTTATTACCGGAATAATTGTGCAGCATGTTTTATATGACATTTCTTCAAGATCCTGGAAATTAATAGGGCTTCTTCCACTTCAGAGCAAAGGAACGGGAGCCAAAAGCATCAGGCGGTAGCAATATTTCTAAAGTCGTAAATATGTATGAAGGACGTTAATCATTTCCTGAGGGAACACACAGTATTGGGGGAGAACGTATACAATTTTTAACCATTGCTTTAAAATTTCTTCCAGGCCGCCAGTGTGCTATTAACCAGCATGACATTTAAGCGTATGGAATATGTGTGCGCTGATGGCTTAGAATGAGTGCTAAGAGTGGGGATAGCCATCAGGAAAGAAGTTCATTGGCCTAGGTACATCAAATAAATTAACAAAGAAAGATCAGAGAACCAATTAGAATCTGACACAGGCTAGAAGACATCCCTATAAAAGAGATAAAAACACTGCACTGACAGCTTGCTACATACAACAGAATCGAGTCTACTAGCAATAAATTCTTCCAGAACATGTGTATCATTTATAAATACATAGACGCAAAGAGTAATTACATCACCAGAAACCAAAATGCAGCCAGCTCTGGGGCGGAACTAGACGATTTTATGTTGCATAGCAATATTACATGGCAGTTTAAGATAGGAAGAACTGGTGACTGTATACAACTGCAACTCCAAAAGGAACCTTTAAAACAGAGTTCGGAACAGTGTTTCCATTTTGTTTGGAACGTAGGTACTAACCCTCTGGGAAGCTGACGGCATTTCTGAGGGAATAGAGAAGGTAAGAACATGAGGAGGTAAGACATCTGTAGTATTCCCAGCCTTGTCAAGGTACTATCTCGGCTGTGCCCCTCTTTTTGATTCCAAGTCTAAACTTTGGGTCACCAGCAGGGATTGAACCCAGGATTTTCAGTGGTAAAAACATGGGGGAGGTGAGGTATAAGATAATAAAGTATCTATCAGCTGGTAACCTTGGTAAGTGTTTATCCTCGTGCGTAGCCCAGTCAGCAGTGGGTACCTGTGCAACATCCAGTCAAACCATCCCCACACCCACTCTGCACTGACGTTTTAAATGACATACCTCTGGATGAGAGCTGGGGTTATTTTTGGATGCTTTAAAAGAAACAGATGGGGGCACTCACTGTCCACTATTATTCAGACGCAGCGTATTCCATTTGATTTATTGAAGAAATTCAATAAAAATTGCTTTTATTTAACTTCAACTGGCTTTTCCGGGGCATGGAAAAATAATCAAACAACTGAGCTGCTACATGGGGGAAGACCAAAAGCCCCATTTTAGCTGGGCTGAGGAACAAATTGGGAACGCACAAAAGACCTGGAATAAACGGAGGAAATCCTGCCAAGGAACATGATGCAAGGGTAATTCTGAACTAAGATGGATCTGCCTAAGCAGCCCATGTTGCCAACAGGTAGGGTGACCAGAGGGCCAGATTTTATAGGCGCTATCCCAAGATTTGAGGCTTTGTCTTATACAGGCACCAACCCTCCCCCTCCCCCCCCATACCGATCTTTCACACTTGCTATCAGAGAACCTGGCGAGGAAGGAAGCGTGGCTGTAACCACAAATATCTGTCAATGATATGTCTCCCAAGAGGGAACTGGGCATTTGTTACATATTTTCTAAAAGATGCAGATCAAGGAGAGATGCTGCTCACACAAAACCCCACTGACTCTCTGTTCAGTGGCCTTATAGGCCCAGACGGAGAACAGAACCGGGCCAAGTCTGCTAATGGTGTAGCTCAAGGAAGGCAGGAAAGCACGGTCCCCCAAAGGGAAAACAGTCAGAGGATCGCAGATGCAGAGCACCCTAGAAATAACAAGGTGGAGAGGGAACTGTCACTAGAGATGGGGCCATGTGAGTCCCCAATGGTTTTCCAACACGTTCGTCACACTGAGATTTGCCTTTTCCTTTTGTTCTGAACCAGAGGGCCAGATTCTCCGGTGGTGTAAATGAGAACATGCCGAGAGGCGGGGCGGTGGTCCCAGCTTCGCAATTGCAATGCTGGGGGTGGCAACAATCAATGGCTGGGAGTAGGGAACCCGTCCTTCCTGGCTCCACCCACAACCTGGGAAATGGTAGTTCAAAATATGCCGCCTAAGGGGCAGGCACCCCCAGTGTTGGCTGCCTGGGCCAGTTTCCATCCTGGCTTCGTACCTCTGAGGGCACCAGGGCTGATTTATCAAAGGGGCGTTAGGGGCTTAAGCCCTGGGCCCCGGAAAAAAGGGGGGCCCAGGCTCCAGCCCTTAAAACCACCCCAATAATCAGGAGACCCCACTCAGCGCGGGCAGGGCAGGAGCGCAGAGAGAGGTGAGAGGCTCTGAGCTCTGCCATGTCTCTGGGCCGGCAGGTCCGCAGGGCGGGCCAGAGCCCACTCACTCCACCTGAGGCTGGGGCCAACTGGCCTAGCCTGCCCTGCGCTCCTCCAACCTGGCGTGCGGTTCTCTAGGGCCTGTGGCCACACCGGGCACCAGCCGCCATCCCACCCCTCCAGCAGACTGGCAGGAGCGGGGCCAAGGTCGGAGTGCCCTGGGGCCCCAGGGCCACCCTCCATCAATGGAGGCAGTGAGGGCCCGGCCAGGCTGGGGACCCCGCGGGAGGGTCCCCATGAGTGGGGGCCTGCAGTGGGGGGCAGCACAGAGCCCCGGAGCCAGTTAATCCAGCCATGGGGGACACCACTGGTTCACTTCTGAGTCCCTCCTCTGCAGTTTAAAGTCCAGCAGCAGGTAGATGGGGGGAGCAGGAGTGTAGTTGTGCAAGATCCTGCCAGGAAGTCACCAAGGCTCCATGCAGCTGGGACCAGGCCTCTCTGCCAACCGGCCACAGGACTTCCAGCCACGGAGGTTGACGACTTCATGAAATGCTTGTAAATTGCTGCCTGAGTTAATCTCATTTCTAGTCCCTGTGCCCTGTATTATAAGCTAATATTGAAAAGCTTTGCTCTGTAACTAAAAAAGTGTTTGCTATGAAACTGGAAACACAGTCGGGGGAGACGCATTACCTAGCGCAGGGGTAGGCGACCTCCAGCACAGGTGCCGAGCGTGGCACGCAAGCCCATTTGGAGTGCCACTCCCACCACCGAAAGCTGCGCAGGGCAGCTCCTTTCGGCAGCATGCCTGGGGGGGGGGGTCCCCAAGACTTGCTACAGAAAAAAGCCGCCCAGTGGGGCTCCTCTGAGCAGCATGCCTGGGGAGGAGCCACTCCGGGTGACTGCTTTCTGCCATGTGCCTGAGGACTACCCCACACGCACACTCCAGCTGTGGCCACTGCTGAATTTTCAGGCAGCAGATGCCTTTTTTCAGCAGAGGGGGCCACCGGCATTGGTTGAGGGTTCGGGTGGAGGGACTGGCATGAGGTTAGCAAAGGTTGCCGACCCCTGACCTGGTGTGAGATACTAATTTACTACAAGGGATGTCATCTCCTGCCCAACAAAAGAAGGCCCACAGACATCAGACAAACCACTGTGGGCAAAAGACTTTTCTGATTGCCTCCTTCACCCCACGCTCGTGAAGAGGAGACGCCTTCATCTTGAGCTCTGGGGAAAGGTAATAAAAATCCCTGTCAAGAAGAAATTGTATCCCTGTGCTGCTTGGACTTCAGGGAGGAGGCAAAATTTCTAAGCATAAGCAAGGGATCCCTGGCCGCTTAGTCTAGGTTAGCTCTGAAGGATATTCAGAGCTTGCATATTACAGCAGCTTTTGGCACCTAAGATTAATTCACTGGTGTGTGTTTTCCTGCTTCAGCCTTGTAAATAACTCATTTCTTTTTCCTAGTTAATAAACCTTTAATTAGTCTATTATAGGCTTGGCTCCAGGGTCGGTGTGTGATGAAAGATTTGAGGTACAATTGACCTGGGGTAAGTGTCTTGTCCTTGCAAATTGGGAGTAACTTGAATATTGTTGTGGTATTTGGTGTGAAGGACCACAAGGGCTTGTCTGACTGGCAAGATAGACTGGAGGACCCAAGGGGATTGCCTGGGACTCCATGTTAAGGCTGTTGACATGCTTGAGGAATTCACACTTGATACTTAGTTGGTGAAATCTACGTAACCAACACACAACCATTTGTGCCCTGGTTTGTAACACTCTGCTCTGAGACTGGCAATCCCCAGCTGGAGACACTCCAGACAGCATGACAGGATTTCAGAACTGGTCTCACCAACGCTGTGTATAGAGGTAAAATTCTCTCATTACCCCTATTCACTACTCTGTTTACATAGCCAAGAATCTCTTCGGCCCCCTTTGCCCCAGCATTGCCCTGGGAGCTCAAGTTGAGTTTACTAGTCCACTGTAAACCCTCGGTCTGTCCAGAGTTGCTGATTTCTAGGAGGCTGTTCTACAGGTTTAAGTAAAACTGCTACAAGCCAAACTTAATCTGGAATAAAAGTGTGGGCATTATAGCAATACAACTATCGCAGTCAATACAACTTTCAGTCCAGACAAGGCTTTGCCATTATCCCCATTTTA
Source organism: Pelusios castaneus (assembly GCA_007922175.1). NCBI lineage: Eukaryota > Metazoa > Chordata > Testudines > Pelomedusidae > Pelusios > Pelusios castaneus. Next base: position 4,248,984 of record ML685850.1, on the reverse strand, counting down.
CAGCTGGGGAACTGAGGCACAAAGAGGCTAAAAAGCCAGATTTTTAAAGGTGTATTAGGACATAAAGATACAGAGAGAAGTCTCAGAATCTGTAAATCCCCAGTAGGTGACTATGAAAGGAAACATCTCTGGTAAAATCAAACAAATATATTTTTGTCCCCTAACCCAACGCACATGGATCTCATCCCAGCTACTACTCCAAGTAGTGGAAGTTCATCCCATTGTGGAGAAAATACCAGGATGAAAATGAACATCAGGTATTTTTGCACATAAGCTTTGCAAAGACAGAGACACAAAATTCATGGTCAAATGCTGGAGGACATGAATTGTATATGGAACAATCGCCTGGTATAATAATGAATAGTTAACATTAGTAGAACGATGGAGAACAGAGCCCCAGTGCAGATCAGGTAACATTAAGGTAAGCACTATGCAAACAGGTCTCCCAAATTCCAATCACTGTGATGTAAGATGATAACCCAATTTGCAAAATTAACCAAGCACAGACGCCTCTTCAGCACTGTCACAACTGCAGCCAACGCATGCGTTTCATTGCTATGACTACAAAAACAAATAGCTGCAGAAACACGGAACCGTTTGATGCAGGAGGGACCAAATAGGCTGAACCGATAACACTTTGACCTTGTTTACTTCCTTTAACTTAGTCAACGCTGAGATCCCTGCGGCGTTCCTTATGTACGGCAGGGTAGCTGAAGTTCACTCCAGTGTTTGTTATCCTAGGAAGGGACATTCTTCCTCCATCTCAGCTCACATGAAGACACAACGATGCATTATTTATATTGCAATAGTAGCCTTGAAGCCCCAGGGGGATACGGGCCATGTTGTGTTCTAAGGGAGATGGCCCTGGCTCCGAAGACCTCACAGGAGGGACAAAGTGAACAGTAAGAGGAACGTAACCAGTGAGAGAGCCAGCAGTCACATCTACACAACGTAGATCTTCTAGAAGTGACCACCTCTTCTACCACATTTGCCCATGCAGGGTCGTAACCAAAATATGACATTCTCAGAAGCCCTGATGCAAAGATGATAGAACGACGTCAGGTCTACCCAACAGACGTATACCACAGAACTCCCGGGGGTGTGAGAATCCACACCCCTGAGTGACGCAGCCATGGGTTGATGGGAGAGCTTCCGCTGCCAACATAGCGTAGCCGTGCTGACAGAGAACCTCTCTCCTGTCAATGTAGGAGTACAGATTGGCTAGAGCAGTGGTTCCCAACCTTTTGTGGGTTGCGACACACTTCGTGGCATATCGCGACCCTACAGGACACGCCACCCACCCACCCAGGCTGAACCCAGCCATTTCCCCGGCTCTCTGTGAGACACTTACCATTGTGCGCGACACAGTGATATGCCCTGAACCAGTGGTCAAGAAACAGTGGGCTAGAGCTCGGGGGGAGAGGGGGTCGCCTTCCTCTGTAGCGTGGCTCACTTGCTGCTGGATTCTCTGTATCTTAAAGTCTTGAAGTCATGATTGGAGGACTTTAATAACTCAGTTACAGGTTAGAAGTTTATTGCAGGAGTGGGTGGGTGAGGTTCTGTGGACCGCACGGTGCAAGAGGTCAGACTAGATGACAATATTGTTCCCTTCTGACCTTTGAGTCTATGACTCAGTGTGACAAGTGTAGACCTGTCCTAGGTTACAGCACTGGGAATGCAGATGCAATATCGCCCAGGAACAGCACTGGCAGTGAATTATTGGCTAATACCATATAATTAATCACCAGCTCCACAGGGGGGTTCTTGCAGCCCAAACTTTGACTAGCCCCAATATCCTGCTGAGCTTATAAAGCCTGACAACCTCCCAGCCTGGGGGATTACGGCTGTCGCTACAGGTCAGTCCAAAGGAACTAATAACCGGGAGGTACTTAGCACTGATTCGGCGTTACAGTACCCCACAGCACTATCAAGAGTGGTTACTTAATGAATCAGCACCATTGATTAACGCGTCAAGGTGGTTTTATGGAAACTAGAGCGACGTTGAACCAGTGAAGGTTGAGCAGTCAGTAGGTATTGTGATCCAAAATCAGCCTTTTAGGACATATTAGAAAAAAAGTATTGAGATGGTAAACTTTCTCCACACCCGTCATGATTTTATAGACCTCTATCACACTCCGTGTGAACACTTCCAGCTTATGAAACCTCCCCTCATACAGAAGCTGTTCCATGCCCCTGATCATTTCTCTTGCTCTTCTCTGTACCTTTTCCAGTTCCAATCTATTTTGCGATGGAGCAACCAGATCAGGACACAGTATTCCCGAGGTGGGCGTACCAGGGATTTACGAAGCAGCAATACGATATTTTCTCTCTCTTTCTGTTGGCTCCTTTCGACTGCTGCTACCACCCTTGCTGCAGAGCCTTCCGCGCACACAAGGCGCAGTGTTTTCGGTAATTATGAGCAGCCAACAAACCCCGACAGGACGCTTCAGGCATCCAGCTTTATTTTTCTGCCTCGACTGAACCAGGGTTTTGGAGTTTAGCGCCCCCGCCCATCAACGCCATCCGAGGAACAAGCTCTCTAAAACCGTACACCGTTCTCCACATTGCTATTTGGCAAATGTCTGGGTGAGAGGCGAGTTCACGCACGGAAAAGACCCCCCTCAACTCTCAGGCCCCACTGACCCCCCCCTTCTGAGCCACCTGATTGGATCTTACACTCGTCCTCGGTCGTTCGGGGTATTCGGCTGTACAGGGCTCAGCACCAGGGGAAGCCTTGACAAATCTCCCTCACACCTGCCACTGCCAAAGCTTAGGCACCCCTAGATGTGAGGCAGGGAAGGGGGCCCCCGCTGCTGAGAGACCACTGCCACTTCTTCCGGGGATGGTGCAGAGCACACAGGGCCCCCTACCACCGAGAAGCCAGCGCAGCAGCATGCAGAAGACCCCCTTCTCCACTACTACCCAAAAAGCCACTGCCTGTGGTGGTTCCAGCAGCGGTGGGGGCGGGGGAGGGAGATTACTGCATAGGAAAAAGATTTGGGTCACGGGCCCTGCCCCCCTCCCATCCCCATCCCCGCCCAGCTTCTGAACCCCCTGCCGCTATTCTCCCCACCCCCAGCTTTCAGGCAAGCCCAAGGCTGCCCCCTCCCACCTTCTCCAAGGTAGAGAGGGCTGCCACGTGCCAGGCTCCCAATTCCAGCACACCCCCCAACACCCCTAGACAGGGCATCCGGCACCCCCACTGCATCCCCCCGGGAATGGATGCCACAGCCACCCCCAAACACTTCATTTCCAGCTTACTTAGATACACACCAGAGACCTTGTGATATACCCCCCAGGTGACATCCCATACATCTTCCCCTTACACCGCCGATAAATCCCAGACGTCCAGACTTTCTACGTACACTCCTGCTGGTGTGGACCACCTCATCCGCCCCCATGGATACCCTAGAAACATCCTCCCATAACAGAGCCCATTTGAGTCAGGTCCAGCCTCCACCCTCAGCCCCCACTCCTATATCCCCCAGCTACCTCTACTTCCCTCTCACCCTGGATGAAACCTCACTCCCAGTTCCCACAGTCCCCCACTCCTCTTTTACTCCCCCCCCCCCACAGACCCACTATGTATGATACAGGGAGGCATATATTTCAGCTCTACATGTACCCCAACCGTCCTCTCAGTTCTGTTTTCCAATAGCCAACACTTCAGATTCCTCTGTGAATGCCTTCTCCCCATCTTCCCCCAAATCAAACCCTTCCATTCCTCCCCCATTTGCCTTTTACCCTGCTCCCTTCCTTCAGCTATCCCTTTCCTCTGGGAAGACCACCCCACATCTGTCCAGCCCTCCCCCAAAGCATCCTCATTCCTTGATCAGCCCAACATTTCCACACTGGAAATGGAGACCCAGGGTGGCCAACTTTGCATTTTAGTTTCCGCTGATATGAAGAAGAGAAGTTGGATTGTTTTTTTTTTTTTTTTTTTTAAATGGGGAGCGGTAGGAACCCCATCACAAGGAGGATTGGGGCCCAGGGACTCCAGGTAGAGTGGCACTTTTTGGCTGCACCCCAGGGAGCACAGGGGGACTCACTGAACATTGCCCCCGCTAGAGCTTACTGCTCAGATACCGTTCCCTCCTGAAAATGGTAAAAAGCACCCCCACCCCTCCTTCTTCCCCCCCCCCCCCCATTCATGTAGAAAGTGGGTTTAGGAATGGGAGTTATATTATTGAATTTATATAGTTATAGAAGTAGTAGCTTGTTAGTATAGGCCCAGGCCTGAACCAGTTTTCAAAGGCCTTTGCATAATAGCTCACATGAACCCCTGCCCAGAACTCAGACGTCATATAGTGTGCACCTGCAGCCTTGAACACACAATGTTTCAAGGAGCTCTCTGCATAAGCGCATGAGAACTAATGGTAATGTTGCAAAGGGTACATGAGCGAATGGAAACTGATAGCAATGTTGCAAAGCCTCATGAGTGTATGGAAACTGAGGGCTATGTTCCAAAGAAGTAAAAAGTAAGAACGTGGAAACCCCCTGAAACAGGAGGGGTATGGGGGGCAAAAACTTATAAATATCAGCCCCAGAGATAGTCATATCAGACAGCAGGCTGGACAGATTCAAGACGCCCCATGACTCCGGCCACGATAGCAAGTGGGGTCTGTTCATAGCCAAAAACAGAGAAAGGTCAGGTCCTGGTCTTAAAGGTGACTGGACTGGCATGTAGACCCGAGCTCATCAAAGAAAGGTCAGCACCTGATCCCCGAAGGTGATGAAACTGACACGTTGGTAAGGAGTTCGGTGAGTATTAAGAAACCATAAGAGGTCTCGGTGAACACTGGTTCAAAAGTAGCTACAGGTATATAAGTAACAGGTATATAAGAAACTGAAATAGTAACTGAAGTATTTAGCACCCCAGGTCCTGGTGTTAGGGCTAAAGTAGGTTAGCACCCTCACCCCCGAGAGTACGGGGAGATAGGTATAAGGTTAGGGAACAAGTAGTTTAGTACCCCAGCCTGGGAGTTCAGGTGGATAGACTGCAATCCCCTTTAAAGGTAGGGGCAATCGCAGTGTAATAAGAATAGTTTTAGCAATTAAACAGTTAATAATGCGCATTTACTTTGATCTTTAAGCCCTGCTGCAGCACAACAACATTATAGTATAACAGTAAAGCATTAAACCTTGCAAGTATATAACAGTTAAAAAGAGTGCACTAATAAAAAGAAAAGAAGTGAATAAGTATTCTTGTACTCATGATGATTTGCAATAAACATCTCATGCTTATAACTTTCCTGATTCCATTGTTATTTTCCCTGGTACTGAGAATCCCTAGTTCCCCTCTACCCCTCTTATTGCTTCCCCTATGGGAACAGTACTTAGTTCCCTTGGTAATTACCTGGGTTATCGGCTGGCTCGGTTCAACCCTCTATTATTTGGTTCCCCTGACCACTAATGTACATTCCAGTGCCTCCTCCCTTCCATCAGATCAAGGCCGGGCTATTATCCCGGTGGACAAAGAACCTGTCGTCTGCCCGCACCCCTCGATGAATAACACCCCGAGGGGGGACATTAAACAGTGTAGCGGTATACAATTCAGACAGGTTAAACAGGAAAGGATTAAAGTTTGCTCAATACACAGACTTCCAGATAACAATGACTTGCAAAATAGACAACACAACCTTTTTTGCAAGTAATTTTTTTCAGTGCTCACCCATCCAGGTGTAAGGCTTTCTAATCCCAACAGCAGTCTGCAGGGGATTTAAAAACACCCCAGCTCCCAGCATGTGAGCACTTGACTGAACAGAGAGAGAGAAAGCAGTCTCCCTGCATTCAGCGTGGTTAACGCAGGTAGGGAAGTAGCCACAGCTCGGGGCAAAATAATCGGGGCATGAGCCCTCTCGGCTCAGTGCCAGCGACACCCCTGAGGGAGAGAGAGATGGCGGCATTGAAAATGTCAATGTTGCCAGCTCTCTTTTTAGGCACCAGGCTGCCTTGACACTGCAGATCCAGGGCGCCATGGTGACCTGGCACCCAGTATTCGTTGAGCCCTGCATGGGGGCAGCACACACACAGAGGTATTCCCTGTCTGTAAGAGGTTACAGTCTAAATAGTTATAACACATCCCAGAGTTCACATCCCACCTGGCCCCTCAACAAGTTACGTGCAATCCCAGCCTGCAACAACACATAACCTTCGCCCCAAATTCAATGGGCTCCAAAGATCCCAGAACTTAACTCAGACATGTTGACAGGACGATGTCGGTGGGAGCAAGCGTTACTGCTCACGCTCTCTGTTTAAAGCCAAGCCTTACGTCTCCAAGACTGGCCATTCGGTGCTGTCCACTTGCACTCAGTTTGCGTTACGTCCAGTTCCTGTCTCTGTCTTTGTATTTAATTCCAAAGGGGGAGCCGTGTTAGTCTATTGTAGAAAGACAACAGAGTCCTGTGGCACTTTTAAAGACTAACAGATTTATTAATCGCATGAGCTTTCGTGGGACAAAATCCCACTTCGTCAGACGCTTTGAAGATAGGAAAGTTACAGAATGGGAGGAAATTAAATGCAGGGGAGTGTATGACATAGCATCAGGTCAGGCTGTAACAGCAAATCAAAATAGGTGTTAGGATTCAAAACACTGGGGAACAGCACATAGAGGAGGGGGAGGTCAAATCACTTGATGTAATGCGAGAAAAATCCATAGTCCCTGTTTAACCCCAAGACAACTGAGTCAAATTTGCATATAAGTTCGAGTTCTGCAGTCTCTCTTTGAAGCTGTGATTTGTTATTCATCTGTTTCAACACAGCTATTAACAAGTCGTTGAGGGAGTGAGCAGGGAGATTGAAGTGTTCCCCTACAGGTTTTGCAGTGTTGCAATTTCTGATGTCAGATTTGTGTCCATTTATTCTTTGGTGCAGAGACTGTCCTGTTTGTCCAATATATAAGGCAGAGGGGCATTTCCGGCACATGATGGCATAAATCACATTGGTGGCTCGTTCTCCACAAAAGTTCATGCGATAAATCTGTTAGTCTTTAATAGTGCCACAGGACTCTGTTGTCTTCGTATTTAATATGCATATAGACCATGCAGAGAAAGCTCTGACATTTTTTTGTTACAAATATGCTTTTAGCCTATGCACGGCAATCTTAACACATGCACAACATGCCGCTGATGGCAAGTGACCTGCATTCATTACTGGATTTGGTGCTGTGATTGGGTTATTAGCATCCCCCATCCGGGCCTGATACGGGTAGGGAGCAAACGTGAACACTGATCCATGCCCCCCAGCACTGCAGTAGAAGCTGCCTTTAAAAATAAAAAAGGAGAGGGGAGAGTAAAAAGAGTGTCAGAGATTGAGAAACATCTTGCATCTGGGCTGGAAAGCCAGTGCCAGTGAATCCCCATCTTCAGTAGTGATTTTTCTGGACAGAGGTTGTACCAAAATCATGGCGGATAACATTTTCGTGGGGCTTTTGAAGTGAACAATTGTGGATGGGTGTGACAGGCTGCTCCCCAAATCCAGTCTGGTGTGCTGCTATGACCCCTCAAACCCCGCTCCTGAACCCCAATTCACCCCACCCCACCCCACTGGGTGATCACTCACTCCTAAGTCAGCCCACACCAGCCTCTAGCGTGTAATTGGTCCCAGGCAATGGGTGTAAATCCACTAGCCACACAGGAGTCGGTCTCCAAGCGAGCACCCCCAGCCCCAGATACCACACCGGGAGCCACTGTCTACAGGGATTGGGACCTACCCCCAATCACCCGTGTCTCAAATCCGTCCACCTAACAAAGAAGTGGATTGTACCCAGCCTCCCACAGCCACACCCTCTGAAGACCACACAGCTTTAGATAAAACATATACTAGTTTATTGATCAGAGCACGATTTCAAGTGAGAACATGGACAGTCAAGGCAGAAACATACTATAAATGAGTCAGGAGTGCCCACTACCAAATAAAAGGTATAAACTGCAAACTAATCTAACATCTCTACCCAAATTGACCTCAAAGTCCAAGATTATGCGCATGGGGTTTGGCTCTTTGGTGTTTTACAGCCATTCTCTGCCTGTGCCCAAGCAGGGCCCAGATCTTGCTTGAATTGGTTGAAAGATGGTGTCTTCTCAGGCCCAAAGCCTGCAGATTCTCTCTCCTTCCAATCTCTGTGTCTGTTTTTACAAACTGCTGACAGCCCCTCCCCTCACTGTCCTCTTGTGTGATTCTCTTCACTTCTACCTGAGCCAGGGAGGGAATTAGCATTCCCTTTGACATGTAAATCTCCAGCCACTGTGCTAGAGAATAGTCCTGAGAGTCTGAACCCTGTATCATGCTTCACATCTGTACATACATGTTGCTGTGAAACATGGCATCATGGTAATCATGTGGAATATGTTCTGAGCATTCACAAAGGAACCTGGTATAGCGTATTTGGCATCAAATCACACAATTATCTTGCAAAACTGAACAGAAAAGTTACACAGATCATGCCCTAGGGGTGCACGGATCTGCATCCCATCACAATGGGGAAAAGTATTTATATTTGATTTGTATTTAGTCATTTGGCTAGATCCTAAAACCCTCTTTGAACACTCATGCTTTGAACAGGAAAGAAGGTTTCCTCTGTACTTTAGCTTACAAGTTGTAATGGACTTTGGATGTTGTAATCTGGAGTGGGGTATTAAAAGGAGCTTTAAATTAAAAGTGGGGCTCAAAAGTCTAAGCTGTGTAAAGGCACAGGCTGGTGCGCCTAGTCAGGGTGCTCATTCTGAACTAGGGACTCAGAAAAACCTCTTGGTGGGTTTGGAAGGACTGATAGCTGCCAGAGCTCTTCATGGAGTTGGGGCCAATTTCTGGTAAGTTTATTAGCATGTGAGTAGGTTTGGGATTTTAAAAATGTGTGCTCCATAATGCTTTCACCTTAAGAATAAATGTGCTTGCTTAGAAAAAGCAGTGTGGTAATGACCAGTAATTACAGCTATTCAGAGCCTTCAGAGAGAAAGCAAAGCACAGATGCTGGCCTATTTTTTGGAGGGACATCACAGAGTGGGCAGGTTGCTGTGAATCCTGGACAAACCCCAGTCAGGAGGGATAGAGATACAGGTCTCGGCCCAAGATAAGTGACAACAGAGGAGGTAGTGGTACCCTGGGTGCACCACGAAGGAGGAATATAGGTACAGCTACCTGGAACTTAGACAAGGAGTTCTGCCTCCATTCTGCCCCTCGCCTCAAGGCTACTGCAAAATGATGCGGCTGCTTCCAGTTGGAGCAGGCTGGATAATCCCCCCAATACTGATCCACTATGGATCTGAAAGCACCATGACTTCAGGAGACACATGGGCTCAGCGGTGCCTTAAGAGTCCCTGGCAAAACGCAGGCAGCAAAATCTGTGCTTTTGGAATGACATCAGGGTTTGCGGGTTTTGCAGACATATCTGATGTGTTTGTGTCGTCTCAGCAAAGACGAGAGATGGTATCGAAGGAAAACACACAGTGTGGTTAAGCAGCTTTTAGCTACACAGCTGACAAAAGTTATTAATAGAAGATGATAGAAATCCACCTTCAATGCTGGACGTACGTTACAGCAATGGTGCTTTGATAGTAATCGGCCAGGAACCATATAGGTGAGTGGACAGTCAGGGACCATGCTGACAGGTGCCTTTGACAGCCAAAAAGCTAGAAATCCAGCATCTGTCGTGCATGGAATAAGTGACCTGCGTTTTTCTTTACTGCTCCTCTAAAAAGAGACGCTTTGATCTTTCTTGTCTTTTATAAAAACAGAGGAAACCAACGGCAATTTGGACTAATTACAATGTTTAATTAATGGGAACACTCTGACTTAAAGGACGCAAAAGCAAAACAAATTAAATTTAAAAAAGCCAGAATGATGGACCTGCATGACAGTGTTTGCCTCAGGCTGAGGGTCTGGCTGGACTTCAGCCTGGAACTTATCCCCACCCCCTCTGTGAGCAGAAATCTGTCCCTGGCGGTCCTTAACCCTTTGAATGCTCACAACAAAACAAGACCACTCAACTTGAAGCTGCCGCAACTGTGGCAACCTCAATTTACCTTAGAAGAAAAATTTACCAAGTATGGTCATTAACTGTTTCCCTGAAATAACGTTATATCCCTCCTGAACCAAGTCGGATATGTACACACAAGGGGGATAGCTCACGTTTGCAGAAAGCTTCTCATTTGCCTTCAAAATTAATATGGCAAACTTCCAGCAAAAGCAATGCTTCAAACCAGCAGTGGAGAGGATGATAAATTAGAGCAATAATAGAATATGGACACAGTATGCCTCAGTTAGGATCCAGGTTACTGGGATCGCCTTAAATCAAGGTCCAGATGCAACGGTGAACTACCGACACATTTGAAGGCTCACATAGGCACTGAACAGGTACCCATCCAAGACAGAGAGCGTGGGCTTCACTGATGAGTTACTTGGGCTTTTACTTAGCTGTTACCCCTATACCCATCTCCCACCCTCGCATGAAAACCTCTCACAGGGTGGTGCTTTAAACCCCAGGTAGCTGGCCCCTCCTGGCTTGTAGCCTAAGCCATGCTGACACTTGATACTGGAGCTGGGCCACACTAGCGTTTTAGTGAAGACGCTACCACCTCAATGGGAAAGGTTCCCTATCAGCGTAGTTAATCCACCTTCCCGAGAGGTGTTAGCTTTGTCAACAGGAGAATCTCTGTCTACACAGTTACATTGTCCTGACCCCAAGTGTAGACAGTGCTGCGTTCCGAGGAGGCAGGGTGCGAATCCACACCCCTATGCAACCTAGTTAATACAGGAAACAAAGGGTAGGAATAAATGGTCACTTTTCAGTATGGAGACAGAGAAATAGTGGTGTCCCCGGGAGTCTGCATTGGGACCAGTACTGTACAACATATCCATCAATTATTTGGAAAAAGGGTGAACAGTGAGGAGCTAAAATTTGCAGACGATACAAAAATATTCAAAGCGGACTGTGAAGAGTTGCAAAGGGATCTCACGAAACTGGGTGGCTGGGCTGGAATTCAATGTTGATGAATGCAAAGTAATGGATGTTGGGAAACATAATCCCAATCATACATATAAAGTGATGGGATCTAAATTAGCTGTTCCCATGCAAGAAGGAAATCTTGGAGTCATTGTGGATAGTTCTCTGAAAACTTTGAATGTGCAGGGGCAGTCAAAAAAGCCAACCATGGTGGAAACTGTTAGGCAAGGGATAGATAATAAGAAAGAAATTATCATATTGCCTCTTTATAAATCCACGATGTTCTCACATCCTGAATGCTGTGTGCTGATCCTGTTGCATCATCTCAAAATATACTGGAATGAATAAAGGTACAGAAAAGGGCAATTAAAATTATTAAAGGTATGGAAAAGCTGCCATATGAGGAGAGATTAATGGCAGAGACTTTTCATCTTGAAAAAAGAGGCATCTAAAGGGCGGGTACATGATAGAGATCGAAAAACCTTGACTAGGGTGTGAAGAAAGTAAAAAATGTGTTATTTACTACTTCCCATCACACTAAAACAGGGGGCAGGGGGAGGGCACCAAATGAAATTAAGAGGCAGCAGTTTTAAAACAATCACCAAGAAGTATTTCTTCACATAACACACAGCCAACCTATGGAACTGCTTGCCAGAGGAAGTTGTGAAGGCCAAGACTAGACCGGGGTTCAAAAAAGAACTAGATAAGTTCATGGAAGATAGGTCCATCAATAACCATTAGCCAGCATGGGCAGGGATTTCTGTCTGGCAGATGCTGGAAATGGGCGACGGGATGATCACTTGATGATTACCGGTTCTGCTCATAAACACCTGGCATTAGCCACTGTCAGAAGACAGGATGCCGGGTTAGATGGACCATCAGTCTGATACACTATGGCCATTCTTATGTCCTTACACGGGGAACAAACATTTAATAACGGGCTCTTCAATTTAGCAGACACACACAAATTCATCCACTGGCTGCAAGGTGAAGCCAGACAAATTAAATCTGGAAATAAGGCATAAATCTTTGGCAGTGGATGGTAACTGAGCACTGGAACACTTTATCAAGGGTTGTAGTGGATTCTCCACCAGTGAGAAATTTTTAAATCCAGTCTGGATGTTTTTCTAAACAAGACACGCTAGGAATTATTTTGGGGACGGTCCCTGGCCTGTGTTATTCAGAAAGGTCAGACTCGATGATCACAGTGGTCTTGTCTGACCTTGGAATCTACCACTCTCGTTGGGGCCAGCCTTGCTTTTATTCCCTAGGAGCCCTCCAGATGGGAGGGGAAGGAAGGGGACCAGTGCCTCCAGTGCATATAACTTTCCAGAAGGTTCTGGAAACTCACGATCCAGGCACTTTGACCCCACACATCGGAATATGCAGAAGCATGAAGGATCACCTATTCGACCCCCCTCCCCCGCATCGATTTGCTGGTTGGCTGGGACTGAGCATGCTCAGTAACACTGCTGAAGCCAGCTGCCCTCACTCTGCCCCTTCCCTCCATCCCACTATCTGCAGACACAAGTCAGCCCTGCTCCTCCTTCAAACACAACAGTCCCTATGTTTGGCAATGTCAAGGGTTTGTTTTAAATCCACAGACTCTAGGGAGCTCATAGATAAGGCTTTTATTTTGCACCCACAGGATGCTACAAAAAACAGCTCAGCGGAAGAGACAGCCACACTTTCAGATCCTATTTTAAAAAAAAAATTAGCTCTTATTTTTTTGTCCTTTCCACACCAGCCATTTTAAACTGCAGGGCTCCAGCCAGAATTATGTCATGAAGCGCAAGGAACAAGGGATGTTTCTAGTGTAACATTTCTATTAGTCACTCAGACCTTGTTTACATTAGAAATGCCAAGAAACCCCATTGCACAGAGTTATGGGCACAATCACCCACAACACCTACCAAGAACACCCATCTGCCACTAGTTACGTCAATATGACCTTTGTTCAGAGGGTGATTTTTTTTTTTGCAAAGGGGATCAATGAAGGAAAGCCCCACCTTGATTTGTTTCAGACCGTGTCTACATGGAACATTACTGCACGGGCTTGCTGCACAGTCACGCCCTAGATATTCTCTGTTACTGGGTCCTAGAAGTTACGCAAAGTGGTTTGATGCTTGAAACAGAGTCCTCAGACCTTTGAGGACATCGTAGCAGGATCCATGTGGCACTGTGCTTTCACACCCTGGCTTGCCGCAGGTTAACTCACCACTGGAATGGGTTACCTAGGGAGGTGGTCTTTAACCCACTGCCTGATAAAGCCCTGGCAGGGATGGTTTATTTGGGGCTGTTCCTGCTTTGAACAGGACATTGGACTAGATGCCTCCTGAGGTCCCTCCCAATCCTAAGCTTCCATGATTGTACATAGACAAACCCTTCATGAAATTGCCCCTCTCTCTTCTCCATTCTTGTATAATAAAGTGGAGTGAGCGCGCTCCAATTCTGGCAAAGCCCCTTTCTAGAACTTCCAATCAGGTCTTCGCACCCCACGTGACCCTCTAGGAAGTAGCTGCTTTCCAGGGACATAGCATGAGTAGGACCTCTTCTTTGATGTTTAATGTGGAAAGGGGAGGGTGACCAGGGAATAAAGACAAGATGGGGGAAAGGGCAGCTGAGCCTGGGGAAAGAGGAAGAGATTTAGTGAGTCAGAAACAGAAAGTAGGAGCAGCCTGCAGACAATGAGATAATGGAGAAAATCCCCTGGGAAACAGCCCGGGCTAAGCTGAGGAACTATGTCGGTTTTATTTCTTAAGTTTGGGACCATAAAACTGCCAAAAAGAGACCAGCGGGCAGATACTTTCAGCATCACAGACAACATTGGAGTACATGAGAGGTGCCATACAGGGAAACAACGCACATCTCCATTCATTCTCTTTTGCATGGCAACAAATGCTGAGAAGAGAGACCTAGGGAGGAGCGTGTCTGTTAGAACAACTCTGAACTTAATCACCTCTCGCAAGAAGGTCAATGGAGATGGATAGAACCCAAGCCCACAACTCCGCTCCAGCGCATAGGAACCACAAACGACAGCTAAAGGGCTTCACGCAGCTAAAGGCAGGGATCCAAGCACATACCTCATTGATTTTTCTTTTGCTGAAAAAATGAAATGGTTGCTCTTCGCCCTCAGGGAACATTGCAAAATCCTCTCAGGGAACCCCATGAAGACTTCAGGACAAGGTTCAAACTTGAATAAGATGGAAAACTGGCAAGCCAGGAACATAAATAAGTAAAATGTTTGATCGTAGATAGAGAAGAGCAGGAAATGGTCTTCCCAGCCTGCAAAAGATTTGGAGATTTTAAATAAAATTTCCTGTTCTGTATCAAGACAAACCCAAAAAAGCGTCACGCAGTCAATGGCCCCATCTCAGGTGCTGGAGACGCAGGTTCTAGGCCCTGACCTTCCTGATTCAGGCCAGAGCTTTACACTTGAGTCTTCTACCCACCAGTGAGAGTCTTGATCACAAGGCTTTTGGCCAGGGGCATTGTGTTTGAGGGAGGAGCAGAGATGACCCGTGCCTGCTGATAGGGGTGCGGGGGGAGGGGGGACGTGATGGGGGGAGGGAAGAGGCAGAGTGAAGGCAGATGGCTTCTGCAGTATTACTGAGCATGCCCTATCTGTGCGAGCGTGTTCAGTCCCAGCCAAGCAGCAAGTTGGGGTGGGGTGGTGTTCTGCACACTCCTATATGTGGGATCAAAGTACCTGGATCATGAGTTTCCAGAACCTTCTGAAAAGTTATATGCCCTGGTCTCCCTCACTGACCAGAAATTCCAGCAAGGACTTGAGAAATCTGCCCATCAAAAGTTGTCAAGGTTGATCCATTCCCATGAAATGTTTCTCTTGGGACAAACTGGTATTTTCTGATTAAAAACAAAAGAATAAACAGACACAAATCCGACATAAAAAATGGCAACATCCATAAACCTGTAGGAAAACACTTCAACCTCCATGGACACTCAGTAGCTGACCTGAAAGTTGCCATACTTCAACAAAGAAACTACGAAAACAGACTTCAGCGTGAAACTGAAGAGCTAGAGCTGATTTGCAAGCTTGACACAATCAGACTGGGTCTGAATAGGGACTTGGAATGGTTAGCACACTACAAAAAGTGATTGTTCTGTTCACACATTTATCAACAGGCGTGAATAGGCCCCATCTACTCTCTGAATTGCCTTTTCTAACACTTGTCCTCCTCCATCCTGGCATGTGTATATATACACCTCTCCACTGTGATTTCCAGTTTATGCATCTGACGAAGTGGGTTATAGCCCACGAAAGCTTATGCCGAAGAAAATCTGTTAGTCTATAAGGTGCCACAGGACTCTCGTTATTTTTGCTGTATACAGACTAACATGGCTCCCCCTCTGGAAATTTCTGATTAAAAAGGGTTTTGTCCCAGAAAACAAAAAAATCCCAGCTGGCTTCATTTGTAAATGAAACTTTCAAAAGTCTGAGACCTCAATGCTGTATCTGGAGTTTTTTGGGCAGTTGCCCATGCAGAGCACGCTGAACAAATGGGGCTATCATGGGTTTGCCCGGGTGAATCCAGTGAAAGGAACAGAACCTTAAGTCTTGGAGTTTTCCAGTGTCTTGGAAATGGAAAGGAACATCGCAATAGGTCGGTGCGGTGGGCCATGTAAACACCATGTCAATTCTCCAGGTGTTTATGGAATCCATTTCCCTTCCCCTGAACCACCAGGGAAAACAATCGGCTGCCCAGAATTGCCTGTAGGGCAATCCCTCCCCTGTGAAATCTTGGCAGGTCTGACAGCCCATGATCTCCACCCATCTGTTCACCAGATGGTGGGACCAGTATGGATGCTAGGCACAGAGGATACGTGCGGAGAAACTGATTCCCAGAGCTGCTTGCCCTCGCTTGAGGAGGCTGAGAGCACCAACTACCAGTTGAAACGTAGGTCACAGCAGTAGGACGGCCAACTTATTCTATCCCCAGAAGGGTGGTTTTGTACACAGAAAGCCTGATTCTGCAGTTATTTATTCCAGCAGATAACAGGCCTCACTTCACTTCACTTCACTTCACACATACAGTGGTCACATTATACATACCCGCTTAACACTGATTTAATTGTCCGTGCCCTTCATGCTAGCGGTAACTCTGCCACTGACTCCCTAAGAGGCCTTGGGTAAGTCCCTTCACCTCTGGCTTTGTTTTTCTGGCTGTAAAGTGGGAATAGCATGGAAGTACTTCATCATAGCTTCCCGCACAACAGCTCTGTGGAGTCAAGGCCAGGGGTAAATCGATGGTTAGAGACCTGCAGATCCATGGGTATCCGCATCTTTCGGTGCAGGTATCCACAGCCCCATTGTTGCGGATTGGCCGCGGATGCGGATTCTATTTTTATGATCAATCCCTGCAGCTGCTGCTATGATCTGCATCAGCAGCACACAGGGAAACAAGAAAGCGCTCCAGCCAATCCCAGCTCAGCTCTGATTGTGGTCTGCCAGCCAATCAGAGTCTCAGTCACAGGAGGCTGGGGCTTGGAGACTACCTCTCACTGTCAGTCAGCCAGCATTCTGGCCTTTGATTGGCTCAGTCTCCATGCCTTCCCTGCCCACTTCTTTTTCTTGCTTGCAGTGCCACACCATCAATCAGAGATTTCATTGGTGGCCAAGGACATCTGATTGACAGCACGGCACGCAAACCACAAACAAGAAAAGGAAAAAGTGGGTGGAACCCATGTGGGGAATGAGCCAATCAAAAGCTAAAATGCAGACCGTGAGCCCTAGCTCAGTTGCGGATGCGGTTATGGATACACATAAAACATGGCATGCGGATCGGATAGAGGCTGACATTGAGTGGATGTGGATCAGGTCCAGATCCACATTTTTGTATACTCTCAGGGCTCAACCAATGGCTTGAAGGCGATCTCTCCAAACTGAGTGGACTAGAACTTTGTGAAGTGCCCACAGAGGATTATGCAATGAAAGGCTCAACAAATAGTTCATACCTTCACTTTGACTGTAAGCTCTTTAGGGCAGACACCATCTTTTTCTTCTGCATTGTACAGTGCCTTACACAATGGTGTCCTAGGCACAGTATATACACATAAAAAATAAAGCATTGAACATAACTTAAAAGCAAAAGAAACCTGCTATGACTTGATCCATGTAGCGTCATTTCAATGCCAGTCTCCCACAAAGATAAGGAAGCAATACAGGCTGATGAGTTCCCAAATTACTGGTTATTTAAAAGCCAATGAGGCAGCTGGATTCAAAGTGGGGGGAAATGTGACACACTGATTCCCACTCCATTGAAAGCTCCAGCTTTCAAGTTGACAAGATAAAGAGTTAAAGTGGGTGGAGTGAAACCTTAAAAAGAAAAATGATTAGGCAATTAATCAGATGGTAGAATGCAGGAAAGTGCACTACATGGAAGGAGGCGAAGTCCGGAAGAGGATGTATATAAAACAAATATTGCATTAACTTTGATAGCACAGAAAAATGGAAGATTTGTGGAGAGGTTAACTGACTGCTCGGTTTTAACTATTATAAAATTTCCTGTTTTACTTGTGTTGAGTGCTTTTTCAGTGACTTCTACAATACATTGTGTGCCTAATGATTTCCTAGCCATGAATGCGTAACTCAGACTAACGTTCCATGCTTTTTTCTCTGTGCCGGAGAAATAAAAGCTTTAGAAATCCCCTGGGCTTTGCTGTTGGGAGTTTTCTTTCCTACCTAGGCACACCTCTCAAAATGTGCACAATGAGAGCGTAGCTCAATTCATTTAAACAAGCGTTCCATTTTCATCCAATTCCTGTTGTGAATATGCTGTTTCGATTCCACTAGTAATTCGAGGAACTCATAACGCACCATTATATGTAGACATGCCAGGTAAAATTCCAAATCAAGGTTCTTTGGCAGGTTGACTGTTTTACTAAAAGCTAAATTGGGAACCTTGGCAAATGTGATCAGATACGTTAATAAGTACATTACTAGGTTTCAAAGGGCATGTTCAAGTTCATTGAGAAGACGCTACACACATTCGTGGTTAAGGTTCACATAGTAACCATCCCCACCCATACAATTGAAAAGCGCTCACCATCACCACACGAAAAATTTAAAACCGCCCTGTTGAGGCTCTTCAGAGATTGGAAGGTGGGAAGAGATCACTTTGCCTGACTCTTACATAGCACAGGCCATAATATTAGCACCCCTCACCCCCCACCTAATCCCTCTGTTTAACTCAAGCACTAGTTGTCAATCTAGAGCATAACTTTTAGAGAGAAATCAGGTCTTAAAGAGGCCAAGTCGTGGAAGGTCAGCAGTCTACATCAATGGCTAATTACCCTCACAAATCTGCACTTTGCAGACTTCAAAGCAAACCCCATCCAAACTCTCGCCGTTGCTCTGCCAAATTAAAGAGCCCTTTATTATCCAGTGTCCTTCTCCTTGGGTAAACAATTACAGTACTTGATCAAGTCACCTTCTCTTCCCCAAGTTAGACAGCTCGATCTTTCCAAGGATATGCCTGCACTGCACCTGGGAATGTGCTTCCCAGCAGAGGGTGATAGCCCCACGCTAGCTCTGCTTGAGCGAGTGCTCTGAAAATATCAGCCCAGCCAGCTGTAGCACAGGGCAGTGACTGTGGTTAGCCGCCTGAATGCAAGTCAGCCCAGACACCCTGGGTACTTTCTTTGGTGGGAACACCAGCACCTACCCTACATCCACCTCTCCTGCTATTTTTAGCATGCCGTAGTTTGACCTGGGGCCAGGTCATCGGTCGGGGAAGCAACTTCCACACTGCAGTGTAAACATATCTTGGAACATCATTGTAAGGCATGTTTTCCTCATCACAAATCATTCTTCTCTCTGCATCCTCTCCATTGATTCATCATCCTTTGAGCCTGGGCACTATCACAAGAGATGGTCTTATTCCAGGCCAGGTCTCATCAGTGTTGTACACCCTCCACCTGCTTAACAGCATCCTGTTAATACAGCCAAATCCCATATTAGATTGGCCCTTTCAGCAACAGCCTCACACTGGGCGCCAACGCACGATTGACTGCCCACAATCCACCTTTAGACATAGGACAACCAGCATCCATTCTTCTGACCTGTCTCTGCTACGAAGGACAAAGGAGGGCTCCCCTCTATAAGGTCTCTCCTAAGAGACAACAGACTGCTCTCCTGTGCCAGAAAGGGACCGCACCTCACCACATGCCGGGCAACCAGTTGGCTGCTGCTGGGGCAGTGCATAGGGCCCTGGCCGAGGAACAAGAAAGTGCATCGGCAAACAAGTGACATCATGTGCCTAGATGACTGACCTGAGGGGAACAATAGGGAGCAGACAGAAGAGGAGGCTGTCGAACGGCACTATGCTCAGGTTGGCTCCCTCTTTCATTCAGTGTGGGGAAGGAGGAAATAATAAAACCACCAGGTATATGGAGACCACAGTTGGTATATGTGGAAAGGAAGGAGTGAAGATGGCTCTCTGGACTGTAGGCAAAAGGGGGGAGCTTTGGACCTTACCAGGAGTGTGACCCATTTAATAGGTGTAGAAAGTCAGACTAGCCCACCGTGGGAGTGGGATGAGGCAGTGTTGTGATGAGACCATCTGTGAAGAGGAAGATGTGATATTATTGTAACCTGTGGTCTGCAGAGTTGGCCTGGAGCTGGAATAGTTTTCCTGGCTGGTCCATCTGCTCATTGAGGTCGTGATCTTCAAGAGCGTTTATTTATTTCAGGTGCCTCAGTTTCTGAAGGGACCATGTCCGTGGCCAAAGGGTCTGATTTTCAGAACATGCTGAGCACGCAACCAGACACTCAGGTCCCTTCAAGGTATCTCAGAGATGGGCACACACACAAATATACATATCACTGGTCCCTTTGTAAAATCTTAGCTAAAGTAGATGGGGAGTGCTGTGGAACATGGGACATGTTGGAAAGGCAAAGGGGGCTTGAGAAAATAAAGAATGGGCGAGAATGCAGGAACAGAATTAGGCGTGGTGTTGCACATTTCTTTAGTTGCTGTGGTTTATGAGTTTGTTGTTTTTTTAAATTAGTGTCGCTGGCATTTTTATGAAGACCACCTGTTCTCCACCCCCCAAAATTTTCTACCTGGAAGTTTCCTGAGATTTTATTAATTGTTTAAAATAAAGAAAATATCACTTATTTGTACATGAAAACTGCAGAACAGATGACAGGCAGCTGCCAGCAGCTGTATTGATGAGAACTACATATCATGGAGGCTGTATGGTAAAACGTAACGCTCTCGCAAAAGCTGAAAGTGGGGTTTTCCAGGGGCACGCTACTGGGTCTTTACAAGTTTGACTCCAGCGTGATGAGTCTCGGATTTGAAACCTCCTGGAAATGTTAGTCGTCCTTCACATATACTTCCGCCTTTATGCCCACCACATTTCAGGCCTCCTTTAAGATGTAACCTTCCATAAAATGCTTAAAAAAATAAAGTCTTCTAGGATGGCTAGGTTTTATAACTGTCCTGCAGAGCCCACATTTTACAGTGGCAAATATTTTGTATGCTATAGAACCCAACCACCTTTGTTCAAGCTAGGGAAAACACTGCCCTTTGAATCTGCACTATTCAAAAAGAGGGTACGTAACAGTGAGATACTGAGAAATGGTCCCCTTGGAGCGCTGATTAATTTTTCAGTGCAAAAATAGGCCAGCGCAACAGATCTTCCACCCTCCGTGGAGTGAAAGCTGCTTATATGGCTCACATCGAAGTTGTCAGTGTAAAATTGGGCAGCTACCAAGACCCGTGCGTGAAAGGATCGTTTTTTTCGTGGCCATCTGGTTTTAAAAAAAGCTCAGGATGACATTTTAGTGAATTAATTCCTGAATCCTGAAAAAGCCACCCCAAAATGGAAGCAGGCAAAACTACATATTAGAGCAGTGGATCTTAAACTATGGGGCAGGCCTCCCATGGGACTGTAGCGAAGGGAGGCATGAGCTGCCTTTTTTCTGAAGGACTTGGGCTGTAGAAGGGCCACACACATGCAGGAAGTGGGAATAAAGGGGACCCCTGGAGCCCCACCACCTCAGCCTGGGCTCTCCCTTACCCATCCCTCTCAAGCCCTCACTGGGAAGTTCTCCTCCCCCCTTCACTCCAAACGTCACTGGAAAATGGTGAGGCTCTGGCTGTCGGCCCCAAGATGCAATGGGACACAGTCTGCTGTGAGAAGCGACATTGAGGATGATCACTTTTCACATTGCCAGCCTTCTTTATTGCCGCTGGCACCGTGTTGCCTTCAGAACTAGGTGGTGGTACATGTGCTTGTGCGGGGCATAAACGACTATGTATCCAAAGAAGAGGGGCCCGCCCGGTCAAATAAATTGGAGCATCACTGTATTAGAGTAACTGGAAATAGCTTAATTCCAAAGGGGTAGCCGTGTTAGTCTATTGTAGAAAGACAAAAGAGTCTTGTGGCACTTTTAAAGACTAACAGATTTATTAATCGCATGAGCTTTCGTGGGAGAAAA
>ML685850.1:4190513-4227177 GCA_007922175.1 Pelusios castaneus | reverse complement strand
TTTTCTCCCACGAAAGCTCATGCGATTAATAAATCTGTTAGTCTTTAAAAGTGCCACAAGACTCTTTTGGAAATAGCTTGACATTTACACAAAGAGCCAGAGAAAGGGGAGTTTCAGATTACTAGTTTATCGGGGGCAGAAATACTCCAGCGCCCCGCAGTACTCACCAGACCTTTGGTTTAACTCTGGACCTTTCCTTTGGAGCACCTAAAACAAAACACTGTTTAAAAGGCAAACGCACTCCCTTTGAAAAGAAAATGTGACAAATGTTGTGTTGCGGCCTTTCTAGGAACCTTCTATTCCCAGATGGCTGGACAGCTGCTGTAGTTCATGTCCTTTTTATACATTCAGGCTTCCAAACATTTAAAGATTAATCTGGAAGACTTTTTTTAACTGTTAAAGCCTGATACCAGGGATCCTGGAATCCAACATAACGTGAAAGCCCCTTGTCTGTCGTGCACCAGCACAGCCCGGATTAAAAGAATTTTCTCTAGTTTCTCAGTAAAGCGCTTCTTCTTGCAATCCAGTTAAGACAATTTCACATTTCATCCAGGGCCACATAAGAGCTGGACCTCAGATTAAGCCTAGGCATACTATCTAAACAGAAGCATTGGGCAAGTCCAAGCAGCAAAAAATAAACGGAGCAGAAAGGAGGCTACACAGCTGGCTAACGGAGGGCTAACACCTAATTGATTTATTGAAGGATACAGCCTCAAAACATTGCCTAAACGGACATTCAAAAGTTGACCCTGCAAGGCCTAAAAAGGCTTAATGAATGAAATGATCTTTACTTTATCCTTCTTTACGTGTGGCTTAAATTGGCTGTTCAAATCCAATTCAGCAGTGACTACATTACAGATACAAGCCATACCTAGAGTTAACTTCTCAGCGTTTTCTACGTAAAGTCCTGGTCTCTGTCGGAAAACCTCTCACTGAGTACGTTTATAATGGATCTAGAGCAGTGGCTCCCAACCTTTCTGGTTTCATGGGGACCCAGATATTATTACAACCCTGGGGGGCCTCCGGTTTCCATCGGCCCCACCCCTGCACCCAGATGGATGGTGTTTCGCCCCTCTCCTTGCTGATGCCCAGCTCCATGGTGGTAGCAAGGAGCGTACACCCGTCTTTTAGCCCCATGGCAACGCGCACCACCTGGGTCTTTGCATAGTCGCTCCC
Organism: Pelusios castaneus; assembly: GCA_007922175.1. Taxonomy (NCBI): domain Eukaryota; kingdom Metazoa; phylum Chordata; order Testudines; family Pelomedusidae; genus Pelusios; species Pelusios castaneus. Next base: position 4,226,001 of record ML685850.1, on the reverse strand, counting down.
TATGCAGCCAGCTGGAGGGGCACTTTGAAAGCCCCCGTGGGGTAATCAACATTTTTCTCCTCTTGTTTTCAGTAGCAAGGACAAGGCCAGCTACCCATACACAACACAGGGCTCAGAAAGGAGGAGACACTCAAGAGGAATTACTCTGATTTCATACATGGTCCATTTTACCGAGGAAAATTCCTACTCATCAGTTGAATGCTGTGTTGCGAGTGTTATCGAGGAAGCATTTGACAATCAGGCACCAGAAACATACTTCTGACTTGAAATGAAGGGCTGCAGCATGTCCCGAGGAAAATAACCCATCTTCCTTTAAAATGAATTTCAATTTCACTTGACAGCAGGTGGTGAGCTGAGGTTACCGTCTACACAAATCACAGTCCTTCACTGTTTTTCTGGTCCTTCCGAACTCCGGCTCCTACTTCATTCTCTTCCTGTTTTGTCCTAGGTTTCTGGGGCAGGGACTGTCTTGTTTGCATAAATTACTGTTGATTCGCATTGGTAATGTTACAGGCCATATGTCCCCCATAGATGAATGTTCATTTTAAAGAGCTGAACATCAAGATTTTTGTAGGTTTTTACATCCTATTTAGGTTTAAGAAAAACACCCCAAAGATTATCATTTGGTAAGGAAGCAATACTGTAATCCAGCAGGTCAATGGCTAATGGGATTACTTTGAAAGAACAAACAGATGGTTCTCATTTACAAACACTGCCTTTTCCCAGTCTAATTGGTTTGAGATGTGTCTCTCTCTTCATCGATGTTTTTACACTGATTTGGGAGCTTGTTTGAGGCTTTATTTTGTTCCTTTATAGCTTGTTTTCCTCACCCTATTGTTCTCTGCAAGGGTTTTTGGGAGTGGGGGAGAAGCTTAGCACAGCTGTAACCTCAGCTAAAGACAGGGCTGAAACTGGAGGTCAAAAGTGAGGAAGCTACGTCTTTTCAGTCTAATTTGAAAACTCCTATAGTTTTAACATACAGGAGAACCTCAGAGTTACGAATGCCAGTCTTGAGATGACCGATCAACCACACACCATCTGGAATCCGAACCACACAATCAGGCAGCAGAGACAATAAAAAAGCAAACACTGTACAGTGTTGTGTTAAATGTAAGCTAATAAAAAAAATAAACGGAAAGGTTTTTTTAAAAAATTGACAAGGTAAGGCAACAGTTTCTGTGCCTGTTGCATTTAAATGAAGGATGTTAATAGCAGGATAATTCTTCCGCATAGTACTTTCAAAACTGTATGAAGTCAATGCTCAGTTGCAAACTTTTGAAAGAACGATCAAAACCTTTTGTTTAGAGTTATGCACAACCTCCATTCCCGAGGAATTTGAAACTGAGGTTCTACTGAATTTATGTTTTTTCATTGCTCACAAAAAGATGTACCCAAATTTTTTTGGTAAAAGCTTTGTTGCATATTGTTCTGAATTTCTCCGGAATGGCGAGGGGAGGGGGGGATTCAGGTACTTCAGCTCAGCTTCTCTTTCTATGTAGTATTTCCCCATTATGTATAAGGGAAGAAAGAAAATACATAAAACTTTTAAATACAGCCCAAAGGGCAAAGTGGGAAGGGCAGCTTTTTCTCTCAAGGAATACAGTGGGTTTCACTTCCGGAGGACTGGATGCAAAGCGTTGCGTCTCTCACTCTCGTAGGATTAACAGTGAAATCAGACTTTTCCTTAGCTCTGCTGGTCATTTGAGGAGCCCATATAAAGAGCAGGATGAGCACATTACAGGCCCAGATGGGAAATACAGCTAGCTCTTCCAAAGCATGCCCTGTAGCTATGCTATCAATACCTCACTGATTACATGATCATCTAAGTTCTGTACAAGAGACCAGAATGTCCCCAAAATAATTCCTAGAGCATAATGAATCATAATCAAATTAACAAAATTCCCACAATATACTGCATAAAGTTAATAATTTATATTAAAAAATGAAATAAAGTTGATGGAAAAATACTGAGCATATGGAATAAAGACATTGCTGAATATATAAAACAGCTTGGATTTAAAGGAAATGTCAAATTCAATTACTTTTGCATAGATTTGGAAGGATGACATTTTTAATCAGTAGATGTCAATAAATGTCAATTTCAGTACACAAAGAAGAAAAAATATTTCCATCAATAATTAAAATATATTGCTATGCAAAGAAAAACACTGCCTGAGAAATTATTAGAGTTTGATCTAAGGATGTTTACTTGGTGTATTTTGGCATGAGATGTTGACAACTTGTGTTCTAACAATTATTGAATCTCAGTATCTATCATCATAAAATATTCATTTGTCCCACCCCCCAGTTTCCTGCAACTCTGAAAATTTAAATACCGTATATGATTGGGTATAATGCCCCAAAAGCTGTGCTCGGATAATCTGAGGATCACAGCTAAATCTGGGAGTTTCAAACCTCCCACCCTGAGCATGCTCAGACAGAATGTGCTCAGGGCGGAAGGGGCCTGGCCCAGGAGCGGGTCTGCCAGCCACCGCTGCAGCTCCAGGGCTCCAGACAGGTAAGGGGGGGCACACAGAGGCTTGGGGAGAGGGCCATGGTGGCGGGCAGAGGCTCGGGAAAGGAGCCACCTGGGGGTGTGTGTGTGTGTGTTATGCACAGGTGGTGCAGTTTTCTGGTTTTTTAGGGTTTAAAAACAAGGGTCGGCTTATACGTGGATCGGCTAATAGGCGAGCCTATACAGTAGGTACAAATAGAAAAAAGCCTTAAGAATAAACATTGATATTATAAAAATTATCAAAACCATACATCACATTCTGCCAAGCCTATACTGATACGTTATGGTGACTAGGACCTTGAATCAATTGCTCAGAAAAAGGTGTTCTTACTTATACAAATAAAAGGAACAGGATTTAGCACTAATCCAGTGTGTACATAAAAATGTAAACACTTTCTCCTACAACTAAGTCCATTATTAACATTCTGAGATGAATAGTCAATAAGTGAATTTGCTTAAAAAGAGCAAAAAATCAATTTTGCTGTTGAGACTTGCAATATATTTCTTGCTTTGAAGGAAAAGTCTATAATTATTGTTACAAGTGTACACCTGGTTAAAATCAAGCCGTGAGTAGGCACAATACAAAAAAAATCACTTGCTTGAGTTTTACTCAGCTAGTTCAGAGACCTTCCATAGGATCTGATATAACAACAACTTTACCTTAAAATGACGGGAGTCCTGTGGCACCTTAAAGACTCGCAAATTTCTTTGGGCATAAACATTTGTGGGCTTCAGCCCACTTTGTCAGATGTATCTGTTTTTGCTGTACACAGACTAACACGGCTACCCCTCTGGAAACTTTACCTTAAGATCTTGCTTGACGGAGATCACTCTCTGAAGATTTTAAGTGTATACACAGAGAATTATTTACAAGTCATCTTGCGGCATTTTGTTTCTCATTTCAGTTAACTGCTTAACACACAATTATATGTAGCCTTAATTTAAAAAGTGACGCCTATGAGCCTAAAAAATTAGAGCTTAAATAACCTTGAGCTAGTTCAGTTTCTTAAAGGAGCAAATGAAAGACAACAGATGGATAGAGTTTATTGGTTCTTAGCATCACATCTGAATTACAGTTGTAAAAATCACACACAAACTGCAGGTATAAACATGTAAAACAATACAAAAATAAATGGAAAGGTCATTTTATATATTTACTGAATTGGGTTGTGTAATAAATACAATAATAAGCAAAAAAGCTTCAATCACACAATTCAGTTAAACTGAAGTTACAGTAGTGTTTGTAAATACAAGTTTTAACTCAAGTTGCAAATATTAAAGCATTGAAAACTAGTATAAAAGTGAATTTTGGCACGTTGGAATGAGATTTTTTACATTAGTATTTCACAATTGTGTAAAAATGAAGCAATTTCTCACTAGCCTTTTGAGGTACATTTTAAACAATCTAAAATTAGATTAACAATGTTGTTCTAACAACTCACAGTTTACAATTTACTATACTAGTTACAATTTTCCCTTTTAAGAATACCAACCAGGTATCCAGAGCTTATATCTGTGCAAATTCAGAAAAATCTCAATATAAAACTTATTTAGGGAACTTTTCACTGCAACTTAAATCAGCCCTGCAATCGTTTTTGCTAAATAATACAAAGGTGTAAAAACTGGAATATCAAATTCCAGTTTTATAAAGAAATTACCCGAGGTCACAGCTCAGTTCCAGTTGCAAGTGTTCCCTTCTTAAGTTTGTCACATTTTCCCCCCATAACTTCAGTAACTTCTGACCACACTCATTCTCTGTGAGAAAAAACACAAAGCTGCTAAGGTTAAGGTCAGCAATGCATATAAACCCCTTGAGGACTCTTAGCACTTCATCACAATAGCAGAAATGCCGAGACACAAAGTTACTGTTATTCATTTTCATTCTACAGTAAAAAGAGTTTAATGGCACTTTTTACTTATTTGAACATTTCAAGCTTATCAAGAGATGGTGCTTTTTTTTTTTTTTGTTTTACAGTAGCTAAAATTTCAAAACTAGATATTTATGATTAATCCAATTCTTATCTCAACTTCAAAAAATAAAAACCAGATTCCCCTGCAGGCAGGGTTCAGTGCGGTATATACATCTGACAGGAATACAAAAATTACGCTTTTTCCCCTTAACAAAAAGGGGCTGCTTGACGCTAGAAGGAACTCCAAAATGAATCAGCAATTGCTGTAAAATATCAGCGGCATCAAGTATTTCTACATTTTAGTCCTCAAAGAGTTTTTTTAAAAAACAATTTAACCATATGTGCTAATAGTTTCCACTAGGTTAATTTTAAGTCCTTTCACCAAAACCGTTTTCCTTTTAAAAAAGGGTGCGAGCAATACAGCCCATGACGTCCACTCCCATAATTTGCTTAGTGCATCAATGGCGCCATTTGAAAGGCACTGCTATGTTTAAAGGATATCAGTGTCACAGTTTCACTATTTCGGTAATTTAAAAAAAAAAAAAAAAATCACAGTTCAACATTAAAAGCTGAGGTAATCAATTTACGTCAATACCAAAATATATTAATTGAAATCGTACCAGTATGGTGAAAGGTCTTCAACATATGACAGTTCTTGTCACCACTCAGCATGCAGTACAGTATACATCATCTATACTACGCCTTTTGTTGCGGCTCTCTCTCCTGATCCAGGCTTTAGAACAGCTTGATTTGGGCAGCAATAAATCCAATTGAACATTTTATGATTTCCTGTTTTGGTCACAGGGCATCTCAGCTTTAATTCGCTCTGTTATAAGCAAACCTGGATGAATCAGCCCATCAATATTCATTTTCAAGAGCTGCACAAATGAGAGTTCTTAAAGAGTTCAGCAGAGTGGAAGCTACAGTATCTTCATCTATCAACTGCATTTAAAACCTACTCCGTTACTGATTTCCGAGCTGAGACAACGTGTAGACAAACTGCCTGTTGTCTCAGCTCCTGGTATTTTATGTCCGACATTACATAGTCACACAGCTATTCTAGATATATGGCTTTTGCAGATAAATAGACAAGTTATGCTACAAAGGAGCAAACAGTGTTTACGCTAAGTTAGATTGGCAAAGAATTAGTCTATCTTCTAAAGGCCCCTTTTGTTGCAATGTTATCTTCAGAATTTTGTATTTTCATGACCCTGGCTTAATACGTAGTTTCTGCAGCCAATTTTACTTAGTTTCTAAACACCGACAACTCCCCAGAATCAACTCTTAGCTACATTTACCCTACCAGGCACTACAGTATATTAAAATTCTAAAGTGTAGCCATGCATAGATAACGCTCTATACCTGTAATGTGGGTAGCCCCAGAAAGCATAAAAAACTTGGAACTAACTGCTGGTTTTTAGTGTACTTATTCAGGAAAACCTTTCTAACCTATTAAAGTCCTGTGGTGTGCAAGGTAATTCCTGCATTCAAAAAGCTTTAAAATCTAGCATGAAAACTATTTAAGAAGCTGCCTTACGAACATTTAAGTCCTAATCTGCACCACCTGGAATTCAAAATTTGTACTGTTTTACAGAATCTGCACAGCCTAGCAAGCAAAGTACAGGCAACTCACCAAAGTTAACTAGTAGTGACGTATACTAAAATTTTATCTACTGTGTTCCAATTTTTAGGGTCTAATTGAAATTTCAGCCATTTAAGAACTGATTTCCTAAGTAAGGCATCCAATTTCTAGGTAGACTTGCACTTGACTGTAGGAGTTCAAATGAGCTCTCCTTTCTTAACAAAAGAACATCAGCATTATAAGTATTCTATACGGAATTAGTCCTTTGATAAATTCTTACCACATCAGTTACAACCGATGAACAAAAAGGTCACAGATGCACTCAAAACGGATAGTTATCTGTTCCTGAGGCAAAGGAGTATGCAAGTAAATATTCTACCATGGCTGGTTTCCACAGAACTAATTTCCAAACACACTGTGAGCAACAATAATCTGTTTTTTCCAGGTAACGACCCCTGCCATTATGTCAGTCGGTAGCTTGTGGGTTAGCCACCTCAGAATCTTGGTCCATGTTGTATACAGTCACATACAAAACAGTTCTTATTTAGAGGACAAGGTGTCGCCATTCTCACCGCAATATCATATGAAAATACAAAGGAAGAGACCAAAGAAAGAGGAAAAAAAAAAAATCAAACCCAGTGGTTCAGTTCTGTGGAAGGCCATGGCCCTCAGACTCTCTGAAAAGCCTGACAGAGAAAGTAGTTTAAATCTGTAGTTTAAGACTATTTCTTATCTTTGTAACCTTTGGGAACAAACTAATTAGAGCAGATGAATAACTTCTCTCTTCAGCCAAAAAGTAGCTGGCTCATGTCTACATGATTTGCTTGGATGTCAGGGCTACAGGAAAATGTACAATATAACCCCTTTACCCTCAGCAGTGGCAAGTCAGAGATTACACCCTTCGGCCGGTAATGCACGCTGCATGACAAACGACAGGAGACAATGAAGAAATGAGAGCATCAGCAAGCTTTTCAAGTGTTCCCCCATTTCTCGCTTTAGGAACACTCTCAAACTCAGACTGAAACATCAGGGTGTAGAGTGTCGCCCCCTTTTCATTCATGGACACCTGTGTACAACCTGTACAGGAAGTTTTGTGGGGCATTTAACAAATAGAGCTACTGGTTTTTGATCATCTGTACCACTGACCAATTTCATGCTTACTTGTAAGGTTATTAGGACAGTTAATCCACTGGTAGCCAAAGATTCCAGGTGATGCTTTTTACGATCTGGAATTAAAGTGAGGTGGACGTGACCCAGACTGTAGAAATAACGAAGTAGTTACCAGATTAAAATGCCAGCCTTATCGGAATGAAGCTTCATTTTAAAACTGCTGAAAACTAACATTTTACATTTCATTTTCTTGTTAACCAGCATGCCTGACAGCACTTTTCGATTATGGATAGTCAGATGATAGCTTAAAAATCCACAATATTTATGTGCATTTAATACCATGAACAGGCATGCTTATGTTTTCTGCTCGAAGAGGTCATGATATTCTTGTTCTTCTAGTTCTCTATTGTACTTTTCGATTTCTCTGTTAGCTTCTTCCACGTAGTCATTCATGAATTGGTCCATTACTGTCATCAAAATATTAAGGAAAACTATTCATCCAAGTATAAACTATGCATTAGAATAAAGAACAGGTTGGACTAACTTAGCAACAGGACTAGTTAGCTCTGCATATTAACAGGGTGATTTTTCATTTGGGGCAATAACACAATTCATAAGCATCTGGGAATCCTGGTGTCAGAACTGACTATCAGTTCTCTTCCCGAAGAGGCTACAAGAGTTGCGTAGGTAAAGCTCATAATCTTAATAGAAAACACAGAAAGGGCAGTGTGAAACACCAGCAGGTCAGGTTTACAGATGTTCACAGCCATTCAGGTTCATAAAAACTCCAGTTTAGCCCATTTGCTCTCCGACAGAGAATTGGGAATTACCTGTACAACCACAATTTACTATCGCTATATAAAACCTGCTGCATTTCACCAATGGGTAACAACTTGACTGACAGCTTCTTTCAGGCCACAGGCTGAAAATAGACTGAGGTTATTCAAATACACAAGTAAATGACGACCAAAGAAGTGAACCACCACAGAGAACTGTGGGTGGATGCTCCCGAGAGTCCAAAAAGTTGAAAACATGCAATTGGCTAGGCAATTAATTGCAACTAGAATGTTCGCATTTTTAAAGAAGGAATACTTACAGAAAAATTTCCTGTCCTCCTGAAGGAGAGAAATTGCTTTTTGAAGATTCCTTAGTTGTACGCCTCCCCAGGATTGGGCAGCATCCTCTGGATCTGGTCAATTTTCATTGTGATAAGTGACCAGTCTCTGCCTCAGGCCTCTGCCACTTCCCGTAACCTGAGGGCTCAGTGATGCTGCTGGGGTGAGTTCGTTAAAAGATCCAGATTCCTGTATCATTGTTGCTTCTGAATATACTCTAAAAGATGTAGATCACACCTATCACCATAGGCTATTTCTACACTTGAAAAGTTAGGTCAACTTTATGAAGTCGACTTAATAAGGTTGACTTTAAGTTGACTTAAAATCGACCTAACAAAAGTTGACAACTTTTCAAGTGTACACGTGGCCCCTTTTCGACCTTAAGTCGACTTAACGTTTTAAGTCTACTTAAGCTCCACCAAGGCGCTAATCCATGTCTCCACTGGCTTAAGTCAATTTAATAAAGTCGATTTAAGCGCTAGTTCGAATTAAAACGAGGTGTTAATTCAAACTAACTTTTCCTTAATTCGATTTAAGGAGCAGCTTACGTCGAATTAAGGGAAGCCCAGCATAGACGCAGAGTATTTTAAGTCCATTTAAGCCTCCTTAAATTGACTTACTTTGTAAGTGTAAATGCACCCATAGTGTCTAGACCCTGGAGGTATATGCCATTTTAAAAAGATACTGGATTTATTTAGGAGGGAACAGTAAATGAGAAAGAGCATTATTCAGAGGGCATTACTGTTAATAAACTGTGCAAATGGCTGTGAAAGGGTGGTTGATGCGGTAGTACATTATCTAGGACAATATCATCTAATATTTGATCTTGCATAACAGAATTACAGTAATTTGATTAAGTGAGTTTTAATAAGAAAAAAGTCTCCAAAGCCCACCAGCAGAAATGTTTTGGTTAATATTCAAGGTCAAAGCTCAACATATGTAGTGGTTTGTTTTCCTCTTAACTTCTGTACCAAATGACCATGGGTAGGGAATGGATTCAAGAAGGGAAGAGCTCTGATGATTTAATGAAAATCAATTGCCACAAAAGTTGCTCTTGCTCAAAGAAGAACTGCAGTGACGACCCACAAGTTTCAAAGTAAATTACAATCAGTTACTGAAGATTGAGAAATAATGGAAATTAAATTGCAAACATAGGAGCAGACCTGAGGTAAGTTCTTTGTAGCAGAGGTGGTGTTTTTGTTCTGTATTTGTGCAATACCTAGAACAATGAGGTCAGGGCCATAACTTAGGGTTCTAGGTTCCACAATAATAGAGATAATAATTGAAAGAGTTTTAGGACAAACATCTATAAAACAATGCTTTTTTTTTGAGACACTATGCACTTGTATGGAGTACCGACACCTTTTTTCCATAGCCATGCGACCCAAACTCCTACCGCCGTGGATGGTAGCCCCAGGTCCCTGGCCGGGGCTGGATCTGGCAGCCCCGGGTTCCCAGCTGGGGCCAGATCGGTCTGTTATTAGGATTCTGGAGTTATTGGCAAATATTGAGATAAAATCCAATACTTTTTCAACAGAACTGATGTAATCAGTATGATCCAAAAGGAAACTAAAAAAAGCCCCTTTGATCTTTGTATACTTTATTTTGTCCCTACAAGGAACAGATCCTGCTGATTTAAGAAACAAAAGATAGCAGATTTCAGCTTGGCATCTGTCCTTCCCATAGCTGGTTGCTCAAATCAAGTAAAGGGTGCAGAAATCAAGCAAGATGTTTTAATATAACGAAGCAACTGCAGCCATATTTTAATTCACAAGTAATACTGGAGGGCAATTGGGTACATTTGTTTTAATTGCAGGCATGCTTTGAAGATACAGTGATTAGTTGGTGGATATATATGTGGGGTTTTTCCCACATCCATCAGGCTAGAAGGTTTTTTACTTTACTGAAACTTCAACCTCCAAGAAACAAGAGGGACCGGAAGAATGAGGTTTTGGTGTAGACTGAGGTCTTGCAGTCTTTCTTTCTGATTCCTCTAAGCATACATTCTTTTTGACACTTACATTAGAGGATAGTTATGGGATTATTTGGTTTATATGGAGATATTTTTGGTTAGTATTCTTCTGATTACCTGAAAAACACAGGGAACATGAATTCTGATTGGCTAACCAGGAGTTTGGATAATGGAGAAGGCAGGAGTGGGAGCTCAGTCATGGAGGCCTCTGCAGCTCACGGCCCCACACCCTCCCTCCCATGACTGCCCTCTTGATTACTGCAAGTCCTCGGGGGACCTACGGGAGCGGGAGACTGTGGTCCTGGTGGGGCAAAGTGGAGACATCCAGCCAGTACTCCCATCTGCCCCAAAGCTCTCCTCTGCACTTCGCATTTGCAGGGATGAGATGTTAACAGCGCTGTGACAGAGCCGGGAGCCCTCTGCAGCTCTGTTGTCATGGCCCTGCTCTACTCAGTCCCATGACAGTAGAGATGCACACGGCTCCCTGGGCTGCAGCACGGCCCGTTCAGAAACGGGGCGGCCTCCAGCAGAGCCAGGGGTCTCTGCTCTCTCATCTGAACCTCTGTTATCCAAATGCAGTGCTTGGGGACAAGGAAGGGATTCAGATAATATGGCAGCTCAGAGAACAGGGTTCTGGAAAAACTGGGATTATACTGTACTTGATTTTACCACAGGATCTTATGCTGTGTAATGATCTCTGGTTTGTTCAGTTTTGGCTCTTACACTGACTGTAGAAGTGAGTGATCTATTAAAGCCCGATATGGCAAAATGGCCATACGTTGATTTGAAGATCAAAACCTTCCACTTTGAATGATCATGAACTAGTCGGTTCTATTAAAGAGAGTGCTCTGCCCAAATCTGAACAACTTTCTACAAAAACTACTCATGAATGTAAATGTAAGTTAAAGGATACATGGGTGGTAATCCATCTTGTCCCCAAAGAAATTCACAAACTGAGTTCCATTGTAAAAGTAACCAGCTGGAAGTGGATCCAAGTGGCGCTTCATCTGCATTCAAAGGCAAATACTATTAGACATTCAGAGCTACTGATAGTCAAACATGGGTATGCAAGTCTACACAGTTAAACGAAAGGAGATCCCTCTTTCTGGAAACAAATTACCTAGGTGCCTTTTATTTAAAAAGGTGTAAACACTTTTCAAAAGGGATTAAGTGCAAACACTATTGCAGCATCTCTGTCAATGTCCTTGTAATTCTAGTCTTCTAAGGAAAATTGAGGATACAAAACAAACTACATTTATTGTCCTCTTGTTTTTACATGGCAAGTTAGCCCTGTCCTGTTTTAGTTAATGTGTTTTAAAAATACACCTTTTATCTCACTCTAAACAAGTCCTTAATGTTAATTGATACAGGGTTATCTTCTTGAATCTGCAGACAAAAAAATATAACTCAAAGACATGGACTGGCCCTATTCATCTGAATCTAGAATAGATTAATAGTTTCCAAGGTGAGATGGGACCACTGTAATCATCTACATGGTATATACAACATAGGCCACAGAACTTCCCCAAAATAATCCAGTGAGGATCTATTTTAGGACAATATCCAATGTTGATTTAAAAACTGTCAGTGACTGAGAAAGCTGGGAGAATTGTTCCAAAGTCTAATTACTCTCACCATCAAGAATTTACACCTTATTTCTAGTCTGAATTTGTCTTGCTTCAGTTTCCAGCTATTTGATCAATTTATAGATTTATCTGCTAGACTGAAGAGCTCATTATTAAATATTTGTTCACCATGTAGATACTCCTAGACTGTACTCAAGTCATTCCTTAACAAAGAAAAGGTTAAGATCAATGGCTTGAGCTCTTTAGAATCACTGTAAAGCACATTTTCTAATCCTTTAATCATTCTCATGGCTCTTTGAACCTTCTTCAATTTAACTACATCATTCACTACTCTGGACACAAAAACTAGACAGAGCACTCCAGCTGCAGTTGTACCAGTGCCAAATAGATGTAAAATAGCCTCTCTACTTCCACCTGAGACTCCCATTTATATATCCCAGGATCTCATAAGCTCTTTCGGCCATACCACCACACTGGAGCAGATGTTCAGCCAGTTATCCACCACGTCCCCCATACCTTTTTTCAGAGTCACTGTTTCCTAGGATAGAGTCCCCCATCGTGTAAGTGTGCCCTACATTCTTTGTTCCTAGATGGCTACATTTACACTTAGCCATATTAAATACATATTGTTTGCTTGAGCCCAGTTTAACAAGCAATCCAGATAGCTCCCTAGCAATGAAATGTCCTCTTCATTATTTACCACTAACCCAAACCTGTGTCACTGGCAAACTTCAGCAGTGAAGCCTATGTTTTCTTCCAAGTCACTAATAAAAATGTTCAATAGGGCCAAGAACTGATCCCCGCAACACTTCCCTTGAAACAGAGCCGCTTGATGACTTTTTCCCCCAATTACAGTTACATTTTGAGACCTATCAGCTGGCCAGCTTTTAATCCATTTAATATGTGCCTGATTAATTGTATGTCATTCAAGGTTTTATCAAAATATCCAGTCTATCAAAGACTTATGTGTCAACATTATTACCTTTATCAACCAAACCAAGGTATCAAGATAGTTTGATAGAACCCATTTTCCATTACCCTCTAATCCTTTATTAACCGAGATCTAGGTGCTTACATTACTCCTGTCCCCATCATATCTGAACATCTTGGGCTGCAAGTAACAATTGCCTAGAGAAACATTCATGGCCCAAGCAACTATAAGATATTCTGTGCATCAGCCCTCATTCCATTTTAGAGAATGGTGGCATAAACGCTATTTCCTGAGCAAAAAAGCTGAGTGAGGAGAGGAGTTACTGAGTTATAGTAGTATAATGTATGGTAACTATCCTTAATTGTAATTGTTTTGCATTGCATTCAGAACATAGAATGCTTTCAAAATACATTAAAATCTACCAACTCTCAGAAGAACTAGAACTAGTTGGTTCAGGGAGGCACCCTTATAATACAAGTAGTTTGGGATTGCTTTTGGATGGTCTCTTCTGAGGGGTTTCCTAAAAAGGGCTGTTGCATAGATTTCACTGTATTTCAAACTGATTTTGAAACATACCGACTTTGGTAACAATGCTTTAATCAAACAATAATTAATTTAATTCAATTTATAATACACGTATTTTGAAATAATTCTTCCCTTCTTTTATTGACTAGAGATATGACTCTATTCCAGACGCATTTCTACTTCAAGATATTGAAGAGCAAACCTCTAAATTTGAGGCACAAAGGGCTTCTGGCTATAAGGATCTTTTCTTGGTTCTGCGGCATGACCAGACGCTCCCTTGACAAACTCCACATTTCATACAGGAGAGTCTGGAGCTCAGTCAGCTTCGGTTTCAAAAGGACCAGAAGAGTGTGTGTTCTTCTGGACTGTCTAAAACAGGCTGTGTCAGCAGCAAACCCAGCAAACACCAGGCTAACAGTAGTAGATGAAGGGGAGACAAATATAACTTCTACAGAAAAAACTATCTTAAATGAATTTATTTTTGCCTAACACACAGAGGACTGCAAAGATGAACAAAAAGTAACTATCTACACAGCTATCAAGAATGAATGAAAATACATCTGTCAGTATTATGAAAATGTGATTATTGAGATGACGTGAGAACTCCGTGGTCCCACTTCCAAAACTCTATTAGGGCATTATCGTGTTTGGAAACTAATTCAATTATATAGCACTCCCACCACTTTATCTGGAACGTGATAGTCTCAGGAAAAACAGTTTTGCAAGCATCAAGTGAGAAACTTAGAACACAGTTCTTGCTAGAATCTTCTATCACAGAACTGGTTACTTCAGGAATGAGGGTCAAAACGAAGCCTTGTTACTAATGACTTGTACTTACATGAATGTTTTTGATCTCCTGCAGAGTCAGCATCCCTCTGGTTTTCAGGGCTTTCCTCTGAGGTTTCTATACATAGATTAAGATACCAGCGATACACTTAGTGTTCATGGCAACAGCATGCTATAGCATAATTAAGGTATTGGGGAGGGGCAACCAGAAAGGTAAAACTTCTAAGTTCTTGCAAATATGAAAAAAGTAGCTCTATATAACCACAAGTAATTGTGCTTATGCTAATAAAAAGGTTTTTTTGTTTTTTTTTTAAATGTACCTGGACGCCAATAAGCGGACACGAGTTATTGAACTGCATTTTTTACTTAAGGCATTCTAGATTCAATTTTTACAAAAACTAATGTAAAAAAACTGAAGAATCTTATATAAATGTTTTATTTAACAGAACAAATTTTCTGAAGAACTTTTAATTAGACAGGGCTATACCTCACCATGCAGAAACTGAAATACTAATTTATTTGAAACTCCTGTATCAGATTCCAGTGTGGATGTTGTAGGGATAAGAGGCACTTTCATTATAAATCCCATTTACAGAGGTTGGTACATTTTTGAAAGTGTTACTGCTTGGGCTGAAATCTCTCATTTGTTCTCAGTCTAGAGATTATTTCAAAGGTGTGGTTAAACTCAGTTCAATCACTGCTGAGTTTGTTTAAAAAAAAAAAAAGGAGTGTTTTTCCACACTTGGAGAAATGTGCTTGTTTTTAAAAATGTCCAAGCTTCTATCAACTTACTCCTCAGAAAGGACAAATGCCTTTGGCATGTAAGAAGCAGCATGATGTAGAATTAACATTTGTGTACATACAACATTGTAAGCTGCCCATGTAAATAAAAAAAAACGCACACCATGCTGGAGGAATAGAAATAATGCGGCAGGAGGACAGGCTGGGAGCCAGAAAAATCTAGAGTTCTACTTCTGCTCTGATAATGACTCTCCTTTGATTTCTGGAGAGTCTCAAAACTTCAGTCTATGCTGCATTCCAAGATGCTACATGTGACACTATCTATAGCTGTAGGAAGAAAATTATGTTACTGTATCTGACAAATCACAATTAAATCTAATTAAAGATTGTACAAAATGTGCACAGACAAGGAGGCAGAGTTAATTCAGCATGTGCCACCATAATTTTCACAGATCCTGATTCATGTTCTCAACACGTGTTTGTAGGGAGTTTCCTTTTAAAAAAAAAGATTGAAAGATTTACTCTCCAGGACTTTGACACTCTACTGACTTCCCAGAAATGCTGGGACTATTTGATTGGAAAGCACCACCACCGCATCGTGTACCCTCCTCCTCAGCAGCTCACCTTCGTCAGACCATCTAAAGAGCTTGCAGAAGCAGACTGCAGCTCCTACCATACCTCAGAGACAAGCCACTCTTCTGCATTCTACAAAGCCGCCTCCATCCCTTTACTCTTCATGATGCGGCTATGTTAGCCATGCACAAACAGACATTTTAGATGTACTTCAGGGCCCACTTTAGAAAAATAGCAAAAACTCCCAACGGGTACTGCCAAATTCAACACATGATTTTTAAGGCAGTGTAACTTGGTCAATCAGAACAAGTTTTCACCAATACACAGGTTATTTCCATGCTATATTTAAGCTTTCTTTTTACAGCAGTTTACAAAATGTTTTAGAAACAGGAAGAATATACATCCCCTCACACCAAAAAATGGTCTCATGACCAAAAATAGCTGAATGGTTTTTCCTTGTCAAGCCCAGATCAAGCCTGGAAAATGTAAACCCAAAAGATGAAATTATGAGCAACTGGAAGCTGAAGAGAGGAAGGGAAACTATTGCACACTCACTATATAGTTACTGCTGGTCTTGTTAGCATTACATCCAAATGCAGTTTCCACAAACTCACTTGTATGTCTGCACTTAGCCTGCTCTGGGCCACAGCCATATGCAGGATAAACATTTCAGTCCATGTCAACTTGTGCTTATTTGCACATACTCACATACTAAATTTTGCTTTAGAGTGTTCTGCAGCAAAGAGGTTTCACTGTGAATATGCTGTGGCGTATTTTAAAAATAAAGTTTGAATTACAGGTGGCACTTGTGAGCCTCTTCAGCCATCTTGTTGAAAAGAACTTTTCTAACAGTGGACTCATGTGCCCTTTATGTGGGGCATAAATTAACTAGTTTCCAGTCTGCTTTGACAATCAGAATATTAATACACTCAAATTTCATTTTGGACTGTTAAATGAAGCAATACAGAAAAAACAAAACCTCTAAATGTGTCCACAAACCTGCTTAGCAGTTTGTCTGAGCCAATCTTTTATCTCTTCTTCTTTCAGAGAGCAGCCAATGAACACAAGGAAGTACTCCTGCTGACCACTGTGATCTCTGTTATCGTTTCTTGAATCAGGAGGAGTAGGCCCCTCCTGAACAGGTACAAGGCTTAATGAATTAGATGATGTATTTTGACAGACTTCAATCAATTTATCAGAGTCTAACAAAAAAAGAACACATTTTCTTTAAACAGTGGGCTGACATTGCTCACATCTTGATTATTTCAACAGGTAGCATATGGTTCCTTCAAAACCACACATTGCTATAAATGTTTTGATGTTCTGAGAGTAGGTGCACAAAGCAGGTGTAATTTCAAGACCATGCATACCAAGTACCCCCCAGTTACCTGAAAACTTAACTTTGCCCAAAATGTGGTATATGTTTCCAGAAAAAGGACTTGGCTTAATTGATGACTTAATTGCTGTATGAAATAAAAATAAAAAACAGGTTATTCAACCTACTTCTCTCTTTCCTGGTGCAACTCATTCAACATGATTCACCTAGGTTATCAGTTGTAGGTTCTCTGTCTATCTAGATTGCTGATCTCTAAATAACAGACTTCACTCTATTTGCTATCCTATGTCTCTGGACGCCCACAGGATACTATATTTAAAAAGTGTCCCTCCAACAGAAGTGACCCTTACCAAGTGTGGATAGAAAGAAGGTTCTCCTTAAAAATGGTTTTTCTCTGACAGAAGGAAAGACATGATTATTTCTACTCTAAAAGCACATACTAGCAGCAGTCTCATTTTGTAATCATTACAAACCATGGCTATATATAAAGTTATCAGGTAGACAAGAAAACAGGAGAAAATGCTTATTCCCACTCAGACAAAGCTTTTAAGTAATTGAGTTGCGAGAATAATTACCCTCCAGTGGCTTGACTGTACACTGAACGTTAGACTGCATATTAAAAACTTGCACGTTTTAAAACACCATCATGAGTCAAGTTCCCACAACAGAGAAAAAGTGAACGTGCATGGCCTGTGAAGGACTCTAAGGACAGGGAAATTACATTCCAGATATAACTCCACATTGACCATGAGCTGCAGGAGCGTAGGGTCTCCCTGCACTAAAAGACCCCCAATAGTTTAACTCTTAAAGTAAGTGTCTTCGTTACCTTTACATTTGGTCACAAACCGTGTTTTTTCCAGAGGACGGCTAAACCACACACAGATCTGAACCATTGGTGGGAAGACAGCACCAGCTCTAAACTTCCCATCATACCTTTTAAAAGAAAGCAAAAAGGGAAATACACTTTGTCTAATAAAGATATTTTCTATTTTGTTCCTCCACATGTCACATGAGTAATGGAAGTTCCTATAAGTTCCTATTATCTTCCTTTATCTGCCTTTTGTCCAATGTTTTTAACAATGAAAAATATTGGCTATTTTAGTACAGAGATGCTTTCATGAAGAGAAATATTAAATTCATCGTGTAAGAAGAGAAATACGAACAGCAAAGACGACAAGAACTATGTAGGTAATTTTGTATCACATTTCATATGAGGAACCACTTCAATCAAGTTCCTGCTGTCAGTCATTTTTTCCCATATATCCCCGGCATTAGGAGAGAGTCACAGCATGAAGAGGTTTGAAACAGTTTCTTCTCCAACCCAGTCCTTTTCCCTTTGGAGCTACATGTGGTCTACAAGAAGTGTTACCCGTATGTAACTCCATGCTGGTTTACTTAAGACGTAAATCACTGGTTCCCAACCTGTGGCCCCGAGACTAAAAATGGCCCACAGGGGCTTTCAAAATGACCTGTGAGACTCTCTTCCTGCTGGTTGCAAAAGGGAGCCCCAAGGACCCAAGTGGAGTGCACAGGGCTACAGGATGTGTGCTAAGTTCCAAAGGAATGCCGTCTTAGTCTAGCTCAGCAAAACAAAAAAGGAGTCTTGTGGCACTTGAAAGACTATTTTTTGCATGAGCTTTACTGGGTGAAGTCCCACTTTACCATGCTGCAGCCAAGGAGATGGGAGATCTTGCAGATCTCCTTCTGTCTGGCTGCAGTGGGTGGGGAGTCCTGCTGGCAGAGACTGGTTGCCCTTCAGGCTTACAAAAATGGTATCTGTGGCCTTCAAGCCAAAATGGCTGGAAACCCTTGAAGTATACTCACTGAAAACCACTTAAGTAAACCCTCACTGAAAACCAGTGTAGAATGAAGGTTTAATTCTGAACAAGAAGCAGATACAGAAGCCGTTCTTCACTGACAGAGTATGTTGGTTGAAGCACGCTGTGCCTCATGCTCTAAATATAACTAGAAAATGGAATCGGTTGGGGTCTGGAACTGGTGCCATATTGGCAGTTTTGGAGAATGAAGTCCTCCCTCTAACACACAGATACGGCACATCTGGCAGCAACTACATACAATTCCCAACAATGTATCACAGCCCTGATCTGCAGAAGGTACCACTAGGTGTTAGAATTAAATTCCGTTTGCATGTGTTTTCTGTCCGTGGCGTCTGCCGAGATTGCCAAGAAAGGATGCTGATGTTTCACTGGGGATAACTGTCGGGTAGTAACTGGAATGATACCACTATATCATTTTATTTAGGCTGAACAGCAGTCAGAATGAACTGACTTTCTGTCAGTACTGACCTAACCCATCTTACTCTCACAGGACTCACTCTTGCTTTCACTGAAATTAATAGCAGTTTTGCCACTGATTTAAATGGCAACAAGAGAGAGGTTCCTAAGTAGGAAAAGATCCTCCTAATGGATCTAAAATGCTTACTCAAAGGCTCCTTTAAAAAAAAAAAAAAAAGGATTTACGAAGTGATGTTCCACATGTATGAACTACCCTGAAAATACAATTTAAAAAATGCTTTCTTATTATTTCTCAATAAAGATACTTGCCAGCCAGGATACATTAAATATCGAGCTCTCATCATCTGAGGATTTGAAAAACTGCTTTCAGAGAGAATTAGCTCAATATCCTCATTCCTATTAAAAAGATAAAAGATTGAGATTTTTAATTTACATAACATAGCAACAATGGTCGTTATCTGCACTGCATAAATTAGGACTGCTAGTCACATTGCAGTACAATAATTGTACACCATTAGGGAAGAGAAAAAACTTAAAGTCTGGAAAATAAAGATTATATTAGTTAAAAAAAGGAATTCTCTACTCAACTAATTTTCTATCTGCAACTAGGGTACCAGTAAAACTAGCAAATAAAAATATGTAATACAGAGAAAAAACTCCAGACTCCCCTATTCAATTTTTACTCTGTTGAGTAGGACTTGCTCACTGAGTTTGATCCCCTTAAAGTGGAGTGGGTTTACTCATTCATGCCATTTACCATGAATAGAGGTTGCAGAATTGGGCTCTAACTGAACAAATTTTAATAAAAACCTACAATCTGTAGAAAGAGGTTATTACCTACATGAGAAAAACCTAACATGAAAATTACTGTGCAAATAAAACAATGCACTGGTTTTAAACCATAACATTTCCAAAATCTCACTGTTACTTCTAGTTTATTGACATTTAATGTAGATTTTCAATGCTTAAAACCTTTGTGAATCATGCTGTATTAGAAAGTGGTTGAAGTGTAGCTGACGTTCTTAAAATGTCAAAATTCCAAGAACAGATGAGGTATTCTGTTATCAGAGAAGTAACAACGAAGAAAAGTAAGCATATCTCTAGTTTACGCACTATGTCCACTTTTTTGTTCATAGGTGAAAGTCAAAGAGGGTCTCTTTTCCTATAATAGTACATTTCCCATTTTTAGAGCAACAAGTGGAAAAATGACAGAACTGAAAACTTCTGGTAATATTACCTAGTCACAAGACCATTTTCGGCCAAGACAAATGAAACAGCAGGATTTGCTGCTCGTATAAGGCTCTGGAGTTGTACAAGGAGTGGGTGTCTCTGTTCTGTCGTATGACTCGTGAAGACCACATTGCTCACAAGTCCTGCAATAGGAAATTAGGGAATAGTTGTTACAAATAACCTCTAAAATGATAGAGAGACAACATACATATGATGGTTAAGTGTTTTATCAAAAACATTTTTCCGGGTCGTAACTATTTATCAGTATAGGACTAGTTAGCATATACATATATACACTGCGACATATGTATAAAGACTGCCCTAAGCACAAACACTAACAGTGATACAGCCTAAACTGGTCTTTCCCATAATCCTGTTCACTTTATGCTAAGTATCCCATAGCACCTTTTGAAGGTGCTGAAGTTAACATTTGGCATAAGCAAATAGGAAACTTGTCAAAATCAAGAGACATTGTTCTATGTCTTAGTACAAGATAGGGAAGTCCTAGTACCCAAAACAAAAATAAAGAAGGATCAGAACAAATCACAGAACTAGGAGAACAGATGGGTTGGAATTTAGAGACATGTAAAGAGGTGTGTAACCTGTAAGAAGTCACCATAAACTCCAGCTGAAGTATGTAACTTTGAAGGCATGTTCTGTGTAAAGTGAATATAACGTTGCTGTATAAGACAGTTTGCTGGAGAATGGTATTGTATAAACTTTTTCCTTATACTATGCTATTCGCTTAGAGCAATAACCCTGACTAACGTTAGTTATTTGGCCTCTTTTCCACACTTTGATTCAGCAACTGACTACACAGTTTGACAGTAATCTGTATTTGTTTGCATCTCAAAAATAAGCTCAAAATGCCATTAGCTTTAGATTAAGTTATCTAGAACAATCAACTGATTTAATTATTCTGAATTATTAAACATTTATATAGCAATAGCTTTTACAGACCAAGGAGGTCAGGGTCATTTGTGCCAGGCATTATACAAAGATACAGAAAACATGACCTTGTACCCCAACAATTTTACAACCAGAGACAAGAAATAATAGGTGGCAGTCAGAAAGAGGAAATAGCATATTTAGGAAATAAGAATATGCCCCCAACCCAGAAACACATCAGCACATGCTTAAATTTACTTGTCTGAATAATGCTATGCATATAAATAAGCATTTGTGCATATTTTGTGTACAGTCCAATTACAATAGAGTTTGATAGTGGAAAAAGAAGTTTAGAGGAGAAAGTATTACTCTGTTCTTAAATGGAGAGTAACCATTGGTAGATATTTCCAAATAACTTGATAACAGCAATTAAGTCATACCAAAGCCATTAACGCCACTATGCAGCTCATACTCTATTTTTATGCAATTTTCAAAACACACACCAAGCACCAAAATTCCTCATCTTTCTTACAAGTGGTCAAAAAAGTCTCATCCATAAAATATTCACCCCTTTGCAGTTGTGATCTTAAGTGAGGAGGGCTTTGGAGGAGCAATGCAAAAAAACGATACATAACCAGGGTTCAGCATCAATGTCCAGAGCTATTGTTATCGTCTTATACTATCTAAGATATTCTAATTTCCCTTTAACATACATAAATTGTGGGGTTTGAAACCAAATCACTGAAATAAGGTTCCTCTGTGAAAGGTATCATGGTCTAGTCACTGGAACTTGAACATGTGGAATTCTAATCTCAGTCCTGTCACTGACACCCTCTGGCCTTGAACAATTTACTCTTCTCCTTAGAGTCCCCATCTGTAAAACTGGGTATTTGCCTTCCTCACAGTGAAGCTATGAGAATTAGGCCTTGTCTACACTGACCAGGAAATTTGGAGGCAGTTGACGTCAGAGAGTCAATCTGGTGGCAGCGAATTTGCTGCCTCATTTTGTGAAGCGTTCTGAAATTACAAATTACTATTACTACTTTTGATCCAATAAAGGAAGAACTTACTTCTATAAGCAATTTCAAAGAGATCCTCTTAGACAAGATAGGCACTGCCAACTTTGTGCATATGGGTGGGAGGGAGGATCATGGAGCAGTAGGGATATGAATCTTTGCATTCCTCAGACTCAGCAACTAATAAAACACTTTCAGATAATTTTCCTATGCCATGGACACTCGACAGAGGTAGAATAGAGGGTACTTAACGAGCAACCATTTAAGGTAGAAATGCTTATGGGGGACAGTATTTGTAAAGGTCAGAATTGCACCTGATATCTTTAGTCTAAGAACATCTTAAAATAATTTAAGAAGCATCTCCACTGTCAGACGATAAAACTGGGATTGAGAGGCTGAAGGATAGAACAGCAAACACGGAGAACGCCAGACAAATTCAGAGATGCACACACTTACAAGTTAGCATGAGGCTCACACAAATGACCTGAAAGGTAAGAGTAAGCTTTGCTTGTATGGGCACATGTTGGATATTTCCTTTAAATAGATAGTCCTTATTTGGCAGCACCAAATGTATAAATTGCAAACTGCTGATTTAAACCCCTAGTTTGTAATTTTGATTGAAAAAAATCAACTATATTTAAACTTATTAGTGTGCAAGTGACACAGCACAACAGGTGTGTATATCAAATCTGCCTTACAGGCTAATCCATCATCAGGTCAAGGATGTAAAAAAAATGAGAAGATAGGAAAGGATTTTTAAAAAAAATTAAAAAGAAATAGGGCAAGGAGACAATGTTAAAAAATGGCATCAGCCAAACAAGAAATGGAAGCAAATACACTATGCTTTAATAAATAAAATGATGTCTCCTCATATTCTTTCTGCAACCTTCCCATCCCCACATTTGCTTATTTAACAAGACTCAAAAACTAAACAGCCAAAAAAAAAAGTTAAAAAAATAAATAAATAACATTAAGTAGGAAGCCTGCTAAACAATCAGTGAGGCCACTGGATGACCAAGATGCTGAAGGAGCTCTCGGGGAAATTACGGCCATTGCAGAGAGAAACAATCAGTTCTTTGCATTGGTTTTCATGGCACAGACTGTGAGAGGAATTCCCATAGCTGAACCATTCTTTTCAGGTAACAAATGTGAAGGACGGTCCCAGATTGAGGTGTCAATAGAGGTGGTTTTGGAACCAACTGATAAGTTAAACAGTAAAAAATCATCATGAGCAGATGCTTTCCAACCAGGAGTTATGATGGAACTCAAATATGAAATTGGAGAACTCCAAGTATGGCATGTAACCAGAATTTTAGTTCTATCCCCCACAGCCCTGGCAACCACTCCTAGCTTTGCCTCATTCGCAAACTTGATCAGTTCTCTCTGTTTACATCCAGGTAATTAATAAAGACAACCACCACCAGAACCAGAACAGATCCCTGTGGAACCCCACTTGAGACCTCCCTCCAATCCAACATCATTCTATGAATAGTTCCTCTTTATTTGTGGTCACTTAACCAATTCTGAATCCACTTAATGACAGTTCTGTTGGGTCTGCATGTCTCAAGTTTACTTAGTAGAATGTCATGAAGGACTTTGTCAAAAGCCTTGCTAATGTTCAGGTATATTACAGCCACCACATCCTCCTTATCCACCAAACCAATCACCCTGCCAAAGAAGGAAATCAAGCTACTTTGGCATTTGTTCTTGGTTAATCCATGCTGGCTGCTAGCATTTATCCCTTCATCGTCCAGGTAGTTGAAATTCAATGTTTTGTACAATGAAATTCAATGTTGCTCTAGTAGCTTCCCAGGTATCAAAGTCAGAATGACCCGTCAGTTTCCCAGCATCTCCCCTTTCCAAAATGGGTACTATGTTAGCCTTTTGCCAGTCTCCCGGAACCTCTCCTGACATAAATGAATTTCTAAATGTTATTGCCAGTGGCTCTGAGATTTCTTCAGCTAATTCTTTCAGTAGCCTCGGGTATAGAGCATCCAGCCCTGCTGACTTGAATTCGTTCATATTGGTAAAAGGATCTCTAGTGTGTTCGGTACTTAACCCCATCTGCATTCCTTCCCCTTTATTGTTTCCGGTAACTTTGCTACTCATCCAGCCCCCACCCCCCTGCCTTTTTTTTTTTTTTTTTTTTTGGTGAGAAGACTGAAGCAAAGCAGGAATTAAGCTGCCTTTCTCATCTTCTGTTACCAGCTCACTTGCTTCTCCATTGAGCAGCAGACCCACAATGTCTTTGATCCTTCTTTTGACTGTGACGTATTTTAATAAACCCTTCCTGTTGTCTCTAACATTCCTAGCCAGCTATAACTCATTCTTTGCCTTGGCTTCCCTGATTTTGCCCTTAAATGTTCATGTATACTTCCTTGGTGAGTCGCCACTCCTTCCTTTCCCTCTATGTATCCCTTTTGGTTTATAGCAACAACGAAAGTTCTGCTGCAACCTACAAAAGCCTGTACCTGAAGAAATTTGTTAGTCTTTAAGGTGCCACAGGACTTTCGTTGTTCTTGCTATATACAGACTAACATGGCTACCCCTCTGGAACCTATCACCATGCAACGATTTGGTTTTTAGATAGCTAAAAAGCTATTGTGCAGCCACACTGATCTCTTGGGCTCTTCTCTCTCCTCTGCATCAGAACAGTCTGATGTTGGGCCTCTAGCATTACATCCTTTAGGAACTGCCACCTCACCTCGACTCCTTTTCTTTCTAATGGTGTTTTCATGGGACCTGGCCTACTTTTTCTGAGTCAGTTGAAATCTACCTTTCTAAAATCCAGTGTCCTGTTTTTCTGTTCTCATTTCCTTCTTTCTATAGGATCTTAAACTCTGTCAAATCACAACCACCCCCTCCCAATTTCCCAACCATCTTTACATCCCTGTTGATCAAAATGGACGACCCCTTAGGTGTTTCCTTAACCTTCTGAATCAGAAAGATGTTCCATAGACACAGTAAGAATTTGCAGGATTTATGTTTTCCTGCATCAGTTTTCCAACAGATATCAGGGAAGTTAATAACCCCCATTAATACCAGCTCATGTGTGTTAGCTCATCTTATTTCCTGCTTATAGAATGACTCACCCACTTCCTTCTCCTGATTTGGTCATCTGTAATGGATTCTGCTCCCCTCCCCCCACCGCAACATGGCTACAATTATTTCCTCTTGTTATTCTCCCCCAGACACTCTGAACAGATCTCTCCCTTACTTTCCCTTGGACCTCGCAGCATTCCTGACCTACAGCATACCTCCTCCTCCTTTCTGTCCCATATCTAACCCTTCAGAACAAACTCGACCTCTTCAATACTGGTACTCCAATTATGGAGTTGTCCCAACTCTCTATGATACCCATTAAGTCATACTTTTCTTCATACACCAGTTCATCCTGTTTGTCCCCCATACTCCTCCCATTTATATAAAGCAGCAAGGATATTTTGCAGATTGTCCTATTGGTTTTCTTTCTGCCTTTTTAAAGCAGTTGTGATTTTAGACCCGTCTCCAAAAATCAGCATTTTCCCCTTCATTTTCGTTACTCGAGCCTTTCTGTGCACCAGCTAAACTTGTGTCTTCATCCTTAATACGACCTAGTTTAAAGATCTCCTTATGAGGTTAGCCAGAAATTGTCAAAAGATGCTCTTCCCAGTATTTGATAGATGAAATCCATCCCAACACAGTAATCTTATTTCCTGAAACATAAGCTGTTAAAGAAGCCAAAAGCCAACATCTTGCCAACATCAACTGGGTAGCAGCCATGTGAAGGTGAAAACTACAGTGAGGGTCAGAAGAGAATTAGAGAAATCCATGGGGTCAGGGATGCAATCCTATGCTCTGAGGGTGCCTCTAGCTTCTGAATGCCATAAACTAGGAATTGACAACAGGGGATGGATCACTCATTGATTGCCTGTTGTGTATTGGCCACTGATGGAAGCCCGGATAGCGGACTAGATGGATCACAGGTCTCACCCAGTACGGCTGTTCTTATGTCAGAAGGTTTGGGCAATATTTAAAAGACAAACAAAGAAGGAACTGAAACAGAACTATCTAAAGCTCTATATAGTACTGACAGATGCTGGATAAGTTTCTTATCCCAATTGTACCAATCCAGTTCTGACCAGACCTGTTACTCAGCTCCTGTAGTTTTCCTAAAGAGACAGTCATGTTTATCAATCATATTAAATATTAGAATTTTGTAATGCCAACACATATCCACTAAATACAGAGATTAGACTGAGGAAAAGAACTGCACAACCAATAATGAAGGTTACTACATGGGCCTACAGTGTTTACAATAGGAGCATTCATGAAAGATCAGCCATATATGGCCAATCCAGAGAAGGAAAAAATAATATGAGACATCAGAGGCATACAAAATCCTAAAGAGAGAACAATGCCTCAATCAAAAATCAACCCTGATTATATTTACTGTTCAGGTTTCCATGTTGTTTATAAGTGCAGTTTTTCTATGAGTAATAATAATGTGAAATGGCAACTTCTTATAAACATGGGTTTTACCAAATTGTCTCAGACAATGACAGTTCAAGCAGATACTTTTGAAGGTGCAATAAACCCTGAGGCAAGCGATGGGATAATGGCCAGCAGGAGAGTCATCTCCTAACTCCCAACAGAATGGCTTGAAGCATGAGGGCTTGTATTTCTCCAATTCTGCCCCCACTTTCAATATTTTAACTACTATAACTCTGGATATTCTCATTATCCATACTATCCAATGCCTCTTTGAATCTTAATAGTCATAACACCCCCTGAGAATGAGTTCCGCAGTCTAATTATTTCCCACATGGATTTTTTTTAATCAATTCTGAATATTCCACTTATTTTCTTTAAATATCTTCTTGTTCTTATGTTATGAAACAGGGATCATCCATGTTCTCACTTCAGCTTCTCAGCATCGTTTTCTATATTTTGATCATGTCGCTTTTTATTCATCTTTAAATTACACAATTTGTACAGCCTCCATTTTTATTCCAGAATTTCTCCACATCCCTAATTCTTGTTGCTCTTCTGCGAATTCCTTTTAATTTTGAAGTGGAATGACCAGCACAGAACAACGTATTCCAGACAAAAAAACAAAACAAAACTAAACTCTGATTTATGTAATGGCATAATAATACTTTCCACATTGGTCACCATCCCTTTCTTACTCAGATTTGCTTCCTTTGATTGCTCCGAATCACCCGTTTACTTTTGCTATTAAAATAATATTTTGACTACTATTTCTCAGTGTTGCAGAACTAACATACATGGGA
Organism: Pelusios castaneus; assembly: GCA_007922175.1. Taxonomy (NCBI): domain Eukaryota; kingdom Metazoa; phylum Chordata; order Testudines; family Pelomedusidae; genus Pelusios; species Pelusios castaneus. The sequence continues at coordinate 4,198,657 of ML685850.1, read as the reverse complement.
AGGATGCTGTATTCTATTACGACACAGGCATAATAGAACTGTAAACCAAGACAGCTGTAAGAATAACTGTTTGCCGCCTTGCTCCCTCTCCCCTTACTACTTGTAGCCCAACTCATAGATCACCACCTCACTGAACAAGGAACTCTACAAACACGGAACAAAAGAGCAGCCCCTGCCCCCAAGGAGCTTAAGATGATGTACAAGCAGCCAACAGACTGGAGAGTACAAGGGAACTGCGAGACCACACTTCTGATAGGCTGTGTCATAGCAGCCTAACCACTGTCAAGTTTTTTGCAGACATTATGGCAAAGAGTTTTGAGAAGGAATTTGAAAATGAAGCAGCTTTGCCGATGTTTACAGGGAGTATCTCAAGCATCAAAGGCAACCAAGGAGAAGGGTGACTGTAAAAAGCCTTGAAAGTGAAAATAAGCAGCTTGTATTTGATACAATTGATAAGAAGGAGCCAGTGAAGGGATGCAAAAAGGAGAGGTGACATCATTAAAGCATCAGCCTGGAAAAAACTTTGAGCAAGGGCAGACCACGTATGTCAAGACCAGAGAGGAGGATGTTTTAATACAGGGAAATTGCACAGTTGTAACAGAGCAGAATACGGCCTGCAGAATCTTTCCTACTATAGATAATCTATAAGAACACGGTGACTTTCAGATCTCAAGTTGAATTTGCAGGCTGGCCAAAAAAAAAAAAAAAAAAAAAACCTCTTCACTTTAAGAATAGTTATAACTTATGCAACACCAATGTTCTGAACATGTTTAACAGTTATCACCAAAGTCTTAGATGGGACTGCACAGGTCATGTTACTGAATATTGTCTTTTTGCAACTTAACTAACAACTTGCTTGATGAGGCATGAGACGGGACAGAACTCAGCTCAGACCCACAGCTGTTCCAGCTTCCCAGTGTGACCAGAAAAAAAAAACCAACACGTTTTTGATTCAAAGCAAGCTGATGTGACTGAATACGGCCAAAAATTAGTCACTTTTTCAGAGTAGAAGCAAGCATTCATACAGTATTAAAAGCTGAGTATTTCTCACTTAACTCCAGCTACAGGGCAACAAATCTACTTTCATGAGCAATTTCATAGCAAGAAAAAGTAGTAACTCATCGGTTCCAAGACATTTTCAATACTTACCTTTATGCACAGGTGACCTTCATAAGGCAATATTTCTATTGCACACATTTTTACTCAGTAATTTGAGTCCAATGCACAAGGAAATGGACTGAAAATTGTTATAGATTCTTCTGTGATGTCTAAAGTAGCGGTGCCTAATCTAGGACTCTCAAGGGTGTGAGGAAGAAAATATGTATTTGATTATATGTATTTGAGTAGAAAAGGTAATCCCTCAGCCATGCTCTGCTTTTTTACAGTGAATTACCCGAGTCATTCATGTTTGCCACAGGAAGGAGAGTGGGGGGTGTGGAGTATGGGAAGAAAAAAAAAGGGGGGGGGAGAACTGCTCTACTGCAAGGCCACAAGAAGGTCTGAGCTGCTTCTCCCCACTGGTCCCCACCTGCTGCATCACAAAAGAAGAAAAAGAAAATAGCTTCAAGTTGCACTCGGCTGTAAGAGCATGACTGGCTCTGCCAGGGCAGTACCAAGAAAAAGATGGCTCCTCTTCCCCACACAGATGTCCAGGAGAGAATGACGTTAGTTGAAACTGAGAACTAACAACTAGTTTTGGCTTGTTGCTTCTCTGTCAGAGCTCGGGTTACAGCAGCTAGGAGGCTGCTCCATGTTGTGCCACATGAGAACAGCTCCTCCTCCCCACCCCGCAAGAACCATATTCCAACTAGGTATAGTTGAAATGCATCATGCTCCAGCCATCCCTCCCTCCCAATCTGGATGTTGTGGGAAGAAAAGCATCAAAGGCAGCCACACAGGATCTCAAAAGGTCTTGATTTCTGGCTCCTTGGCTGTTCTGCAAAACACATGTTTGGCCCTCAGGCTGAAGCAGTAAGAAAGCACTGGTCTAGGCAATGTTTATCGAAAGCTTTTGTTCTACATCACTTTCCAAAGTAACGAAGTTTCTTTACCTTGGGAGCACTGATCCAGGAATTTAGGAAAAAGAAACCTAGAAAACAAAAGAAGAAGTCTTCATGTTAAAAAAAAAAAATTAAAAAAAAAAATCACATTACCAACAGATGTTCTTTATTTATAGTTAGCCAATACTATATATTTCTACAAGTGTTTCTATTCTTTGCATTTATACCACAAACCAAATTCCCAGCATACTTTTCACTTACGAGAAGCTTAGCAAGTGAACTTAGCAAGTGAACTGCATGTAACTTTTATTTTGGATGCAGAATCTTTCAGAAGTGATGCCAAATACAAACAATGTGATAGGATAATTGGAATAATCAATACAAGTGTCTAACTAGATAAAGTACTAGAAGTAACTGGGGTGGGCCAGGGCCCAACAAACCCCGGGTGCCAGGTCACCATGGCGCCTGGGGTTTGCAGCCTGGCACCTAGAGGAGTGCCGGCAAGGGAGGCGCAATGGGGGAGGGGAGCTCTGCGCCACTGCTGATTTTTTGGCAGTGGAGTCATTCCAGCTAGGCACCTTACTATGAAGCCAGGCACCTAGCTGGGTGGCAATTTTGTGGAGCCCTGGGGTGGGTGTGTCTATACCCTGAAAAAAAGGAGGAAGAAACGAGGTCAAACAAGGAAGATTAGTAAAAATTAGGGCCTTCCTATTTGTAGAAAATAAACTAGCATATAAAAGCAGGTAGTTTTTGCAATCACTTTGGAACGGGAAGTTTAAGTTACAAACCTGCTCCAGGATTGACTTAAGTATTAATCTTTTCTATAGAAAATAGCAATCTTTAGCATTCTTTCATTAATCAAATTAATTGATTGGATGTCAGATAGACAGGCTCAATCTGAGTTGAGCCTTAACACAATCATAGTCCTCGTGGCAAGTTTGAAGACTCCCAGTCATTTGAACATTGGTGACGACTGGCATTAACGTGGCATTACAACTCTGGTCCATCTTCAAGCCTTCTTTTATGCTAATCCATAGCCTGGAATAACCTTCCAAGTAACAGTTACTAAGTGCTCTTGCGGCCAATTAAACACACTTGGAAAACTAATCTAATTTATGAAGCTTTCTCTGTCAGTAACTGCTTCCTGCTCTACGTGGTCTGTCTTGTTTTATCCTGCATTAATTAGTAAAAGTCTGTACCTCTTCTAAGAGTATACCAGTGTAAAACTGGAGTTCTAGTGTACTTCTGGGTTGTGACTTTAGAGAACAAGCTTTTTAGGGAATGATTTCACCCTTTGCACAGTACCATATGACCCCCTGGCACTCTATTGACAATCACCACAGTGACACCATTTATCAACATTTTCAAATCTATAGTGAGCTCCAGGAAAGGGGATAAAGTAAACGATACTGTGAAACAAAAGCCGCCCATTAAAAGGTATCACAAATGACGTGGCCCTAGAGCTTGAATTAATTGAATTAGCTGAGATACCCTATCGTAATTAAACTTTGGAAGGTAAGAGCATTTGTTTTTGTTTTTAAATACAGAAGGTCCAAATCAAACAGCAAGACATAATCTACCCTCCTAGAATTGCCAAAGCTTCCATGCTCAGAGACTGACAGCAGCAGAAGCATGTTTTAGATCTGCCAGATTCTGTCTTTTGCAAGCTCTTACAGGAGGAAGCTTCAAAGTGAGACAGAAATAGACACTACATGGGCTATGTCTTTGCCATCAACAGCTACTTCACTTCAGGAGATAATCCACAATTCTCTGCTCATGTTCCTCAAGAAATATTTATAGTAATAAATAACCTTTATAAGTGGTTAACATTATTTACGTCAAATTGAAAGATTATGATGGAGGCACTTCGTATTTACCGAAACGGACAGAATACATGCATTTAAGCCCACCAAGCTGCTTACTGAGATTATAAACAGCTGTGGAAATGATGTGCAGTGTTTGTAATTAGGTCCATGAAGTATTAAAATCAGCTCTGTCCCACATCCCTTGAAAAATATTTTAACAAAATATCAAAATTTTGTCAGCTCTATAGTTTGGACTGGGCACATTGGAAGAATTTATAAAGTGTATTTTGCTATTTAAAGTGTTAGCTGCTTGGATGCATTTATTTCTTTTTCCAATTTAAACATCTGCAGAGCAAAATTTTGCTTTTCCAGTGGATGACAATCCCAAATTAACTGCAAGTCAAACTGCACTTTAAAGCTCTGTTAAAATATTATAATACAGCTAGTGAAACTACGTGTTAGCCAGCTCAACTGTGCACAGGCAAGATGCAACATACCTTCACATAATTCTCACAAGATGACAGAACAGACCACAAACTATTTATACATGAATAATTCACATTTCAAACGTACCTATGCTCCATATAGCAGCTAAGTGGTTCTACGCAAGTAGAAATTGTTCCAATCATGAAAGAGGACTTCACATCAGGGTCAGGGTGAGTCTGCAGCGCCTGTACAACATCAATAACGTCCGTATATCTGCAAAGGGAACAAAAAGAGAAACAAGGAACACGTCAGCAACTACTCAGAAGAAATGATTACTAGAGTTCTAAGAAAATGCTTGTTATGCAGTTCAGTATACAGAAAAATTAGGAATTCAGACATTTACTTACACAAAGAAAACAGAAGAGCTACATAAAATTACTAAGAGTTATTGTACAATACACTACTGTGAACTCAACACTGAATAACTAAACTTACAGATGCACAGAAAGAAGGTAGAAAGAAATTCTCATTATGCCTTCAGCGAGTGCATGTTACCGGAAGACAAAGGGCTATCATAAATCTGAAGGATTTGTAAAGAAAAGTACAAAACTCAAGACTCACAAATATTTCTATAATATTTTCTTTAAGAAGAATTCTACCTTCAACGTTATACTTGATTTGAAATATTTTTGGGCTGTATTTGTAATTCAAACTTTGCTAAACTGTACTAGTGGCAATGAGAACAAGAAAATGCAGTTGACTAAATCGAGCTTATGATTAAGTTTTTCCTTTTAAACAAATTATTCCCCATCCTTTATTATACTGGCATTAAAAATATCTTCAAATTATATTAATATTTGGGCTTCTCTGTAGCAACCGATGCCCAGAGTTCAGCTCCCAACAAAATGTGGGAAGTCTAAGATATTCCAACCCCCTTTACAAACTGTTACTGGCTTCTGACTTTTGACACTATGTGATTTTAAAAATTTAAATATAAACCCAGAGATTTTTACCTATGGTCTAAAGCAGAGTTCACCTAACTAGTCTATTTTTACTGTCGATAACGAAAACAAATAGTGACAGTAAAAGCAAATAGTAACAGACAAAACTCTGGCAACCAAGATTACTAGGACACTAAATAATTGTATGTTAAGAAATACTTGGTTTTCTTAAAAACACAAAAACAAAAGAAACAAGGAGTCCTGTGGCACTTTTAAAGACTAAATTTTATTTATTGCACAAGCTTTCATGGGTGAATCCCACTTCCATTTCAGCATCTGATGAAGTGGGACTCACCCACGAAAGCTTATGTGATAAATAAAATTGTTAGTCTTTTAAAAGTGCCATAGGACTCCCTGTTTGTTTTGCTGAACTAGACTAATACAGCTACCTCTCTGGAATTAGTTTTCTTAACCTACTGAACAAACAGCATAAAAATCTTGATAAATGCGATCTTATATTCCCCGTAAAAATGAAAACCTGACAAAATAAAATACTTAAGAGTTTAGTGGTGATCAATGTGGATAAGAATTTACCTCACAGTATCTTTTTCCAATATCATACACCTCGAAAGCCAACATGTTATGACCTGTCTAAACTCCTATAATGGTATCCACTAGTGTAGTATTTGACTTAGAAATGAAAATGAATTGCTAAACAATGATGGGGAAAAGTGCTTCATTTTAACTATACCTTTAAGTTATCTGATTGGAACGCTGAGCAATAATAGATATTAAATCCAAATGAAATACGTATTTCTTTAAAGGCTCAGAATATGCATCAGTGAAGACTATGTGTTTCACTAATTGAAACTATTACACTCTTGGCAGAGAGAAGACGTAGACTTGGAACCAGTACTTGAATGCACTGCCAAGTGTGTTACTAGTGACAGAACAAATAGCACCCTTCCTTCTGATTCAAACTGAGCACTTCCCACCATGCCGCAAATGTGTGCTGTTGAAACTGTCATCTTCCCAATGACATATAAAACAGAGATCCAATCCACTCACGTTCATTAAAGACTAATAGCTTTTCCCCTACAAGAGTAGGCACATTTACCTGACACAGAATTTGACCAAGGCCTTCTTAAAATTCCCCTTTGCAGTTTATAATGATAATGGTTTTGTGCTTGACAACCAGTCAAACCAGAGTTTCAGAGTTCACACACACTGCTGGGTGCAATCCACTATGGATCAAAGTGTCTCAGAACATTCAATAGCAAAGACTGTTGTACAGTCACATGAGGTTTTATCTGAATAAGGACTAATGACATAAAAAGTAAATGTGCGTAGATGTACCTGTTTCCCTTTTCAAAAAAAGGGTAGATTAAAACACACATGAATTGTCAGCAATGCTTCAACATGGCACCCGTAGACAGCATGTGTCAGGCTGGTGAGGGTAGATTCACACACGAGCTTGCAGAGAACAAAATGTTCATGTAGAAAGCCCTTTGCCTCGTTTGGTATATTAAGATACTATAATTTACAAACATATATAGAGTAACTATCTGCTACACATAAGGGAAGAATTGCAATTCTTGTGCTTAACAAGTTTATTTTTATATTTAAAAATCTAAAAAATTTCATTTGTATATTAGATGTAGAGGTTTTTAAGGTGCAGTTTAACAAAAGTCATAGATGATATGATTTAGTTGGGGTTGGTTCTGCTTTAAGTGGGGAAGAGGTGTTGGACTAGATACCTCCTGAAGTCCCTCCCAATCCTAATCTTCTATGATGAAGAGAAAAAAAAATAAAATAAATAATGGCTCATTTACACTACAAAACCCTGAAATTATTAAAAATCCTTCTGTACTGCTTGTTCAGAATACCTTCACAATGCTTTCCCAAAGAAGATCTTAATTGTGATATTCAAAGAATTAAATTACATCAATTCTTACTTCCTGAAATTAAACAACATTTTCAAGACACTTAAAATGAAAGTCTAGCAAAAACTTAAGGATATTTCAGTAATTTTCAACACAATAGATTTTCCTTTGGAGAGGAATGGGCTGGTACTCCACCCTATTGATATTTTTCAAAACATTCAGTATCTTAACCTTTCAAATATAAAATTAAATGTGGAAAATAGGATGTGAGCTCAGCTAACATGCTTTTCTGCATGATGCAGCACGCTGTTGTACATTTTCACTGTACCTCATTGTTCTTATCACTACAATGAATGATGTCTACTGGGAAAAACAGAATTAGAGGCACATATATGCATACAGTAAGTACAATAAAAGGTTGTCTATTCAGAAATTCAACACTATAACTAGTGTAGTAACTTTCACCTGCAGTTCTCAAACCAGTTCATAAGATTTACCACTGGTCCCCCCAAAATCAAGGGCTTTCAGAATTGAGAGCTGTACCTTTACATGGCCACCATATGTCAAGTAAGATTAAGGGGAGATTGTAGCATATCAACATAAGGCATTCGCATCAGTTTCTGGAGGATGAGTGCCTTGCCATCACGACCTATTAAAAAAGGCTGTATTGCACTGGAAAAGACACTATTTGCAGTACTTAGGATGAAATCTGTGAGAGCCACAGGTAGGTATTCTCTACTAAGGGCCCCCCACACTTGGAAGAGGTTCCCGGAAGGGATAGGGCCAAAGTCAAGCCTGACAGTTTTCATGTCCCAAGATTTGCATCTTATGAATACCTTCTTCCAATGAAGGAAAGCAGTAATTACAAGTCACAAAGTAGCTTAACACAGGAGAAATCAAGGTCAGAACTCAATGTAGTTTAGTCTCTAAAATCAATCTTTCTGAATTTGGCTCCCCTTCTAAACAGTGGTGATAATCCCTGAAATACTTATAAATTGGAATAGGAGAGAAAAATCTATTGTAGAAATTGCTTGTCTAACATTTGAATCACTTACCCTTGTAACACCACCAACAGCCTCATTTTCTTTC
>ML685850.1:4138597-4190113 GCA_007922175.1 Pelusios castaneus | reverse complement strand
AAGTGGGATTTTCTCCCACGAAAGCTCATGCGATAAATAAATCTGTTAGTCTTTAAAAGTGCCACTGGACTCTGTTGTCTTTCTACAATAGACTAACACGGCTACCTCTTTGGAATTTGTTTTGGATGTTAGTAATAGAGTTGAATGATCAACGCAGGGATTTTTGAAATCTGTTTGCCTCAGAAAAAGGTGGAATTTTTACACAGAATCTTTATATTTCACTTTTGTGAAAAAAAATAAAAACATGTTAGATAAACTTTACTGAAAATGCAAGTTTAATTTATTCCAGAAGTAGCCATACTTAAAACATAAACGTAAGTTCAACCTTGTGAGGATCAAACAGATTCTACATATTTTAGTAAGATTTTCAGCTGATGGCAGAAGCCCCGTGATCAGTGCTGACATTAGCAGTTTTATTATTTTGTGCATTTAAAAAACAATTCTGCAAATACAAAGCAGACAGAAGTATTTGGTATACATAAGAAATACAAATTGCATTCTCTATTTTTTATAATGATTGATGGCACTGGTGAATAATCATGGAAAAAAAACCACGGAATTGCATGGTTTATCTGAGAATTTTGGGGGGTTTTATCATAGAAAACTAAGATACCTGATCACAAGAAATTGCACAGACTTCAATTCAGCTACCTTGGACAGGATATAATTTCAGTTATATTGTTACGAGATTTTCACCAATTGTCATTTATTTCTTACTTGGCTAAGATTTAAGCACTAATCATTTCAGAATAAATCTTATGAAACACACACGCACGCGTGCACACAATGCTACAAACTCTCAATTTGCAAACTTCAAATAAAAAGATCCAAAACAAGCCACACGCACAAAACCCCCCACCATTATTTTTACATTTGGCCCAGAAGAAAAAATGACTTGAAAATGTAGAGGTGCTCAATTCCCGTCCTAGTAATACATGCTGGCTGCCTATATAGATTACAGTCCAGATATTTGAATTATAAACTTTTTGTCGGGGGAAGAGGGATTGGTTGGGGTGTGTGTGGGGGGTTTTTTGTTTGTTTTTGTTTAATCTTGTACATAGGTGATTACTCAGACAAGGTAGGATTCTTTAATGGGTCTTTCCTATTTCCATAGGCTGTAAGAAGTTACGCACATTCTCTCTGTTCTGGCAAAACCAAACCAAGATTTTTAGAGCAGATTCTCCATTTAAACAGCAGCTCAGCTACATTTCAAATACATTCTCATCTCTTACACCAGATCAGTTCTGTTCACTTTCAGGTTCACCACCAGAGGAATGAAGAAATGAAATCCTCTACCTGGTCTCTCAAAGTAATGCCAAAGAAAAGCAAGTGACATCACTTTAGCCTAACAGCTAACGGTTCATCTGGCCTTTCTGGAGATGCTGCTAATCCTACAGATGGATTGGACAGTTTTAGGGAAGCCAAACAGACATACAGTAGTCACAACTGACCATTTTAACAAACTTTTCTGTGATATTTGGGGCATTCCCCTTCTTAATGTAGAACAACATTCACCTACTTACAGTATGTATATGACCACTTCCCTCCCTATTCCTCCCCCAGGCTGGCCATTACTTTAGAATCTAAATGCCTCACAATTTTTATTCTTCCAGTCCTCACAATACTCTTGCTATTATTTCCATTTTCATGATGGGAACAAAGGCACATTAAGACTAAATGAAATGCTTGGTCACACAGTCTGTGACAGAGCAGGAAACTGAACCAAGAGCTCCCAAATCCATGGCTAGCAATCTAACCTCTCAACCTCCTTCCTGTTTATCACAGTAACTGTTCGACATGAGAATGGAAAAATAAAAGTGTCTGTTGTCGAAAGTCGAACCAAACTCATACTAACCGTGCATACTCCTTGTTAAAAGTGACCAGGAACGCGCTTAGATCACTGGAACGACAGCCTGGAAGCCCTGTTATAATAGTGATAGCCACCTAAAGTAAAAAGACAGATTATGTTCATTACTATTATTGTAATTATTTTTCTTCAAGTGTCCAAAAGTGTGCTTGAGGCCTCAAAACAGATGGACATGTTCCCTGCTCCTAGGAACTTAAATCCTAAATACAAAATAATAGTATGCCACTGGGAGCAACAAACAGCAGGAAGACTAAGAGAGACGGGAGCACGATGGCTATAAATATAGCATTGGTTATGTAGTTATTTATTTAGATATATCACGTCTTTTATATTTTAGAATTAAAATAATGTGACTGGACAATCACCCTTTCAAAGAGCTGCATATAATGCAAGGTTAAGTGAATAAAAGCAGTGCAAAACAGATCTGCAAAGTGAAAGACTTGTTTATATTTTATATACGAGAGAACTGAAAGTGAAAGTATTTTGTAAGCTTTCTTCCTACCCGTTTTTAAAAGTTTTGAGGGGTTTTTGGTTTTCACTATCTTACCTTATCATTTTTTGCTTTGCTAACAGGAATGAGCTCTGACTGTTGTAACACAATAGGAAGATGTGCTCTCATTACTGGCTCACGACTTATGCTGCTGACCGCAAAGTGTGGCAGAAACCTTTTAAAAGTAAAGTGGTATTATCTTCTAATCAAGACAACATGGATTCCCCCAATCCTCCCATGAATAGCAGTAACTTGACTACAATAAAACATGTTACTGGAAGCTCAATAGACACCTCCCAAAGAGGGAAAATAGTCATATACCATGTATTAATATTTTCATCTCACTATATGAATTATTAAATAAAAGGTTAGAGAAACAATCAGTCTTACAATATGATATCTTTGTAATAATTCTTCGGGGCATGTGATCTTTTGAAGTTACAAAAAGTCCAGCTCCTCACCTCTCTAGTTCTGGGAGGCTAGCAGATATTGTCAGTTGGCTCCATCTTTCCCCAGGAGGATAGGACAAGGCATTAAATAGCTTCTGCAGATTGGAGTGTCTAGAAGAAACACCAATTTGTTTAATTCAAAACAAACCCTGCCAATTTCCTCTTTTTAATCCACATATCCTGGTAGTATATTCTGGTGAAAAAAAATGAGTGCAAAGTTATAAACACAATTTTATACCATCTTTAAAATACATCTAACATTTCATCATCATTCTGGTTCTCCAAGTGAATCAGCTGTAAAACGTTTTACAGTACTTGAAAGGTTACTTTAACTTGGCTGAGTGTAAATGGAAACCACTACACTCTACATATAATTATACATGAATGCATGAAGATGGGCAACATCAACTTACAAACTCTTTTGTTCTACAGAAAGGAAATCTGCCCGGGCCACTTTTAAAGATATTCCTGAGTTTGCCTGTTGCCATGAGGAGAAAACCTGATACAAAACAACAACAACAAAAAAACACAACATTGAATTAATTTCATTTTTACACATTTGAAAAGTTAGCAGATTAACAATTTAAGGGTCTTCAAAAGAGTATTTTTTTTAAATGCAGTAAATTAAGTCTCTTATCTACCATGGCAACCTAGAATGTTTTTTTCCTTCAAAGCAGAAAAGCCTCTCACTAAACTACCACCTCCAGCCATCCCAAAAATGAGAAGTCTGGGTGGAAAAGGAAGCCACAATCATACATGTTTGGCAAGAAGGCAGTAGGCAAATTATATACACATACACATACACTTTTTCCCCCCAGGGAACTGCCAAATAAAATGTTTGATAGTACTGATGCATTTCCAGGAAGCTAATTGATACAGATTTCACGTAGCTTCCTGATGCAGAGTTGATATTTCCAATAAGCACCTGACTTACCACTTACCCTGGGACAGAGAAAAAGCAAAGTTGTAAAAGAGAAATTGTATATAAAATGGCAAAAAACCTGGGCTATGACATTGCTTGTGGATGCTAAACTATGTGAAACATTACGTGGACAACCAAAAAGATTACCTGAAACTGAAGTCAGAGAGTTGTATCTTTTATAATCCACAAAATTAGTAAGAGATAGGAGGATCAACGTAACTTGCTACCCCTAATTTCAAAACGTTAAGCCAGTCACACAATGGAATCCAGAAACATCGAGGGATATACTGGCATAATGAAGAAAGATATTTTCAGTAATCAACTGCCGCTAACTCCCTTTAACCCCAATGCTGCTAAAGTGTGCTAATGAATAATATCTCAAAGAAGTTGACAAATGGTTCTAATGATATAGCTCTATCATACTTTTCTACAGGAAAGCCTCTGACTGAAAGTGGTACTAGTCACACTTATACAAATCATGACATCTTCCATCGCTAAAAAGCATTAAATATTTACAAGTCAATTTCTTAAAACAAGGCTGGAACTGGATAGATACATACTTCCTTCAGGAATGTGGAAGCCCTACAACTTTCGAAAGAGTATTGAATATGGATATTTTTGTTACACTTAAAGCAAGATGGCATTTATTTTACCTGTGAATAAAAGGCTTTATAGATCTTTGATTTGGGGAAAAGTCCAATCACCAAAAAGTTGCTTGATGTATGGAACTGAACTGGTAGGTGAGCAAGCAAGGAACTTTTGAAGTCTATAAAAAGAGCTGCCACAACACTTGTAGAGTCCTAGAAAGCAAATAAAAAGGAGGTTTTACAATAAACGGTAGAAAATTCAAAAAGCAAACAGCTGATCCTTTTTGCTTTACTACCGTGCATAATTAGTAGTATTACTTCTCCAATCTGTAGTATTTTATAGTAACATTATAGTAAAATCTTTTGGCCATGCCAATAGTTTCTGCAGATCCATTCAAGTTCTGCAGGAGAGATACACAGCAGAAAGACCCATATATCAATGACAGGGCTATTCAGGTGCCCTATCACAGAATAAATTATTTATCGTGTGATGTTAAAGAGTTAATGCAAGTTTAAAAGGGTCCTTCAAGATTTTTCCGCTTTAAAAAGCAAAGAGAAGAGCTGCATTTTAAAATTCTCTCTGCACCCAAAAGTTAAACTTCCATCCTGAAGTGTTCAACTATGTCTTTGAGGTTTAGGCAACTCATTAGCATCCCTTTCCCAGTCTGTTCCACACTGGTAGTTCCCCCTAGTTCTCTGCTGGCAACTCCTTTGGTAGCATAAATTGCAAACTCAGTAACGCTGAAGATTAAAATGGATATCAGGGTGGTTAATCAGGCAAGCAACTTATATCACAGATTTCACCACTACAGTGTTTCTCAACTGGTGCTCTGTGGACGTAGTAAAGGTGTTTTGCGACTTACCTCAAGCCCCCCCCCCTTCCCCCCAATCAGGAGCGGGGAAGAAGCAATGCAGTGGGCTGATTTAAAACACCCCAACCACAGCAAAAGCTTCCAGACTTGTGTCGGCATCTGCCACCACCCTGCTCCTTGGCTGTGGCCGGGGCGTTTTAAATTTCTCACCACTGTTACTGGCAGCATCAAAATCACTTGGGCATGACTTCCACAGTAAGACTGTCGTTGACGAACCTTACTCCAAGAGATGAACTTTGTACGAACATGGAAGCCCAAAATTCCCATTAAAACTTGAGTAATATTTCCAGTTTAAAGTTGTGTGCATCTTCATTATGTATCTATTTTTTAGAAATAAACTCATGTTACAGTCAAAGTTGTATTTAATTCAGTTTCCTGAATTGTTTTCGCAAGAATGCACAGTACGCAGATATTACAAACATTGCAGCTAGTACATACTGGCTTTTTTGAGAAGGCTTTCATCGGGTACTCCGTGGAAAGTAGTTAATACTTTAGCTGTTCCCCAGTCCACCAAGGTTGAGAAACACTGCACTATTACCACGATGAAAGGAACTGCACCAGTAGGCAAGCATAACATACGACTACGAAGTTTGCTGGTAGAGATGAAGTACCTCAGTATATTGCAAATACCATATTTCCAATACAGTGAGACACCGCATCTTTATCAGCAAACCTCAGAGTCATACTTAACCATTAGCACAGTTCCTCTCACAGTGGTAATAAAGCCCCCAAGAGAGTTTAAGTTCAAATAAATACGTCTACCATTCCTATTATCAAAATTATATTCTTGTAAGCCAAGAAATTGAAACTGATGAGATTCCAGTTCTCGAAAGATCATTAGAACAAGACTTAGCAATTTTAATCTTGTTTTGATTTAATAAAATTATGGCATATTTACAATCAACAAATCTTAAAATGCTTTTACAAACAAGAATGAGGCCTCAGTATCCTGTAATGAAGAATTTTATCCCTACTTTACAGAAGTAGGAAGCAAGATTAAATCACTCTAAAGTCATGCAGGAAGTTCATGGTGCGTTCTTTACTCAAATTTTGACACCCAGCCTCCTTGATGCAATAAAATACTGCAGATACAGCAGAATGTATTTTTGGGTGCTGGTACCCATGATCCAAACACAGCATCCTGTTTGGATTAGTGGTGTTCTACCTCAGAGACAGAAGCTTAGTATTGTTGTAGATCTCCCCTTGGACAGCTAACAGACAAAAAAAAAAAAATCCCTGTTTTATTTTGCAGCATCCTTCTAATGATAATTTGAGAGATAAATCCAATTTTAGATTGGCCAATACTTGAATATGAACTCCTCTATGTGGGGAAGTCTTGCAGCATAGCTATCTATAAGCAGAATTCCCCTACCTGGGCTACTGATCACTCAGACTACTGAAGGGGAGAGAAAGTCTGGGAGGATATTTACAAAATCCATCATGGATGTCAAAATCTACCATATTTTTTTTTCCCTTTTTCCTTAAAGACACAATCACCTTGCATACTATAGGGCAGTAAGACTCAGAAATTTCTCCCTTCTCCCCACCTCTACTAACTATCTCTCTATTGTAAGGGAAGTTTAGACCAGGACTGAACAACCCAAGCAGCATGACCTAGATATGAGCTTATGGGTCACATGCCCTCCATCTGACCCAAGCTGGGGTTCCCATAGATTCTGGGGCACTGCATGTCTACCACAAAGGCAGCTCCACAGCATCAGTGCAAGTGGAAGAATTCAATTGCGGAAATAGGACCTTAACAGAAGCTTCGAAGAGCAACAAATCATCAGCAACAGTTTTAACCAGAAAGGCTAACAGATACTTTGCCTTTAGCTTTACATTTGTTGAACACAGCAAATTTCCCAGGCCATTTGTGTTTTATATAATTATATTTGCTTAAGAATGCAATAAACCTAAAGAACCTAAATAAACCTTTAAAGAAGCTTCCAAAACACAGTATATGGCAATATGCCAGAAGAGCTCTTCTCTACAGGAAGACAATAAACTGCACTAGCCTGCAAAGTGCTATTCAAAAGGCTAACAGTCACAAAAAGTCTTAAAATTTACCCTATACTGTGTCTTCAAGAACTGCTAAAACTAGAAAATCTCACACCTGGCGAGAAGCAAGTCCTTCATGAATTATTTAGATGACAAAAATCAAGCAAAACATACAAATTCTGGACACAGTACTGATAGAAATTAGCAGCATTTGAAATAATGAAGAAATTACCTTTAGAATACAAAGCCAAGCAATTGAAAATGTATCTAAAACTCACAGCAACCAGATGTTTCTGTATTTACAGAATTTATTGCTTTTGTTCACTTTTTTGAAATGACAGGGAAGTTTGAGAAAAATTTTCTTGTGCAGACCTAAAGTTAAGGTTACGAGGTCCACAGATCAAAGGTTCTCAGGTGCTATCATGTTTTTTTCATAGCACCCCTTTCTACAATGCATGTTTGTGTCGTTTACTACCATCTTCCTATACCCTTAGTTAAATGTCAGAAATAATCTTCCTCTAATTAGAATGGAGAACATCTGGTTTCTTCAGAGAAATCCATCAAGATTTAAAAATGACACGGCCCAGCCCATGCTCTCTCACTGGAAATTAAATGGTATGTCAACTCAGCAGTGCTAAGATCAGGAGTCCTAAATCAACTTCCATATTTATTCAGCTGATATTACTAGGATTAGTTCTAATTAAAAGATGAAACAAAAAACCCCAGAAAAATCTATATTTCAGAATTATATAAGATGTGTATGTTGCTCTAAGGTCTAACTTACTCTTGTTTAGAGTATTTTCTCATTTGGAAGTGCAAATGTTCATCCTTTCCTCTGCATCTATACTATTGTTACACTCTGCTCCCAAAAACAGAGCACTAACAATCCCCTTATCCTCCTGTCACTTTTTAATATTTTTAGCTCTCCACCCTCTCTTCAAGCCAAGTCACTTAAACAATAAAATTCTCCTTCAAGGTTTTGTTGTGCACACAAACTTGGCAACAGTTCAAAAATGATAACCAGATCCCATAAATAGCCACAGTTTTATAAAAGTGAGTGTCTTGAAGCAAACAATAGAAGGAAGGTCAAACTATAAAGCGTCTGTCAATATAGTATTAAAGTTAAGGGTCTCTTTACTGTTGTGCTTTTCAACTTAAAGCACACGCCTTTCTTGTATTTTACTTTTTTAAACTTTATGAAATCATATCTATACAATGCTCTCTAGAAGGCCCTGTACAGTTACTTAAAGTACTTGAGACTGAAGAAAACAGGGGGGTTGTTCTTTAGAGACCTTATGAAACTTTGTGCTTATCCAAAGTAATGTCACATTCCCACTCTCCGTAAACTATAAAAAAGTACTCTAGATAAAATAGATTTATCACATCTTTAAATGGAGCTGTCCATACTAACCTAGTTCTAAATTCCCAGAAGTCACATCACAGCAACACATCAGAATCATATATTTAACATGGTAATCACCATCATGTAATGGACTAAAGTTAGAAGATGGCAAAAGCCAATCTCTGCTAAAGTAATTCACGTGGTTTATGGTAATTAACTGGAATATGCATAATAATGTTTCACAGCTTGTGTCTGTCTTTCTTCCCCCCTTTTCTCTCCCTGGGAAAGGTGAACCAGTCATCCTTTTCTCAGTCAGTTACACATTACTCTCTAACAGTAGATAAAGATGCTTCATGACCTTTTAAATGATAAGAGGGACATTGCTAGGAACATTTGACAGATGGTTACAAATGTTTGATATAGATAGAGCAATTCATCTCCAAACAAGTCATACGACTGGAACTATGCCTTGAAACACAATCATGAAAAGTGTGGTTAAAATAAGTGTTAGACATATAAATCTGTAAAATAAATTTTCATTTGCAGTTACTTAAGTTTTTAAGGAGAATACAAAATGACCAAAAGTTAATTTTAAAAAAGCTTTTCACTGTATAAAGTAAAGCTAGAAGGTCAACTTACAAAAAGATGGCCATAGTGAAGATCCCGTTCTAAAAATCTTATCTTACTTATAGTTTACCCACCATGAAAGTACAGCAAAACTCACACAAAAAGAGTGGGAATTTATATCATGGAATCCAAGCAGCACCTAAATGGCATTTGATTAAAGGTTAATGATATTCTGCATGATCTTGTGATCATCAGGTCTCAAAGCTTTTCTAGTTACATAATAAACACCCCTGTAAAAAGTAGATTAAAAACCATATAGGACAAGAACAGTAAAGAAATGAAGCACTTACCCCATCATAGAACTTAATGGAGTTCATATGGTTCTTTGAAATAGTAATGCTCCCATGATGGGGATGGGAGAAAAGAATGCCACCTGAAAAGAAGCATAATTTACCTAGAATTGGAAAAAGAAAAGAATATTAACATATGCAACACACCACCATTTAAAAATATCTATTGACACTTATTTCAAGAAAATCATGTTAAGGTTTGCAACTGGTGTTTCAGACCAAAATGTTATCTTATGTAACAAAAGCAGAAGTAACAGTACAGAGGAAGGCAATCTGGATAACATTTGTACATCTGTCCCAAACAGTAATTTTTATCAAATAACTCAAGATGTTGCCAGGGAAGGAAACCCTTTACGGAATTGCCATGTTATTTGTGTAAGTTCTACCCTCATGAATTATTTTTTTTGCAAATAATTTGCTTTGGACAAGTGAACCTAGACAATGTCACTTTAGATATATAATGGAAGTCAGGGAACAGTTCTGTTTCTCCTTTTACCAATCCCAAACATCACCTTTGCTGTTAGTAGATATTATCCGCATGTGTGGAGACTATTAAAGATTACAAAATCCAGTTCCTTTACCTTATTCACAAACTCAATTATCTGCATATGAGTGATAAAATCTATCATTTGGGTCACTAATTTTCAAATTTGCTGTTGATCTAGTAATAGCTAGTGAGTCACAAAACACTGTCTCGTACTACCTCGTACTACCTCGTACTCTCCAGCTGATTTTACAAGCATCGAGGCTTTTCAGAAAACCTGGATGGCCCGTGGAAGCGGCTGAGGAAAAAGGAAGAGACAGCCAGCCCACTTGCAACAGCTAAGTAAGTTCTAAAGAGGGAGCCCAACTGCTAAATAAGAGGAGAAAAGGAACCACAAACTGACATCAGCAAAAGTGCTCCTGATGGCCACAGAGCAAGCCAAGAGAGACCAGGAACTGCCAGTGGGACTAGAGCCATTACTGACAGCCATTCCACTAAGGTGGAGCAGGGCAGCACTCTACACAGGAAAGCACATACGAGGAAGAAGAAAGGGAACAGGAGAAAAAAATGCCTAAGAGGAAACAGGTCAAATGGAAGTGGAGGGAGGGTTAAATTAAAACAAATAAGTTCAAGTAGAGAGAGGTAGGATTAAATACGATATACTTCATGCATATAAACAAGGAGTCCTGTGGCGCTTTTAAAGACTAACACATTTATTAATAGTGCCACAGGAGTCGTTTGTTTTCCTGAACTAGACTAACACGGCTCCCCTTCTGGAACTCGTCATCACGCATAGTCTCTACCAAGTTACGATCTAATGCAACAATTGGTGTCAATACCTTTTCTTTTGAAGGAACAAAACAGAAGTTTATGGGTTAAAATCTTTAGCATTTTATTCTAAAAAGAAAGCATCAATATGAAACAAACAATGACCAAGTCTCAAAGTAGTATATGCTTAGAAAAGCTAGGGAGGAAAGTAATGTTACTGAAATTGCCCTGAATATATCAGCATTGTATTTGTGAACACAACTGTAATATTTTGTTAAATAACTGATCAATAGGAGAGGCTATTGGCTTTGAAGCTTGTATTTATATTTTATATGAATAAGTGCTCTCTAGTATTCCTCTTATAAATGTAACTACCATATAGGAAGATCAGTAAAATGGAATACTGTTGCTGAACACAAGAGAATAAAAACATTACAAGTTTAAGGCCAGAACGCAGAGCACAATGAAAACCGAAGCATGCAAATTAGCCTTTGAATGGCTATTAGTAATCCATGCCTTGGGACAATGGCATTCACTCTTCAATAAAGTGGCAGGATGTACATAATTACACAGATGTCAGGCTGAGAATCTTTGGGAAAAGCTCCATTACCTACACTCTTGAGGCTAAACAAAACCAAGCCCATTACAGAAGTAACATGTCTTTGCTTGGATGGTCAAGAAGAGAAAGCAAGACACGTTTGTTTTGTGTAAATGCCACAAGGAGTCCCGTTGGACTTTTAAAGACTAAAGTTTATTTCTCACATGAGCTTCTGTGGGCAAAATCCCACTTTGTCAGATGCATGAAGTGGGGGGGGGGGGCAGCATGATAGGTGTAAATATATAAATACAGAGAAGGGTGGGTCACAATGTTAATTTAAACTGATCCAGCAGTTGGACAGCAGTCTGTCCTTCTGGATCTTTTTGAATTAACATTATGACCCACCCTTCTTTATATCTAAATATTTACACCTTGTTCCCCATTTCAGGCATCTGACAAAGTGGGTTTATGCCCAGAAAAGCTCATGCAAGAAAAACTTGTTAGTCTTTTTAAAGTGTCACAGGACTCGTTTGTTTTGGTGAAATAGACTAACAGGGCAACCTCTCCAGAACATGTGGCATTTATGATATTCTCTGTCACAGGAACCTCAAAGGATGTTGTATGTCACAGAAGGCAGGTGTCAAAAGGAAGCAAAGGGTGAGGAAGGGAATCTACCGAAGTTAGCAGTAGATTCTCCATCACTGTCAAAATTTAAATCAAAATAGGATTTTTCCCCCCTCAGAAGACACTCTAGGACAAATTTTATACCCTGTGTTATATAGGAGGTTAGACTACATCAGTGGTTCCCAACACATGACCCGAGGGCCAAAAATGGCCCACTGCTCCGCTCCTGCTGGCTGCCTAAAGACCCAGGGAGAGGGCGTTGCCATGTGAGTACAAAACCGATACCAAGTCCTTGCTGCAGCCAAGGGGATGGGAGACCAATATTCCCTTCCTCCTACTCGTAGCAGGGAGAAAAGCAAAGCACACTGCTTGGGTCCATAGGCGCTGGGGACCACTGATCTCTCTCTGGCTGCAGAAGGGAGCCACTGCCTAGGGACCCAGGTAGGGCGCACAGGGCTACAGGACGCATGTGGTTTCCTTGCTGCAATTAGGGCCTCGCTGAACTCCTGCTGTCTGGGGGCAATGGAGCAGTGGAGAAGCCAGGACCCACCATGTTTGAGGAGGGGTAGGACTCTAAAAACAGTGCCTTCCAGTTGGGTCTGCACTCAGCAGGCTACCCACCTTCACTTAGCTGCCAGGCCATGTGCTTCAGTGTCCTGCGACAGTCTCATCTACACTAGTGCTTTGTAAGATGGTGAGTAATTTGTAGGTATCCAATAGTGAATACAAAAATGAACACAGTAGTATTAAAATGTTTACTTTAAATATGTAGTGATTTGTAGTCCTTAACGGTTTCTACCTCAGTATACTTTCTACGATTTAATATACTGGTGGCCTTCCAAGGCTATAAAAATGATATTTCTGGTCCTTGGGCCAAAAAAATTGGGAACCAGTGGATTACATAATCACAATGGTTCCTTCTGGCCTTGGAAATCTATGTATCTAAGGTTAGAGCTTCTGGAACAAAAAACTAAACATAGAAAGAAAATGGATTTAGCCCATATTCAACTACCTGGGTCAGGATAACATCCATGTCATCCAGTTACCTCACACAAAACAAGTTTGATGACATCCTAGTTTCACTTTTTATCCACCTACTAACACGGTAAATAATGCCTTTTTAATTGGTAACAGCTTGTTAATCAATTAGTTTACAATACAAGAATTCCTAAGCACTAGAGATATAATCATGAAAGGGGAGGCAAATTTTATGAACATAAGAAAAGAAACCATCTACACATGGAAAGCATTCTGAAAAAAATATTTTAGATTTATGTTTAATGAAGACTAAAATCATTCAAAGCAAGACACCCACTACATGGAACTGTACCAAACACCCTATCAAAATAACACAAACTTTCCATACAGTTCTGCCATTTAATGAAATTCAACTCTGACATGTTCTAATCCTGGTTCTCTTACTTAGCTACAAATGGCCAGTCATGTTTGACTGTGCAGTCATCCTGTAGCGTTCATGCCTGGGGATAAGGAGGTCAAGCTCACGTTCCCTTGCTATGTAGTCAAAAAATTAAATCAAATCTACAAAGAAAATGTGTTGTGCAATAACTCACGGTGCTAATTACTTAGAGGTCCTCACCTCAAGAATTATCAAAGATCTAATCTAACAATAGCTCTCACAAAATTGAAGAAAAATCACTCCATTTGGCAGATGTTGCTCAAAACATGTTAAAAAAACCAACAAAAACCCAAACCAGAGTTATTCTCTCCTCCCCCCACTATAAAGAGAACCCAACCTCCTTTTGCACAACATAGTGATGGGTGGCTTAATGCAGTTCTCTGCCACATCTACCTTGGAGTCAGGTGAGATCTAGCCTAAACTCAATATTGCAATTTGAAAATGATTAAGCAAATGGCACATGATGTTATCTTCACACTATCTCAGTATATACTACCAAAGAAGAGACTAGAATAAATATTACTAGACTGCTGCAGAACTTTTTTCCTTAACCAAGTTCTCAACTTCTGCCAAGAATTGAGAAGATGCAAATTCTCCAGCATCTCTCTCATATTTTGCATCTTAATGAAATTTCTCCTCTCTGGACACAAGGACACAGTGAATTTGCCTTAAACATAGAACCATAGAAACTTAGGGCTGGAAGGGACCTCATGAGGTCATATAGTCCAACCCCCTGCTAAAAGCAGGACCACTCCCCCTAAATCATCCCAGCAAGGGTTGTGTCTACCAGGCCTTAAATGTTTCCAAAGATGGAGCTTCCACCACCTCCCTAGGTAACCCATTCCAATGCTTCACCAACCTCCTAGTGAGAAAGCTTTTCCTAATATCCAACCTTGACCTCCCCAGATGCAGCTTGAAACCAGTGCTCCTTGTTCTGTCCTCTGTTACTACCAAGAACAGCCTTGCTCCCTCCTCTTTGGAACACCCCTTCAAGTAGTTGAAGGTTGCTAACAAATCCTCCCCTCAGTCTTCTCTTCTCCAGACTAAATAAGCCTAGTTCCTTCAGTCTCTCCTGTAAATCATGCACCCCAACCCCCTCATCATTTTCGTTGCCCTCCGCTGGACTCTTTCTAATTTGACCACATCCTTTCTGCAGTGTGGAGCCCAAAACTGGACACAGTATTACAGATGTAGCCTCACCAGTGACGAACAGAGGGGAACAATCACATCCTTGATCTGCTGGCAACACTCCTACTGATGCAGTGTAATATGTCAGAGGCCTTTTTGGTAACAAGAGCACACTGTTGACTCACATCCAGCTTCCCATCCACCATAACCCCCAGGTCCTTTTCTACAGCGCTGCTACTTAGCCGATCAGTCCCCAGCCTGTAGAAGTACATGGGATTTTTCCATCCTAAGTGCAGGACGTTGGACTTGTCCTTGTTTAACCTCATGAGGTTTCTTTTGGCCCAGTGTTCCAATTTGTCTAGGTCTCCCTGAATCCTATCCTGCCCTCCAGCGTGTCTACTATGCCCCCCAGCTTGGTGTCATCTGCGAACTCACTGAGCACGCAATCTATCCCATCATCCAGATCATTAATCAACATGTTGAACACAACTGGCCACAGGACCGACCCCTGGGGCATTCCACTTGTTACAGGTTGCCAGCTAGACACTGAGCCATTGATTCCTACTCATTGACCCCAATGTTCTAGCCAGTTTTCTATCCATCTTACGGTCCATTCATGCAACCCATACTTCCTTAACTTGCCGACAAGAATGCTGTGGGAAACTGTATCAAAAGGTTTGCTAAAGTCGAGGTATATCGCACTGATGACTATTCCTGCATCCACAAATCCAGTCTTTTCATCATGGAAGGCAACCAGGTTGGTCAGGCATGATTTGCTCTTGGTGAATCCATGCTGACTGTTCCTGATCACTCTATTTTCCTCCAAGTGTTTCAGAATGGATTCTTTGAGGACCTGCTCCATGAGGGAGGCTGATTGGTCTGTAGTTCCTCAGATCCTCCTTCTTCCCTTTTTTGAAGATAACATCTTAATATATTAAGCATAGATTGCTGCTTATCAACATACTGCTTGACAAGCTTCTAGACTTAAAATGGAAGAAAAAAGAAACCCAAAATCCCAACAAAGCAGAGTAAATCAATATGATGACAGGAAAAATAAAAGAAGAGGTCCTCACAATAGTACTAATGTTACTCTGAATTTGCTTTGATTGAAAATATAGATGATGTGTCTTTTCGTGTTTTGGGGGTTTTTTCCCCCCCAGGAAAAAGGAAGCAAAAGACAGTCTGGTGCTTGTTCAGGAACAGAGCCGCCCCCGCAAAAAAAAGTCACTAGCAAAGTATGGTGTTACTTGGAGCAGAGAAGGACCAAGAACATCAATGATTTCTCGGTGGTTTCAATGGTAATGAGGGGAAGGGTTGGGATGAGGTACAGAAGTTACAGGGAAGCAAAAGCTTTAGTAGGAGCAAGGAAACAGAAGACTTGGAGCTTCAAGCCAAGCTTAAGTATACCGTGTAAATATAAGTTGCCTCCTGTGTCGTTTGTCAAGCCAAGGAAGAGCTAGTTCATCACATCAGTCACCTCTTCTGCATTTGTGTAACTACTGAGAAAACCGAGCAGTTCCTTTACATTTACAGAAGAAAACAAAAACACACACCTTCCTCAGGCATGGCTTGTGAATTGCCAGAATAAATATATGCTCCATCACCTCCTGTGAGGAAAGTGCCCAGGAAAGATTCATCTTCCTAAAAAGGAAACAGGTATTTTAGACAATAGACTCAGACTGTAAGGTCAGAAGGGACCAGTACGATCATCTAGTCTGACCTCCTGCAAAATGCAGGCCTCAAGACCTCACCCACCCACTCCCGCAATAGGCCACCAACCTATGACTGAGTTATTTACCTCCTTAAATCATGATTTAAGGACTTCAAGATGCAGAGAATTCACTGGTAGGTGAACCATGCCCTGTGCTACAGAGGAAGGCGAAAAACCCCCAGCGCCCAGGCCAATCAGCCCTGGGGCAAAATTCCTTCCTGATCCCAAATATGGCGATCAGTTAAACCCTGAGCACATGGGCAAGTCTCAACAGCCAGTTACCCAAGAAACAATTCTCTGTAATAACTCAGAACCCACCCCATGTACTCTCCCCTCTTAGGCCACTTGTATATCCACCACTCGTAGCCAAATATCAGTCAATTTCCAAAATAGGCTAATCATACCACCCCTCCATAAATTTATCAAGATCAGGTTTGAAAGCAGTTATGGTTTTTGCCCCCACAACTCCCCTTGGAAGGCTATTCCAGAACTTTACTCCTCTTACAGTTAGAAACTTGCGTCTAATTTCAAGTCTAAATTTCTTGATGGACAGTTTATAATCATTTGTTCTGGTGTCTACATTGCTGCTGTACTCAAATAATTCCTCTCCCTCCCTGATGTTAATCCCTCTGATGTATTTATAGAGAGCAATCATATCCCCCCCTCAACCTTCTTTCGGTTAGGCTAAAAAAGCCAAGCTTCTTGAGTCTCCACTCATAGGGAGGTTTTCCACTCCAGAGACCATCCTTGTAGCCCTTTCTCTGCACCTGTTCCAATTTGAATTCATCCTTTTTAAACATGGGGGACCAGAACTGGAATATCACAGTATTCCAGATGGGGTCTCACCAGTGCCTTGTACAGCGGCACTAACACCTCCCTGCCTCTACTTGAAATCCCTCTGCTGATACATCCTAGAACCACATTAGCTTTTTTCACAGCCACATCACATTGGCGGCTCGTAATCATCCTGTGATCAACCAGTACTCCCAGATCCTCCTTCTCAGTCCGTTTCAACTGATGCATCCCCAACTTATAGGAAAAATGCTTGTTAACATTATAGGTAATGGTAATCATTCTGAAACCAACCAAATTTTATTCTTTTACACCCTAGATTTGCGTTATGGAATAAGAGAATGGTTGTGCATTAAATATACCATCCTTCAAAAAGAGACGTCCCTTCTGCCTTCCTCTGTGGAAAAAGGCTTAACTGAGAAAAAGCTAGATCAGTGCACTAGACTCTTCCTGGTTAACTTGGTAAGTATTGCACCTAATTTCTGCTGATCTAAAAATAAGGTGCCTTCTAGTGGCACAACGAAGGTCTGGAGCATCATTTTTAACAGTGCTTCCCACACACAGTTTTGTAAAATAAAACCCATTAAATTATTTTCACATTCACAGAGCATAACTTGTAGTTTTGATATTGTTCATCTATTGAGCTAAAAGCACATGATGCATTTTAATAGGAACATAAATTATATGAGTATACTTATTTTGAAGTGTTCTGGCAACTGCAAATTAAACCATAGATGGAACTCGAGTTTTACTAGATGTTTCCAGATGTTTCATTTTTTTTCCATAATACCTAAATGTTTTAAAGTATTTTAGGCATATAGTTGCTATAAATTACAAAATATATGTATAGTAGCAGTGGTCTTTTCGATACGTATTTTGGTAACTGAACTTAAGGGATAACATTATTTAAAACCAAGATTACAACAAGGAAGTCAGCGTAAGAGAAACTCTTTTTGGTGTTAGTTTTTAGCTGCTTGTTAGCAGTGGAGAAAACTTAAAACTGAGTTTCTGTCATATTCATTGATGTAAATTGGTATTTTTGTGCAATGTCTTTTGAAGGCGGGGGGGTGGGAGAGAACGAATAAACTTCCTTATAGACAGAAAGGGTTTGTGTATAGTCCATTGTATCAGTACACGTTAATTGCAAATATCATATCTTAAACATAACCTTTATAGTTTGACTAACTAAGTTTACTTTTGATTAACAGTTAAAGCGCTGTGTCATTACATACCTTCACTATCTGCTGCGCCTTTTCAGACAGTTTCACTTCATTATCTTCAACCTGTAGCCAAAACCAAATTTCATTTACGGTGTATTAATGATTTAAACTTGCTTTACCTTAAAAAATGCTGCTCAACATTCACAGGAAACAACTCCCTTTTACTGCCAGCACTGGGTGACTAATGATATTTAAAGGCTGGGGATCAGATTCTGTGCTATAAGACATCTTTCTACCTTTCCAGTTTGACCATGGCATGGGGGCCAAAAGAGCCCACAGCAAATAACGCTGACCTCCAAGGGACTGCTCCAGCAGCAGCCTCTAAAGGCCAAAATGGCATAAAGGGCTGGAGAAAGGAGACTCTCCTCGGGTGAATTTTAGTCGACACTCAACCAGGGATCAGATCCTCAGCTGTTGTAAATCAGCATTGTTCCCCTGACTTGACTGGAACTATACCAACTGAGAACCAGAGCTCGGGCCTCCAATTTCGTAAAAGCAGTCCTACAGTGACAGGTCATGTTAGATAGCCATCTCCTACAGAATGCTCCGCAATTAATTCACTGTTGAAAGTTACAGTGCTCTTCTACAAAATCTGACCTGTGAGCTTGGATAAATCTTAGAGCAGTAACAATACTAGGGTTCAAGATGGAAGGTATGACGAACACCTTCAGCCTAAACTCATTTTCAGGTTATTTAAAAGGAAAGTTATTTACAAATAAATGGAGTTGAGTTTTTATACTCACTTTATACATTTATATTTCCCTATATTTTCTTCTGGTGGAATGCATTTACAAAACTTACAGATTATGAAGTACTGGGGTTGCACTATACTAACCAGCCAGGAAACATATCTTGGGATACCCGCCGTCAGAATGATGTAGCTGGTTTCTGTATTAATACTGCCATCTGCAGGAAAGCAAATGTAAAAAATAAAGCACTGTACTATGCCTTCCAAACTATTCAAATAGCTTATCAAAGCACCTTAAAAGCCTATCAGTCTCCACTTCCAACAATGAGGAGTTTAAATTGCTATTAGTTTACCTATAAAATATTGATCCCCTAAATGTTCAATGTTCCTCACATGACAAGGTTCCCAGCCTTTTTAGCCCTACCATCCACACATCAGAAATACTGCATAGAGTGTTGATTAACGATCCTGGTTTCTCTCTATGCTTATTTGCCTTTTCTGTCTTCCCACATACCTCAACCCTTCCGCTGCTTATTTTCTCTCTCCGACTCCCACTATTTTCTGGGCTAAACGTGTTTTACTTTTTTCCTTTCTCCTCTTGGGGAGCTGGGGAAGCATGGGACATGGAGGTCTACTTCAGCAAAGAACATCCCTGACCAAAAACATACAAAACACTTCTGCATACATATTAGTATTAATTACTTGGCTTTGGTAAAAGAGTTAGCTATCCCCCCAAGAATCAGATAAAACATCCTCACACTGCAAAAATAGAGATGATCCACTCCGTTAGAACCCAATGTCTAGAGCAAATTTTCTATCTTACACTATAGGAATTCTTAACACAAATGGGTTTTTTCACTCTTGAATTGGGGAAAATATCTAGTGGGGTTTGAAGCTGGTTGAAGGCCTATTTTAAAACAAGGTTGTGCTAAAAAGCAAACAAAAGTTACACCCATTTTATTTTTAATTTTCATTTACTCATATCTAGCCTCAAGATAAATACTATGGGGTGAAGAACTATATATGAAATAATGAAACATACAGTGAAGATCAAACGAGTGCTCCTTTTATAACACAGGAACAACTGAATACTCAAAAAGACTGAAAAGCTGAGAAAGCAAATATGAATGAGGTTCTTTCGTCTAGTAATCCTAACACGCTGACAGCAGAAACGAATGAGTCCCTTTGATTAGTTGCAAAGAAAAAATGAACGCACTCTTCTCTAATTTAAACAACTGGATTACTTCCATTACTATCAAATAAATTGTAATTAGATATTTACTTACTAAAATCTTCAAAACAGCAGTGGTAACAACACACAACAAGGTATCTTCCTATCTCATTTAATCATATTATGAATGGATAAAAAGAACATTAACAGATTGTGATGTGCATGCAGGAGCTTGAAACAGTTGAAGTCGTTACCTTTTTCTTTTATAAGGATCTGTGATTCCAGAAATGATTCTGAGAAGACTACAGATCCCATGCATCCCCTTCCTCCTAGCAAATCTGGAATGTCATATACTGTCATAGCTGCCTGCAGTAAATGGGGAGGGAAGAAAGGCAGGAGAGCCTTTTATAATTTTTCAGTTTTTATCTAAGAGGGTGTTACAGTAAAAACAACAGAATTGAAATGACAGCTGCTTAAGACATTACACTTCCACACACAAATGGAACAGGAGAGCCCAGGGATTTTAACAAACGTAACTAAAGTATGTTGCCTCAAATCACAATCTCAAATCTCACAACTCAATTGTGTGTCAATCAGTTTCAGTTTGAAATGTAACGTGGGTATCTCCACCTCACTTCTAAATAAACCACATCGTTTGTTATCACAGGTTTAAACTAAATTAACCGATCCACCATATCAAAACTAAGTATACAGCGGGCATTAACAAGAGAGCTTCAGTACTGTTCAAGTTAAAATCTGTCCCAATGGAACATTTGAGTAAGATTGTTGCTCAAGAGAAAATGTTTTTCTTTAGATCAAAAAAATCACTAATACCCTACTTCTCCATTGTAACGCCTACAAAAAGAGCAACAATGAAACGTTTCATCCACTAAAATATTATACCACGGACTCTTCTCATGCAGATATAGAAAAAAGAGGCAAAAAGCTGACCGCTATTGGACCATGGATGTATCAATGAATAGTATACTGTTTATGTAACCTTAACCTGGGAGTTTAATGTTTTTTAGCATATGGGTTTCTTCAGTGATTTGTAAGCTTCTGTGTTATTTCAAAATGTACTTGAATCCTCATCTAAGAGCTTTGATTTGGGAATACTTTAAAACAAAGTGAGTTTCTGAATTGTGAACTGGATTGGAGTATAAGGTTTTTAGGGTCAGAGTCAAAGAACTCCTGCTGAGTAAATACTTTGATTCTGGACCCAGAGCTGCTTAGTTGTGCTCTGAAATTCCCCAGATTTCTCCCAGGAAGCTCTCAAAGCCCTCTCCAACCCCGTGCCTGAGAGAAAAAAAGAAAAAGAAGGAAGGGGCTGTAGCCCAAGACAGCCTACAATGCAGAGCAAGCAGTTTAAACATAACTGTACACACGCTGGCTACAATGGCTGTATTTTCTAGTTTACAAGAAAATCTCTAGTCTCTTTTTAATTTAAGTCTCCACAAGGAGTGTGGACTTCACTGTAACTACCAAACCTTTTGAAAATCTTGGCTGTTGCTGTTCTTTAATTCTTATGTCACCAAGATTGAGAGTTGTCTCTGTGCGTTTTTGCTTGGGGGAAATTGCACCTCATCGCAACCAGCTCTTCACCAGGATGTGCAATCCCACAAGTGTGAATGTGCAGAGGCTGCATAAACAAATGAATTACTGCAAAGGCTCTCAGCACAAGCAGGCCCTATAGCATGAAGAAAATATTTGCATTTTTTAATAAAACAGATGCTTGCTAATTATAGGACTGGAAGGGACCTCAAGAGCTCATCTAATCCAGTCCCCTGAACTAAATATTATTCTAGATCAACCCGGACAGATGTTTGACTAACATGCTCTTTAAAATCTTTGATGCTGGAGATTCCACAATCCCCCTAGGCAATTTACTCCAGTGCTTAACTACCCTGACATTTAAGAAATTTTTCTTCATGTCCAACCTAAACCACATTTAAAGCCCATTGTTTCTTGTCCTATCCTCAGAGGTTAAAAGAGAATTTTTTTAAAGTAGCTTTCATCCTTTTTATGGATTGGTCTATTAGACCTCGTGTCCCTTGCATCCTACCCCACACACTTGCTACTTTTGTTCTTTTTCCCCAACTCTATTCTTTTGTTTGTTCTATCTTCCTTCCCATCTTTTATTCTCTCCATTTGTTTGCATTCAAATTTTAAAAGTTTTCTCTTTTTCAAGTCGGAGCAGGAGAATTCAGGAGATCATGCCCAATTTTCTTCCATCTCCAATGCTGAAAAAAGCCTCACTGACAAACACTGATATGTAGATTTTAAAGCCAGACGAGACCACTGGATCTTGTACTCTGTTCTAAGGTATAACTTACACCATTAAAGGTTGCCCAATTATCTTTAATGAGGACAATAATTAGTGTTTCGCTAAAGTACACTTCACCACTGGATGCCTTTCTAGATTTTGGAGACACTGAAGAGAAAGAATCCACCACTTCCCTTGGTCATTTGTCCAATGATCAGCCAGTTTTCACTATTAAACATGTGTGCCTTATTTCTAAAGCCAGACTCATTCAGATTTAAAGGCACGCCATTGGCTCATCAATAAAGGGCAATTAAGTCACCTCATTACTAATACTTGCCTCCAAAAGCCGCCTCCCAAAAGCAGCAGAGACTTATTTGCTAGAACTCAAAAACCTTACAAAACAAGCCTATCTAGTCTCTTGCTGCGCCTCTGAAGTGCTGTTTTGAAAAGATCTTAGAGAGTGTGTTACATTTAGAAATACCCACTGTTAAAAGTGATTGCACAGCACCGAATAGCTCTACTTACGGTTTTAACTAAGTACAGGCTATCCTCATTGTCCAAAGGAACAATTCTAAAACAGAATAATATTTCAATATTTTTAAATGAGAGTTTATAATACCCAGCCAAAATAACTACCTCTACTTGACATAAGTGTTCTATTCTTCTAGGGCATTTTTGTCAATCAGGTAAAATTTGGTTTAAGACAGTGTGGCAAAACATAAGACACCATAGGTTGGGGGGTGGGGGGAATCTTCAAATGCATTTCTAAGTTAAAACTCAATGGGTTCCTGTTGTTCCTATGTATTAGCAGAGATAATAAAGCAGCTCTGGCCAGCTGTTCTGTTTTTAAAGAGCTACTAAGATTCCATAAAAACATAAATACACACAGAAGGATAACAAGCCATTAAATTGCCTCTGTGTACAAATGTTAAGGCAGTTAATGTTTGCCCTTATTTGCTTTAAGAAACTTAAAGATCATAATGTCTTCTATAATGTGTTTTGTAAAGGGGAAAATTATTTTGTTTGTTGCTGGCTAGCAATAAAATTACTTATTCCGCATACAAAACAGAAGATAGTACTGACCTTCCATGATTATTCACAGCTTGAATCTGAAAAGCTATTTTGGAGCTGTGGACAAAAATAAAGAAGAGTATCCAGTTAAAATTGTTTTTATTCCGAGAGACCCACTAATGACTAAGCCTGTCTACACTTGCAACGGTGTCTAGGGTATGTGAGCTTCACGTGGCAGTGAAAGGCTCTGAAAGCCTTTCCTTGTGGTGGGAAAAGACCCCAACACGGGAGAGGTTTCAGGACACTCCACTATTAAAAACAGTGGTGCAGACATGAGAGGCACTATTTGGGCATGAACAGAGCTGTGTACACACCCTGGGGTTCAAACGTGGAGGGCATTAGTCTACTGGCCTAAGCTGCTCTTTAGACCCCACCTAGCTGAGCGTGCTGTGTTTGTGTTCGACACACTGCCCTAAGTGTAATGCTTAAACCACATTATTTTTACATGCTAAACTACATGCAAAGACTGATCAGTTTTAAGGTGAAAATAACTTTTCATTTGGCCAGGAGAATGTGGAAGGGGAGAAATGAAATGATTATTCCACCCATTCAATTTAAATCTACAGTTAAATAACCACATTTAAAAAACAAGAAAATTTAAAGTATGATTTTTCCCTAAAGAAACAAGTGAGTTAAGACAATGCCCGCAGAAAAGCCAATATCTGAAATTACGTACCGTAATGCAGTTTTAAATTGTGTTAGATTACAGGAATCAAACATCGACAAAAGAGCTTCTTCTGCTGTTTCTTTTGCCTGCAAAAAAAACATTTTATTCATATTCTATATATGCTTACAAAATTCCCCATTAAGAAGAGGTGTATACATATGTTGAACAGGAACCAGACAGTGTGGACTGGTCTATAGTGCCATGTGATTTCAGCAGCAACTGAAGGGAGATAGGCAATCAGAGACACCTTGCTTATCTGCTACTAGCCTGAGCCAAAGGAAAACCTCTTCCCTCCAACTCAGCGCTACTCCTTCTGTGGGGGTGGTCTTGCAGAGTCTGCTTCCTGATGGACTGAGTGGGTCTTCACAGACCCAATCGATCGATCAAGGAGATCAATCTGACAGCAGCAAATTTGCCGCCATCAGGGAAGACAAGCCCTGCACCATAGAGACAACACAATACACAGATGAGCCAGACCATCGAGGGCCTAGGATTACTAACAAACTTCAATCACTTTGCTCAGTGAAATATTGAGAAAATCTACAAGGAGAGACATCTTACCGCAGCAGGCCTAACATTTTGGAACAGCACTAATTTAAAATGGACATTCCATCTACAACACACAGAACAGGTATTTTAATTTACCTTGGCTGCACTGGACGTTTTTGCATAGCATGCAATACCAGCAAGGACAGCCTCCACAACAGCAGCATATATTTGGGACAAGAGCCTTCTGGAAACACAAATACAAACACAGCATCAATAGCCAGCGTTTCTTTTAAATAATAGAGGAAATCCAGAAGACAGAGCTTCCCTTCTCTCATAACAATCCAAAAGGTCCTTACAGGGCAAGAGTAACAAAACTTTCCTATAAGAAGTGAAGATACCTCTCTTCAAATCTCTAATATTGTGCCTAGCTGATTTATTTTCATGACATTTTCTTTGCACTGGGGTGAACGTAGATTTTTTTCCCCACCCAAGTTTAAAAAAATGGATTTTTATATCAGATTTTTGATGTTACTTAAATTACACGTTTTTTTCTTTTTTAAATACACCTATTTAAATGAACTCTGAATTTAAAAGCAAAATATTTTAAGGCCTAACCTAAGTTCTTAAAACATTTAAATAAAAAATAAATATGCTTGATCCATGGGTCTCTATCAAATACCGAGTTAACAACTGCCTGTCTACATAAAATGAGAACCAGAGGAAAACCATCAATCGTTTGCAGGTCAAGCTTTACCAATATAGCACAATAGGACACGCACTGTACTAAGGATATGATTCTGAGGGAGACCCAGAGATTGCACAACTGGTGCAGGAGACTGGCAAAGTCACCACAGGCTCTGGCACCCAGCCTCTGACTCCAGGAGACATCATCCACTGAGCCCACCTGGATGGTCTCATGATCCTCTTTCAGGGCTTCTCCCTACCTGAGCTCTGACTGGCTCAGTTAAATCAATCCACCCCACTTTGCACTAATGGAGATACCTGCAAAAGCCCTTAGCACTAGCTCAACTCTGTTCCCACTGAAGTCAATGGAATACTACCAGCTTAGGGAGAAACACTTTTAATGATCCCACCCCAAAGGTGCGTCTACGCTTAGAAATTAGGTTGACTTAAGGAGGCTTAAGAGCACTTAATTTAATCCATGTCTATACTGGGCTTTCCTTAATTCGACTTAAGGTGCTCCTTAAATCGAATTAAGGAAAAACTAGTTCGAATTAATAACACCTCATTATAATTCGAACTAGTGTCAAAGTCAACTTTAAAAAAGTCGATTTAGCCAGTGTAGACGCCTAAGTCGACAAGGGAGCACCACATGGCTCCCTGGCAGAAGGAAGCCACTGTGGCTCCCTTATCCTGGGGAGCCCCTGCTCCCTTCTCCCCAAACCCACAGCTTCCTTGCCAGGGGAACCGTGGTTCAGGGAAGAAGGGCTCCACAGCCAGGGCTCCAGCGGGAGGGGATTCCCCCACTGGAACCCTGGCTGGAGAGCCCGGGAGGCGGGCAGCTGGTCCCGGCAGAACCAGCTGGCTCTGCCGGGACCAAGAAGCCACTCCCGGCACATCCCGGCAGAGCCAGCCAGCGCACAGCTGGCTCTGCCGGGCCGAGGAGCAGCGGGCGGCTCTCCCGGCTCCCTTCTCTCCAGGACCTGCAGAAGTCCTGGAGAGAAGGGACCCCCGCAGTTCCTTCTTGCCGGGACCATGCGGTCCCGGCTACGAGGGAGTGCTCCCCCCTAGCCGGAACCATGCTCCAGCTCCCGGGAAGCCTCCGGAGGCTTCCTGGGAGCTGGAGTGTGGTCTCAGCCAGAAGGGAGTCGCAGAGCTCTGTTCTGGCCTGGACCTCTGGGGTCCCGGAAAAAAGGAGCCCACGCTCCCTTCTAGCCGGACCCCCGCAGGTCCCAGCAAGAAGGAAGCGGCGGCTCCCTTTTTGCCAAGACCCACGGGGGTCCCAGGCAGAGGGGAGCCGCCAGTTTCCTTCTGTCCAGGACCTCAGCGGTCCAGGGCAGAAGGGAGCTCCATGCTCCCTTCTCTCCCACTCTGGGTCTTGCTGGCTCTCCCTGGACCTAACTAGTCAACTTAGAGAGTCTAGTATAGACTCTCTAAGTTGAGTTAGTAAGGCCCACTTTAAGTCGACTTATTAAAGTCGATTTATTTAAGTCGACCTAAATCCCTAAGTGTAGACATAGCCCAAGACACTACACACACAAAAATATCCAAGGTTCTTCAGCAGGCCATAGAAGCCAAGACTTCAGGATCTTTGGGCATCTAGAGCACACTGCGCTGGCCTACAGAAAGGAAGAACTGGCCTGTTGTGAAAATAGTAACAAAAGAAAACCAACCCCCCCACACAACACACATCCCCGAGCCTACCTCACACACCCACACAATTCTTTGGCTCTGCAATAGAAAATTCATTCCATGGAAAGGCCTTGTCCAATTCCCCACCAAAAAGGAGAATGGGAAGGCCTTTCCCAGCATCAATGACAATTAGATCAGTCTCTAAATGAATTATACCTTCCAATGGCTCTACATCTCTAGATTCTTGGAAAAAATTGTGGGCTTGCCTTGGAATTTAGTCTCCAGTACGCCTTGTAGCTCAAAAGTGGGAGAAAAGTGATTCTTCTGCTTACTATACAAATCTGTCAGAGCAAGACATACTCTGCTCCCTTAATTAGCCATCTCCCAAACCCAAACCCTAAACTGAAACTTTGCGGAAGAGCGCCTCAATTCCCCTACCTACATTCCTGCTACTGCTAGATTTTAGGGGATAGGATTAAGTCCTCTGGGCACATTGAAAGAGTCCCTTAGGAAGCAAAAAAGCAATTTTGCATGCTTCTTGAAACTCAAGTATGGTTCACTCTGTGGTATCAATCTGGGGCGAAATGGTTGAATGCCTCAATATATTTTTAGTGGGAGATTGCAATATGAAACTGATTCAAACAAACCCTGCTCGAGCCATTGTAGCTGAAGTCCTACATATATTTAGCACAACAGAGAAAGTAATGTATTTTATCTGTTCGGTTACAGAACAGTGTTTGTTGTTTTGTTTAAATGTATGAGTTCATACAACTGCATGCACTTTCCGTATTATGCTGGAAAAAGGAACTATGTGCACTGAAAAAAAAAAATTCTGCATGTTTCAGGGGTGATGTCATTCTGGCTCAGAATGAAGACCAGTTGTTGCACACCTCCCACAAATGTTAGTGAAGTGCCCTCATAGATGGGCCAGATTTAGATTTTAACAGATGGTGCGGTAACATTTTTCACTGGTTTTGCATTGTATTATTTTAACTGATGTCAGGTTGCAGTATCCTGTTCCGAAGCGAATCCTACACTCTTGAAGGGACCCAAACAGGAAAAGGATTGTACATAAAGCCTCCTAGTTATATTTCTTAAATATCCCCAAGTGTGGGGCTAAACCAGGCATCAGAAATAACCTCCTGCTGTATGTTTTTAGTGAGCACTGTCAAAAATAATGATGCAGAAGCTTCTATTTAGTACCAGAGCACCTGGAAACCTCATTCATGAGCCAGAAACCCCAAGGTGCTAAAATAGAACAAAAGACAGCTCCTGTCCAAACAGTTCCCAATCTAGGTATCAGACAAGAGATTGGAAGAAGACGCAGACAGCTGGGGAAGCCTAAGGAAGCAATGAGACTATATCGGCCAGCATGATAGGCAGTGCTATCAACATCCTAAGAATATAATCTGATATCAGACATATTGAAATTCCAAACTAATCCCCAACATCTTTTATATTTGAGACGTTAAATTGATCCTCTGTACATAAGAGACAACTTAAAGCAACTTGAGAGAAAGTTCGGATGCTCGTCCCTTAGAGATTATTTCACAAACAACAGCTTTCCACTTGACATACTCCCAGTGGTAGCGCTGAGGTTATCTTCCAAGTCAACAATATACAGGATAAAGGTCTTAACCATATTGAGTCAAGTCTCTATCATTCTCTAACTCAATCAGACTTGCAGGTGACAGGAAAGTTTCCAGCCCATAAGCAAAGAAAAAACAACATGACTGATGATGTCATATCTAATGAAACACACCCTAACCATGAAAAAAGGCATTTGTCAGGATCACAGGAGTAGCACCCAAAAGAGACAGCTGTAGGTAATCAGACCATTTGAAAATGTGCCAGGGAAGGCAGAAAAATAGGCACTATCAAGAAGTGCATTTAAGTGTCACCTACGATCACACCGTTGCTGGTAAACATTGAGTTGAGGCTTTTCGTACATGAACACACATAAAAGAAGTGGTATTTGAACATGTTAGGTAGGAAGGGAGATCAAGGAAAAAAATGAATGTGACCAAATATGATTTGTGTCAAGTAAGTGTCGAGACAGTGAAAATCTGCTTAAGACTGAAAAAACGTACAGGTCATTTAGCTTATGTACTCAACTGTTTTGTTTCTTAATATAATCTATGCAGTTTTTTAAACTCTATCCTTTAGCTCCGTGGTTTACAAACACGAGTGAGGACCCAATATTGGGTAACAGACTCAAGTACTGGGTCACAGCGCCCCCTGCTGCCTCCACCAAAAGACTGGAACGCATTGCTGGAAGATGTAATTGTTGGGTCACGGGCATAAATGCTTTTTTTCTTCTGGGTCTGAGGGCAAAAAGTTTGAGAACTACTGCTTTAACTGCTATAACTTTGACACCGTCTATAGGGACAATGCAAGCTTTACCAGATGTGAGAATATGCAAACAAACATCTGTCTTACTATTCTTCCATCAGCATTTTAAATATCCATAACCTTCATCATTTAAAGTTCAGGTGGGGTTCTATTAATTTTAATGTTCCTTTAAAATATTGTTTCCCAGCTCAAGTGATATTGTGAGTTATATGACCCTGACACTGCTTTACCATGTGTAATGTGGAATGGAATGATCGTGTTTACATCAGAAGTAGGAAGCAGAAAAAATTTGATTGAAAATAATTGCAGACAAAACTAAGATTACTAAGGTGGGAGGATGGATAACAGATGCCAAGGAAAAGATGGAAAAAGAAAATCAAAGAGGTAGAAGAGTTCTGCTATTTGGGAAGCGTCAACATTTGAAGGTGACTGATACAAGGATAGCATGGTATTTCCCAGCGGTGGTTTTTAGCAGGTAAATCATGCTTTTTATTGGGCAGGGAAAATTAGTTAGTCCCTGTTTGAGGTGTTTTCTCTTTTAAAAACTTTCGTTAAAGCACATCACACTTCACTTAGTTTTAGTTACGTATTCAAACTGTGGTTACATAAAGGCAGCAGATTCATAGATTATTTAAGATGTACAAATAAAACTGGAGTGGGTGAAATATTAGTACACAATTTTACTGCTGAACATTGTGTATTTTGGCTTGGTATTTCCTCCAGGAAGTTATACCTGTCGTGACTCATATGTCAGTTTTCAATATTGTATAGACGAAAGTAAACACCACCTGATTATATGAAAGTGATAGTAATGTAGAGGTGTAGGCTTGAATCATTAAGCAATCAGAAGCCTGCGGAGTTGGGCACCACTAATACAGGTCCATTTAGCCAAGCAACATTCTGTAGCAGACAATCAACTGATCAACTCCAAACTTTGAAAAGATGGGTTCTATGCCTGTGGAACTTGATGGATACTGATGCAATAAATCTTCCCAGTTTAAACTGGGTTTAACCTGGTGTTAGCCAGCACTGTTGTAAAATAGCCTTTCTGGGGAAACTGCCAACCCTGCTGCAATAAAAAAAATTAGGAAAAGCAAACAACTACTTGGAAAGATAAATGTCTGGTCAGACAGATCTCCACCCCAAATTAAAGGTCTGATTATATGATGCAATTGTATTGAGCACACAGCTGTACAGAGCGGAGACTTGGTCCGTGACAGTGGCTAATAAAGAGACTACCAGCTGCTCATCACGGATGGCTGAAGAAGATACTCCACATTTAATGGAATGACCAGATAATAAATGTGACAGTAAAAGAGTGGACAGAACAGGACAGGTTAGAAAAACACAAAAGAGAGCAAGCTTAGGATCTTGGGACATGTACACCATAGCGAAGAATTCAAAGATTCATAGAGTCCAAGGACCAGAAGGGACCACTGTGATCATCTAATCTGATCTCATGTATAACGGTCCAGAAAATTTCTTCAGAGTAACTCTTAGAGCAAAACCTTTAGAAGAACATCCTGTCTTGATTAAAAATGGTCAGTGATGGAGAATCACTGTGCTTCATCAATACTGAATCAATATGCTTACTGAGTTGTGGGCACCAGAACCACACCCATGTCAAATAAAGTGTGGAAATAACCACTACTCCTACTCGAGATTGCAGTTTTTATATATTCAAGGACCACACTAGTCCTGTTGGCCAGAACACTGCAATGAGAGCTCATTTCCACCTTGACCTTAAATCTTTTTCAGAGTCACTGCTACCCAGGATGGCGTTCCCCATCCTGTAAGTATGGCCTATATTCCCTGTCCCTAGACGTATGCATTAGCCATATTGAGGAACATATTGTTTGATGGGGCCAAGTTTACCAAGCAATCCAGATCATTCTGTCGTCTTCTTTATTTACCACACTCCCTATTGTTATGTCATTTACTTACTTTGTCAGTGATTTTAGGTTTTCTTCCAGCTCAATGATAAAAATGTTAGACAGAACAACTTACTTCATTCAAAATCATGGGCCAGTGAGCTACTCAATAAGCTTTTTTAAAAAACCTCTTCGAAGCAGGTTATCCAAGCCTGATAATTTTAAAATATCTAACTTTAGTAGCTGCTGTTTAACATTCTTCTGAGACACTAGAGGAATGGAAAAACTTTCCATAAGATCTAGCAACATCATCTGTTTTTCCCCAAAACCAGACTGGATCCATGAGGAAAGAAAGGAAGGCCTGACAGTAAGTGACACAGGATATCAATTGCACAGGCATCATCTAGTAAGTACTACAACTAGCAAAAGACCATAATCAGTGGATAAAATGGACTGTTTCAAGTGTCAGCGACACAGGAGGAACTAAGGTATAAGGTCTACATTTTAAAACACGGCTCTAATGTTGCAGTGATATCACCCCAAGTAACAATCCCTATATTTCATATCAGTTTCCAGAGTTCTCAATTTAAGAGCTAGTTAAAAAGCCTTCCCTACCTATATACAGAACTCTGTTTTACAAAAACTGCACTGTAGTTATCAAGAGTCACTCCTGTCGTAACAGGTTTTGCGACCTACTGTCAAACTGGAATTGGAGGAAGGAGGAAGGGGAAAAGTTAAAAACGGATAGCTTACACTTGTTTTGTTTTCTCATGCATCTCATTGTCATTTCCTGTATGAAAATGAAGCATTTCAAGTTAGTTTTTAAATCCTATTACATTTGGTTATACAACATATTTCATGCAAAGGGTATCTACTTTAAAAAAGCAGAATTAAGAATTCAAGAGTCTGAACAACTGGTATTGACATTTTACTTCCAGAGTAGTCTTTACTTCTTATTTTATATAAATCGACATGCAAATTGTGGATGATATTTTTGGTTAGCATTGTGCTTTGACAGGCAGGTTTTGTTAAAAAGCCACACAAAGAGGGCAAATTTCAGGCTACAGCTTGTACCAATACATAACACATGGTAAAGCCAACATTTTCATAGCTGGAGCCTAAAGTGAAATTTCTAAATTACTAGAAAATTCCAAATGACTATACTGAGGCACTTCAAATACCAGTAACCTGTTCTGCAAAGGTTCTACAAGTCTCGAAGAACTCAGAAGGAGCTGCGGTGATTAGCACCTTTAAAAATTAGGTTAACCCTTAAATAAATTAATCTGGTAGTTTCTGTATGTAATTGAGTAGTTTAACTTCAGGCACCTAGGTTTGTAAAACTGGGCCAGGAGGGGCCAATTCTATATACATGTTTTGACTTTTCATATCGGGGTAGTGGACTAGTTAAACGGGACTATTCACATGCTTAAGTGTTTGCAACACTGAGTACATATTCACTTCAGCTCCCATTAAAGTGACAAGCAGAAGTCACACGGCCTTCAATGGAGCAGAGCTTAATCCTTCTGAACAGTAACTACTTTAAGCACCTCGTTCATCAAAGAAAGGGGGCTACAGTTTCCTTTTAAAAATCATGAAAAATATAAAGTTAGAGCTGCACACCTAAAAAGTCCCAACATTCTATAAATAACAATGTTGACTCTAGTTAGGAACTGTTTACACTTACTCTCACACACCTAAAGCAAAAACGCACCATGGGAGTAACATATCAATGGTTTTTATTTGCATGTGCACCAGCGTGCGCCACTAAGTGACAGTCACAAAAAAGGGTAAGAATTGAAGAGCTTCATTAAAATCCCTTTTTGTAATTTTAAAATTAGAAGGGAGGGAAGGACAATACTGAATCCATACTTTTTGCAAACATTACACAAGAAAAAAGGCCTTAATTGATATGTCCTTAAGTCTGAACTACAATAAAATTAATTCTAAATAACAAAAGGTGAGGGTTTATGGCAGTACTGATGTATATATATTGTTCCTGACTATAAAGAGACATATAAAACAGGATTTCATTAATGGGCTCAAGTATGTTTGATTTAGGAGATTCTTGGACGTTATTTAAGGCATGTAATTTTAAATACAGATGCACGCTAGCCATTAACCCATTTAAATGTCAATCTATTCATATTCCCTTATGCTATGGTTAACATTGAGTAGACTGCTAGATCTTAAATTACTACTTTTAGAATGAAACCACATCGAGAACAAAGGATTTAAGCTTTCTTTTGGTAAATGAATTTCCTCAATAGCCTCACTTAACCTGTGAGTATAAGTTAAGTTGAAAAGGCAATACAGATGAGACTGCATAGGGGAGAACATTTCTTATAAATACATTTAGCAAAATCTGAAATCATTTGATCTTGAATAAGATGCAAGTTTTTTTTTATTTTTTAAAGGACCAGCAGAGTTTATGGTTAATAATATCGGAACTGACAGATTTATGGCCCATCTCTATAAGACGATTCCAGGATTGTCGCGCTAAAGCCCATAGGCGATGTCTACACTGGCAAGGGTCAACTTAAGAAGGCTTAAGTCGACCTAATTTAGTGCCTGTCCACACCAGACTTTCATTAGATCGACCTAAGAAACTCCTTAAGTTGACTTAATGAAAGGTTAGGTCAACTTACTAAGAACCGCCGGTTAGGTCGACCTAACCCTTAAGTCGACTCCTTAGTCGACCTAAGCACAGTGTGGATGCTTAAGTCCACCCTATTAGGACGATCTAAGGGCAGTTATGTCGACTTACGAAGTCCCCATTCAAGGAAGCCACTTTGTTAAATCGACCTAATAAGGTCGACTTTTTAGGTCGACTTAACAAAGTCGACCTAACTTTTTCTAGTGTAGACAAAGCCATAGTGTCCTGAGTCAGCATGAAACAATGCAAACAGCCTCAAGCATGGTTGAAAGCAGTTTTCGTTCAGAACATTACGAGGTTCAGTCACTGGGATCTGCAGTCCGTTTCAGCCCAATTGACTTCTCAGTCATTTTGATTTATGGATTATTCCTATGCTGTGTACAACTACAAGTAAGGCATGTTTTTATGCCGTGCCAAAGGTCCTACATCACTGGGGTATCAGAGGTAACACACCCAATCACCACTGATTTTATCGGCAATTCATATGCAACGATTAACATTGGTTGTATGAAGCAGACTATACATGTGGTGGATTAATTTGGCCCAACTATTTGCTTCTCATTGGAATAATTTTGGTTAAATGATATTCTTGAGCTACTGCAGGCAAAAGTTTCTCTAGAGAAGACTGACTGCATGGTAAATTAATCTGATTGAAAAATCATATGCTGCTGCAACATTTGATATCAGAATCTCAGTATACAGTTATCTATTAGGTGGCTATAAATGTTTCATTACAAACAGCTTTTTTTAAGCAAATATATTGGAATTTGTATGCTGGATTTTTTTTAAAGACTATTTTAACAGAACTTTTATTAGGCTAACTTATCTAATTTCATCTGTTAATAAACTATACATAGACTGACATTTGTCAAGATCTTTTAAAAATATCTAGGAATAAGTACACAGTTTTTATTACAGTAATAATATTGCTACAACCCTGGCCTCGGTAAACTATTCAGATGACTCAAGACAGAGCTAAAGGACTAACGAGAACACTATGAAGTCTTTTTTCTCATCTCCCTTCTAAAATCTCTTCACAAAAAGGAGAGCTGCTATCTTGCTATGTAATTGACACCTTGAATTCTTGGCTTTTGATTTCCTATGAACTTCTCTTGCAGACAAGTTTAACACTTCTTTCTAACTTGTAAAATACTAGTGCTGTTGAAATGGTTTCCCTGACAAACAGGAACTACAGCAAGATGTCTTAATTTTTAAATATATTAATTGTGCAATTAATTGTTTTTAATATTTTGCTAATGGCTAGGAACCGATATTTGAGACAACTGCACTCAATTTAGGATTAAGATTTATGTTCCCCCAAAAGCATTATTTTTTACATTTATTGTTGTAGTTTTTAAATCATGCTCCAGGTGCTGGAGGATATTTAAAATTCATCTGGCACTGATAGCCAAAATATCTGGGCCCCATGAACTCTTGAAAATTGTAACACTGGGAAACTTCAATCTTCCCCCTTGAAATCAATGGGAGTTTTGCAAACTTTAAAAGGGAGCACCATCAAGCCCTATTTGAATATATTTTTAAAATGCTGTGGGGATCAAGATGCTAAGGCAATGACTACCCAATTAATCTGTAACTTAAAAAATCTAAGTACCTAATACTCCAGCAGGGTACAATTTAAGGAAGCAGTCAGTAAAAGTCACCTATCTATAGTTACCATGGATGTAGCTGTGATACCACTGTTATGTCCCTATACGTAAACCAGGAATTCACTTGTTCCTCAAGTTTTATCGGTCATTTTTTGACATTTTAGTGGTGACAATCATATAGCACATTTTAGTTTGAACTTCGTATTTCTTAACTTTGTAGAATTAAACTCAAACATTAACTGAATTAAATATGTGACTTGAAACTGCAGTAGTTAAGACACAGGGCCACCACTAACTTCAGTGGGGTGAATTTCACCTTCAAGGCAGAAAGGTCAACCAGGCTCACTTTACTCAAATCATGCATCCCTTCTTTCCCCAGCCACCCTTTGAAAGATTTCCTCTCCTTTACCTTTTGACTTTGTCAAAGATATTTTCCAGCTACATTAGTTTAAGCTCTATTTTTGTCTTATTTTCACGACGTCTACTTATGAAGAATGCCTTGAAAACTTCTGACAGATTTTGGTGAAAATGAGAGTGACAAGCTCAAGAGAACCATGCCCCAATAGGATTCCTTATATGGGCTACTGCTCCACAGAGGAGCTACAGCTGCGGGAATCAACTAGCACATAATTTCAATCTCTCTACAAGCAATACCCCCATTGCTAAAAAGGGGGATATGTTTCTTATAGTCTGAGATAATGTTGAAAGACTTACCTAAGTAAGGAATGTGAGTTGTTCCAAAAAAGTAGGTCCTTGAACAAGCCAGAGGTCCCTTTGGAGACACACACTGCACTGCCTAGTTTTCAGTAATAATAAGATGTAAGAGAGTCTGAGTCAATATATTATGGTACAAACATTAACTATAAACAAATAGCTAATTAAAATCTGCCTTAATTTTCTAGCCAATGAAATGCTACAGGAAGTGCACGAACCAGAACCAATTGTATTTAAAAAGTTGTCTAAGCCTTCTATGTGTATTTCAATATTTGACTTGATGTGTGCTTCAAAAAATCCTTGAGAACAAAATGAGCTCCAAATTCCCCATACACATGAAGAAGGTGCTTTCAGGCTTGTATATAAAATTATTCCTTTTCATTGGTATGCCTCAAATTCTCCCAACCATCCATGCCCTTTACCTGTTACTTACAGCACATCTTACTAACTAACAGAGCAAAGCAATGTCATGT
Organism: Pelusios castaneus; assembly: GCA_007922175.1. NCBI lineage: Eukaryota > Metazoa > Chordata > Testudines > Pelomedusidae > Pelusios > Pelusios castaneus. The sequence goes on along the minus strand of ML685850.1, from coordinate 4,153,655 downwards.
TAGGTGTACCACCTCCTTTCGTCCTGAGACTCGCTGACACGATGTGGAAGACACTATCAGAAAGCAATCACACCAGACTCAGACAAGAGATGGCCCTAACAGTAATCCCACCGATGTATGTGAAAATAAAAACAGCATGACTGGCAACCATGTGGAAATAAGATGAGAGAAGGTAGGAAACAGAATTAGGTTTAATTACATTGGGATGTGAAATGATTTTTCCTTGTTCACCTAACTAGCAGAATGAGCCAAGAAAACCCCATGCTCATCCCTAAGGCAGTGACATTAAATATTGCTTTAGCCCAGGTGGAATCAGGCCATTGCTCTATAACTACCCGCACCAAATCAAATACATTCTACAGCGTTTGTAGCAGTAGCTGTGCAACAGAGCACCATTCTGACTGATAGGAACTCTCATGGCTGTGCAAAATGGAGAACTGAACAATGCTCTCTGCACACTTCGCCCCATTCGTTTTGAGTTACCTTCCTGATGCATCTAACCAAGCCAGTCTGACAACCTATATTCCCCCCTAAAGTCTCTTCCCAGAATTTGCCCTCCTGCATGGTAGTGCAACAAGCCACCGAACTTTTATGTTTTAAGCTCAACTTTTACTTGAAAATGGAAACAAGTTCATTTTAGTGACAATCTTTACCAGTTAAAAGCTTCTCAGGGATCTTGGGATCTGTCTAATTGTTTAAAAATGTAATGAGCTTTGTATAAAGCATACAATTAAGTTATTGAAAAAATTACTACAACTGTTAATTCTGCATATTTTTAGAAATATTTAACAGGAGTTTTATGGTGACAGTATAATAGATTTCAGTTACTGAAGAAAACAAGTAAGATTAACAGTGCATATTTAGAGCTCATTTTTATTTGCAGTCTAAAGTCAGTTAAAACATAGGCCAGAGAAATTAAACCTTATATTTTCAACTACGCACAGTCCTTAGAAAGTTGCCTTCTTTCACACCAGGCCCAATCATGCAGCACCCATTTAAGACAGTGGAAATCTGGTTTCCAAGAGGGGCTGTCCTGTAGCAACTTTAACTTCCTTTTTTCTCCCTTTACATTAAAGGTCTGACTGCTTTCCTTGAACCTTTCAAAATAACTATTTGTACTGCAGGTGTGGGATATTTGGTTGATGATCAATGAGCATTTTACAATGTAAAGAAAGACAATTTAGCACAGACAAACCATACTGATTTAAAAAAGAAATCAGTAAGTGATTAACAAGCTCACCATGTGTTTAGCAGTACTTCCGCCAAAGCCTGTATTTCGAACCAGGTGTCCCTCAGATGGAAAATTAAAGTTACCAGAGTTCAGGTTCTCTTTAGTTGAGTGGTTACCAAACAGCACAAAAGGCTGTCTGCTAGGGCTTAAAAAAAAAAATACAACAATAACTCCTCCATTCACAGACTACTTGTGGCCCTCATTATATTGTTAAAAGTTTAAGTTATTTATTGAAATCAATGGAATTATAACGAGCTGCATAGTCTACATTGAGAATCAATGGAAAACCTCTTTTGTTACAAAAAAAAACACCAAACAAAAGGGTTCTTGAGTTAAAACAAAAGATTAGGTAATAGAGAAATTACAAGAACATCTTCCAAGTGTACCACAAGTATGTTAAGAAAACTGGCATCTAAATATTTCCTATTTGCAATTTTGACTGCTGTCTAATCTCTGTTTTGATACCTGTAGGTCCTAAAAAAACAAAAACCACCACACCCACACAAACGCAAAAAGTTTGACATCTACCTCCAAACTTTTCAGCGAGATTAATCTTTACAGAAAGCCCTGACACTAGGTGTCATCAGCTCATCAATGGAGTTCAAGGTAAGGAAGAACCCAAGGATATTTCTTAGCTGTCATCTTTAACTGAGATCTTTCCTTAGCTCAAGTAGTAAAATACTCTACTTTAGAAAAACCATCTCAAATCAGCAAGTACATTAATAAGAGACAGGTGACAACGACAGTTGCATTATGAAGGCAGATTTGATCATCTCTTACAAACTACCACCACCACAAAAAACAAAAACAAAAAACAAACAAAAAGCCACAACCACTTCATTTTTCAAATACTTAGAGTTGCATCTCATTAAGTAAAAGGTTTTCTGAAAATTGAGTGAATTAAATATTTTGTAATAAAAGACAAACAATTTTATATTTTGAGGCATGTGATGGTTCTGTGTATGTCAATATAATATGCAAACCACATTAGGTCAGATTTTGAAACAAGTTTTAACAGAAGCTTATGCAAGAAGTGGTTTTCAGGGGAACGAATGATCAAAATCTATCAGATACTGACATTAATTAACATTAGACATGTAAGAAGGGAAACAGAGCGGGGAAGTGGCAACAGACTATTTTCAACTCCAAACTGGCATATGTTACTTCCCCAAAGTGAAAGGAAACTTTGGGAGCTGATAAAGTAACATCTCCTCCTCAACATCTGACCAAAATGTTCCCTGGCCTAGAGAATGTGCCCAAGTCCACCTGCTGTAAATAGAAAAACTCTAAGGGAGAGTCTACATTGTGTGTTTGGTTGGGATTCTTAACCAGTTCGGTAACTGACAAATTCCAGTGTAACACCTTCACTAAGGAGAATCTATACATTCCCCCAACGTTTGTTCCAGGCTACAGACATTGTTTACAGTTTATGGAAGGATCCAGCAAGGGTAAAGTAGCCAGATCTTGGGGTAATCATAAATGTACCCTTACCTGACATGCAGACTTTTAGCTTATCCACTAAAATGCTTTTTTTTCTGATACAAGTTGATTCAAATCTCTGTATTTAAGGCCCAAAGTATTATCAGACTAACCATGTTTACCACTGTATGTGCTTTGAGACCCAGTGACTAAATAGCATTTAAAGAGTGCAAAATATTAGCCATGTATCTAGATTTAACATTTAAACCAAGACTCACTAAGTGTTGTTAATGTACACATTTATAGATTTCTAGTTTCATAATTTCTGTTTTCGTAAGTGTTATACATAGGGATTACTGTGAAAAGTCTGTCAGAAGTAATGCTTTCATGCTAGGATGAAATAAGCAATCCTTATTCTTACGTGGTTAGTGTAAGATCTAGGCTATTTTTATCTATTTATCTCCTTGCTTCTAAGTGTGTTCTCTAAATGATTAACAGGCAAATAGCACAGCAACTTTTTAAAGACTTATGAAAATATGAGGCCAAGTGTTCTAACTTGGCCATTCCGCACACACGATGCTCAGATAACATGGTAACGACTCTAGTTTAAGGACCTGAATAACGCAGAATGGGCAAAGTGGGTCATTACAAGCCTAAACGTTCTTTCTGTATACAGCAGTCACATGGGTGACAATGCACAAAGAGATCTGGGATCCTTCAGGAGAAGAGGCTATACAAGTGGTATTATAAAAATAATACTTGTAGCTAAAGATAACTCCATATCAATCCAAAGTAGGATATTATATATTAAGATGTATTCTTGGTCCCAAATGACATTGTAATAAGTCTTATGGCATCAGACAACAACGAACACTATATAAATATAGATACATGACACATAACACAGGAATATCATAAATGGGAATACCTGTTGTCTGTTATATGGCTTGAAATCATTCCATGACTGAAGTAACTTCTGAAAGGCTATAAAAAAAACAAAAAATAAATAATTTTTTTTTGCTAATCCAACGGCAAAAAGAAACACAAAGACTGCACCAAAGGCTGGTTTAAATAAAAGATGCTAATGATATCAGTAAGGCCTGCCTGACAGATCAACCTAGCTGCATCACTCAGCGGTGTGAAAAACCTCACGCACTGAGCGTAGCTGTAATGACCTAACCCCATTAAACACAATGGAATAATGCATCCATAGATCTAGTTACCACTGTTTGGGAAAGTGCATTATTTTCAGTGATGGAAAAAAATGTTCCATGTCTGTAGGAAGTATCTACGCTATGGCACTATCTTGGCACATCTACAGCACCACAGCTATGCCCCAGTAGCACCAACAGCAGAGATAAGACCTAAGAAATGAACTACATTATAGACCATTTTAAAAAAGAACCATGACGTCTCTTATCTTTATCACATAATTACAATTATTAAACACAACTAGAATCAAGTAATGCAGGGGTGGACAAAATTGGCTCACAGCTAGGTGCCAACAATTTTACTTTTGGTCACCACAGGGCACTCCTCCATTACATTTCTGCAGTGGAGCTAGGCAACTGGCTACTAAAACATGTAACCATGGCGACCAGAAACAGATGTGTCAAGGCCTGTTGTAATGTCATAGCAGAAAATATTTGGTAACCTCTCCATACACCCCACTGAAGTTCTAACACGAATTATGTTCAAACTGGACTAAAATTTGCAATCTCAGTTTTTCTTATTTGTGGCTTTATATCAATTCCCACAATCAAACTAGATTCATACATAAATCGGTGTCTGTTAGATAGACATGCCATATAAATAAGGTCCATTAGCTGAAAAGAAACTGTCCTACACACATGAAACAGTTTTATTAACCTGTACTGTTATGCTAAACACACAGGAATCAGTCTGCACTGCACAGTTTAGGAAAGAAGAGCATCATAAGCCTATATACTGTATGCAATGGGCAAGTGTGCATATAAACAAAGACAAGCGCTTTATGCTACTGTCAGCAAAAATAGTGGAGTGGGGAGGAAGAAAAAACCCTGTCAAAGGCTACGTACACACCACAGACTTGTCCCGCAATGAATTGTTGCGGGACAAGCAAAGCATTATAACTAACACTTTCCCCCATCCACATATTAATCCTTCTAACGCAAAGGAGCGTTCACCATGCTCCTTTGCATTTTTTGTTGCAAGAAGCAGTGCATGGTGGGCTAGCAGCGGGGCTCTCCAGCCGCCAAGATAGCTGGCTTCTCGGCGGCAGGGGAGCCCCAGAAGTAGGGACCCCAACGGCAGTGGGGCTCTAACCGCCAGGAGTGCCGGCGGCTAGAGCCCTGATGCCACGGGAAGTCCCTCAAGCCTTTCAGTTTCCCAGCTCTCAGGAGCCCCAGCTGCTGAAGCCCCGCTGCGGGGATTCCCTCAAACCACTCGGTTTCCTGGCAGAGAGCCGTGAAACTGAGCGGCTTGAGGGACTCCCTGTAGTAGCGGTGTTCTAGCCACCGTGAGTGCCGGCACTCATGGCAGCTGGAGCTCCACTCCTACATGTCAATTTCACTGCTCTGCTAGAGCAGTGAAATTGACAAGTATGACAGCTCCAGTGTCTCAGAGTGGCCTCCATTGGGACATTTCCGGAGGCTGTCTAACCCACACTGAGTGTACGTGTGCACACACACACACACACACACACACACACACACACACACACACACACACACACACACACACACACACTATTGCGGGACAGACGATCCGTGGTAAGCATTACCACGATCGTCTGGGTGGTTTACCTGGTATGCGGCAAGAGGGCTGTTGCTGGGCAACAGACAACATTGTAGTGTGTACGTTCACAGCCTCATCGCGCGGTAAAGTCCCTTACCGCACGATACAGCTGTAGTGTGTACAAGGCCAAATGTAACAGGCAAGATGGTAACAAAGAATCAGCATTAAGGAAATTTGCATTTCAAAAGGTTTAATGAAATAAACATACCTCTCCCGCCTGAGATTCTGAGAGTTCCAGGATGAAAGGAATTTCAGTGTCAAAATCAGCAAAAAAGCTGATCCACTGGTGTTCAAAAGTCATTAAATCCTGAGGGCGGGGGGAAAAGCAATACATGTTGTACAGTTAGTGTCACATCTGGAGTATCAGGAACAGAATGAAAGGTCATGCATTTAGGGACAAACAACAAGCATTTTTCCTATAAGTTGGGGACGCATCAAATGGAACGGACTGAGGAGGAGAAGGATCTGGGAGTAATGGTTGACCATAGAATGACTATGAGCTGCCAATGTGATGTGGCTGTGAAGAAAGCTAATGCGGTTCTAGGATGTATCAGGAGAGGGATTTCAAGTAGAGACAGGGAGGTGTTAGTGCCGCTGTACAAGGCACTGGTGAGACCCCATCTGGAATAGTGTGCAGTTCTGGTCCCCCATGTTTAAAAAGGATGAATTCAAATTGGAACAGGTGCAGAGAAGGGCTACAAGGATGGTCTGTGGAGTGGAAAACCTGCCTTATGAGTGGAGACTCAAGAAGCTTGGCTTGTTTAGCTTAACCAAAAGAAGGCTGAGGGGGGATATGATTGCTCTCTATAAATACATCAGAGGGATTAACATCAGGGAGGGAGAGGAATTATTTGAGTACAGCACCAATGTGGACACCAGAACAAATGGTTATAAACTGTCCATCAAGAAATTTAGGCTTGAAATTAGACGCAGGTTTCTAACCATTAGAGGACTAAAGTTCTGGAATAACCTTCCATGGGGAGTTGTGGGGGCAAAAACCATAACTGCTTTCAAACCTGAGCTTGATAAATTTATGGAGGGGATGATATGATTAGCCTATTTTGGAAATTGACTGATATTTGGCTACGTGTGGTGGATTTACAAGTGGCCTAAGAGGGGAGAGTACGTGGGGTGGGTTCTGAGTTATTACAGAGAATTGTTTCTTGGGTAACTGGCTGTTGAGACTTGCCCATGGGCTCAGGGTTTAACTGATCACCATATTTGGGGTCGGGAAGGAATTTTCCCCCAGGGCTGATTGGCCTGGGCTCTCGAGGTTTTTTGCCTTCCTCTGTAGCACAGGGCATGGTTCACCTACCGGTGAATTCTCTGTATCTTGAAGTCCTTAAGTCATGATTTAAGGAGGTAAATAACTCAGTCATAGGTTGGTGGCCTATTGCGGGAGTGGGTGGGTGAGGTCTTGAGGCCTGCATTTTGCAGGAGGTCAGACTAGATAATCATACTGGTCCCTTCTGACCTTAAAGTCTATGAGTCTACATTATCAGGACAGCAAATCAAATATTAAATAACCAAATCAACGCAGTTAGAACACTTTCGTTAACATTCCAATTATTAAAAATCTTGTTTTATGATCACCTCAGACTTTGAAATTTGTCATTCAAAGCCCAATATAAACTAGAAAATGTAACTTTTATTAGAAAAAACCACTTCCATCTAATTAGTAATTTCAGTCTAAAAATGAAGCCATTTCATTTGGGAATGTCAATTACCGCACAATTGAGTTTTTAGGGAGCCTCACACAAAGCCTTTGAAATAGGGGAGCTACTTCAAAGTGAGCCCCTTCGATACAAATCTTTGCAATTTTCATCTCTTCCAAAATGCTTTTTAAACGTGTCACTTCTGAAGACTAAAATAAAGCCTCTTTCAATATGTAAATAAGATCTGATAGCTACTCAATAAAAAGCACTAACATCCTGTTAATTTCATTGGGATTTATAATCTACTGATAATGTGCCTCAAGACAGACTCACTCAAATTAATGAGGACAAGCTCTCATTCATGTTTGACATTTCAGCTACCACTTTGGTAGCTAACTTTTGGACAAATGGACGCCCAAAGAGACTGGTAATAAGCTGAACCTTTCCATCTCTTGGTCACTTGCTCAAATTCAGTCTAAGAGAGTGGTGATAAAAGCATATTGGCATCTGATAGCTGCCTAATGTAGTGGTTCTCAACCTTCTGCAGGTCTCAACACGCTTGGTGCCACGTCACGACCCTACAGGACACACCAGCCCACGCACCTCAGGCCAATTCCAGCCATTTCCCCGGCTCTCCGTGACACTTACCACTGTGTGGTGATACAGTAATGCGTCGCAACACAGTGATTGAGAACCACTGGTCTAATGAAATGTGAAGTGAGCCTGTCTCAGTCTAATCATTTGGTTAATGAGATTTTAAGCACTTTGGGTCAGGGAACATCTTTCTCGTGTGATTTTTCACTCTTTAGAGCAATGGAGCCCTGAACTCTCATCTCCCAAAATGCTACTGCAAGCAGGACAACCTAAAAATGATAGGTATCCGTAAGACGAAACAACATGCCAGCGAACATCACCAACGGTCACAACAAAACTAAGACAAGCTGAGTACATAGGAATTCCTACACACTCTCAATCCTACACGTGGGCAGGTTAAATCATCGTATAAGCCTGCTGCCTGAGCAATGTGAGCAAGTTACCAATGTCTCTACACTTGCCGTTTCTTTTTATGGATGACAGAAGAAAAGTACTAATGTGGCCATTTTAACAGTACACCGATTTATAAAAATGTACAGAAGTGAATATAAAGCACAAAGTTAGCTATCACTGCCCTTGAGTATCCTGTCCACATTTATGACAGACAACACAAAGACAAAAAATAGCATTTCACAATGCTTGTTTTTGTGACAGTACACACTGATATAGAATACCGGCACCTTTTTTTTCCCCCACAGCAATGCGGCCCCAAGTCCCTGGCCAGGGCCAGATCCGGCAGCCCTGGGTTCTCATCTGGGGTCAGGGCCAGATTGGGCTGAGTTCTGGCACTTTTTTAAACACAAAAAAAGCCCTGGCATTTCAATTGTTGGAGACTGATTTCAGATTCAGGTAAACAGCACTAAACAGGAGATTAGGCAGAACAGTCATCTTAGAATCCATCTCAAATTGGATTTAGCAGAGACAATACTAAGCCCCATAAATTTGGGTTTATGTCATCTGAACTTTAACTAGCAAAGGCTCTGCTATTCTAGAAACACATATTTGTGCAACTTCAAACTGTTTAAGGAAGTGGTTTTCAAACTTAGGGTCGGGACCCAGGACTGGGTCAGGGCGCTCCCTGCTGCCGCCAAAAGACTGGAATGCATTGCTCAAAGATGTTATTGTTGGGTCGCGGGCATCAATGATTTTTTTCCCCGAGAAAAAAGTTTGAAACCACTGGTTTAAGGCATTTAAAAATCAGACTGCCTCACTAGAAAACAATTTCCAGAGGGGTAGCCATGTCGGTCTATTTCAGCAATACAAATAAGGAGTCCTGTGGCACTTATGAAGACTAAATAAATTCGCTAGTCTTTATAAATGCCACAGAACTCTTTGTTTTGTTAGAAAACAAGTTAACTGGGAAATGCAAACGAACATATTAGGAAAAGGTGTCTGTGGCCACTATGTGTCACTGTTGATCTGTTTTTAAACTACTAAGTCGGGATGAATCAATATGGACCAATTAGGTTTATGGTAAGAAAACTGTTGGGGGTTTTGGTCATACAATGGTTCTGCTGCCACCCACTGAAGGACTAGCGTCAAAAGCATACCTAGTACACGGTGCTGTGACCTGCACAGAATATGACCAAACTCATGCAGTTGTGGAAATTACCTTTACATACTTGATAAGGTCCTGAGCACAGTGTCTTTCATCACACAGAAATGATGCCAACTTCCAAAGAAAACACTGCAGGATCCTCATGAGGATCACACACCCATTGGCTAATATAGTCAAACCAGTTTTCTGTAGACACTAACAAATTGACCCTCTTCCTCCAAAATTTGTCTTGTCTTAGTTCAAAAAAATTTCAGCTGCATTACCTCAAAAAGCAAATCATCCAGGGCAACAGGATCCATTTTGCTATACGTTTTCCATAGATCCATACTGACATCCATTAACTGCAAAACATTTCAAAACATACCTTTTCACTATAAAAACATTGCAAATAAAGCAACATGCAGAGATTTATGCTGCACTCAAGCATTTAGCTGCTGGGTGTTGAGCCATTTCGCAAGTCTGACCTTGAGCCTGTTACAACCATTTGTATCAATGACACATGCAACCAATGACGTACGGTAAGTGTTTCAGATTCAAGAGTGGATGAGATTTGAAAACTCTGGATAATCCAACCTGTAAAATTCATTTACTTCGCATTAAATAATGGTACACAACTAATATATAGGTCTTATGTGCTTCATTCATACAAACTGTATCCTAAATAGCTTTTCAAAGTTAAACATAATAGTTAATGAAGAGCAGAAACGAGATATTAATAAGTATAATCAAGGGGAAAACGGATAAATTTGCAGGTAAGATTTAAAAAGAGATTGAGCCACTATTGTAGAACAATACAAGAAAGCAGTTCCAAATGGCTAAAACTGTACAAAAGGCAAATGAATGAACCATCAGAAAGGCAGACAGTACTAAACTAAAGAAGTTAAAATATAATCAGTGCTAACACTCATTAAAACATTTTTCTCCATAGGTTAACATACACAGGGGTCTATACTCAGTCACTCAAAAACATTCAGGGAGACAATGATATTTAAATGCTTTCTAGATTTTCAAATATTTGAGAACGTTTTTAAAAATGCAACAAAATTTATTATATGATCACTTGATTTAGTAATTTCAGTTGCTCTCTTCACTGAATCTGGCAACAGATCACCTTCTAAGAAATGGTTTACATTCAGATGTTAAGTGCGTTAACAGGGAGTTTTCTGTGTAACAGTACTATGAGAATCTGCTATCTTTGTATCATAAAATATTGGTGTGCTTTTTAATGTTTAAATATTCTGCGAAATACTGATTTAAAAGGCAGCTGCTTTTAAAAACCAACTAACTACTCTAAGTATTAAAATTGTTTAAAAATATTCTAATGAGGAAAAATTTTAACTAAAGAGAATGGGGATGTGTATACACAATCTCCTCTGTGTACTATAACCCACAACCCCTCCTGTGTGCTCTAACCCACTTCCTCAGATGCATACAATGGAAACTGAGTTTATTAGGTATATATACACATCCAAAGAAGGGTAAGTCACATTATTTCACTAGTCCACACCTGAACATTGCCCACCTCACGCGAGGGTAATTTTGTTTTAAGAGGTTGGGGAAGAAAATGTTGAGGTAATGGTAACAAACAAGTACTTGCTTAACACATACCTCATATTTCATGGTGAAGAAGCCATCACCACCAATCCCCTCAAGTGCAAAGGCCTGCACTATAGGCCACTTTTCTACAATGAACATATCAAATATCTGTAGGTGACCTATAGGAAACAAATATTTCACAAATGAATTAAAGGACTAGAATAAAGCAACAGTTTACGACATCTCACTTTTCTACAATATGCCAAAGCTTTTCTCAGATTCTAAGGATTTGAAACATTGCTTTCTATATACGGTTCAACTATGTCATTATACTTGTTACAAAAAGCAGATTCAACTGAAAAACCAAAGAGGAAAAAGGCAGAACTAGCTGTAAGATTTACCATGAGACTGTATATTAACAAATTAGTTTATGTACAGCAGTATTCGCAATTTGGAAATTTTTTTTTTTTTTCCCCCCAGGGGAGGGAAGGACAGTGGACTAAAAATTAATTGCATGAAGAAAAATGAACTGCATGTTGCAGTTGAGAAACGATATTCAGTATTACAGAATTTCTAGAACATTTAAGGTTTTCCACACAACGTTAATTAGACCAGGCTGTATGTCTTTTACAGTTTAAGATGACGACTTAGGACCCAGTCCCCCAAAACACATGACTTGTGTTACACTAATGAGCTGTCCTATTCAACTTACTAGGACTATTCAGATTGAAATGGTTTGTAGAATTTTGGACCTATGCAGCAAACGGTAAATCACCCAAAGAAACCAGGAATGCCAGTGACACATTGTATCATAAAATGCCCAAACACTACAATGGAAGTGTAACTTTTTTTAATTTCCTCTCAAGCAGTTGCTTTTGCTTTATGCTAGTTTCTTCCATCTAATTCCCTGTGTTTTTATTCTATTCAGCTTGGTGCGTTGATAGTTGTCAGTAGAGCTTATGTGACTACTATGCTATTACAACTAACGGAATTTAGAAACTCCAGAAGAAAAGGTGCAGCCTTAACTCAGACAAGGTCCATCCATAAGGTTAAGGTGCATCCTTAACTCAGAATTTCTAAAGGTTCTTTATCTATTTTTATTACTTGAGAAACAGTTTTAAAAGTTGCTAACTTCTACTACTGCAATTGTGAGTGTACAGGGACTGTTCCCATTTCATTTTTTGTCAAGATCAAGGAAAAGAAGTGTTCACCCAAAGAAATCTGAGTTATGATCACAAACAAAAAGGAGAATTAATGGTGAATATGGAATGCAACCATAATTATCAACAGTGGTTACCAGCCATCAAGGGAGAGCCCGATTTACTAGTAAATGCATAGCTCAAAGATTACTCCGTAACACGATATTGCTCTTATTTTAAAAGTGAACAATTGCAAAACAAGTGGATTACAATAGTGTTGCATCAGTTAGTGTACGTTACATTCCTGAACACAAAGGAATATAAAATTAAAATGTGCCGTTTAAGAGCCTGGCAGCACATCATACAGGAACCCAGGCAGCCCTGGGTTTTTTTCTGTTCTAAAAAAAGAAGCTCAAATTTTAAAAAGTTTATTCTTTTCTGACATAAAAGTGCATTTATCTGAAGCTCCCATCAGAACAGAGAACTTCTGTATTTAGCCAAACACTTTTCTCTGAATGCAAATTATTTTAGCCTCATGCTGTGAGCATTCACTATGTTGCATGCATACACAGTATTTTCTCTGAAAAGAAAATAAAGCCAATAACTTACATTTTTCAGAGTCTAAGAAATTTAAAGCCTGATACAAACTAACAGTAATTAATCCATCTTTTAATATCAAGCTTACTTAAGACAAACAGGAGCTTTCAAAGGTATTTTAATTTCTTCTTTGTTACAAGGTCATATTTCTATTCTGACAAATAAGTGATCAAACAATTCACCAAAATAATACAGAATTAACTCACCTTGGGAGCTGTAAGGAATGCCAATTCGACTACAATCTCGAACCATATCTACAAAGCTGGCAATTTTAAACTCCTCTGCAGCTTCTTCATCTTCATACTGAAAGGAATAACTTAAAATGAGTTTTATTACACCTAATGTTTTCTGACTGGAGATCTTTATTGTTAAAATAGATTTTCAATAAAAGTGACAAAATGGCATTTTTCATACCAACAATGATCACCCATCACACTATTCCTCACAGTAACAAATGGCTCTCTCTCTAAAGCTATTTATTTAACCAATGTACTCTGAGGATTTTAACCATCAAGGTCCAAATATTTAAGTGCCAAAGAAAACTGTTTTCAAAACTGAAGTACACTAGCAAACATGCTTTAATAAGACTATGCAGAAAAAAGTATAAATATTTTAACTTTCAATCTGTAAGGAAGCCTCTCCCCCAACATAAGATGTGGGCAATTAAAACCAATACCTACTGCGGCATGGAAAATATGCAGATAATGAAAGAAGCTTTAAGTATAAGATACTCTTCATCAGAGAATCTCAAGATTTTCTACTAGTCATGTAGCACTGAAGATTACTGAGAGAAAGAGTTATCAACATTTTACATACAGAGAAACAGGAACAGGGAAGTGAAATGATGGGTCAAGTCACAGAACAAGAGACTGACAGAATTGGTAATGAAACCTAAAATTCTTAACCTATTCCCCTGCTCTCTCCACTAGATTGTCTTCCTGATCCTGCTATATGTTTATAATAGCATGGGTGAGGGATTAACAGAGAGGCTACTTCTAACACTTTAGAGCTATGAGGGAATAATGCACAGATTAATGCAAAACAGAAATGGAACTACCATAAGAAAGCACAAGTACATTTTTCATGTAAACTAAGCCAAAGAAAGCAATTTTTATACACAGAATGGGAAAAACTAAAAAGGCTTACTGATCATTATCTAAAAGAGGTGTCAAATGTGCAGCCCGCAAGTATCTCTTCCATCCAGCCCCTGACTGCGCTTTGTGGGACAACACTCTCCCCCTAACAGAAAGAGTGCCCTAGTATATCAATTTATAGTATGTACAGCCCACTTGAAGTACATTTAAGTCAAAGTTGGCGTGCCACAGAAAATTAGTCTGATACCCCTGATCTAAAACTTTAAGGAACATAATTGATAAAGACCCCAGGCCAGTTTTAGGATGCTCCACAGGATATTCTTGTCCTGGGCAGCTCAGAAATGAATTGGGCATGTACTCCAAGGACTTGTCAAGTTCAGGAAGATTTGCACAAATGTAAATTACACTAGTACAAAATCTTGATAGCGGGGTAAATTCACAGCACTACAAGCCTTATTTCCTCCTCCCCACCCCCCCAACTGGTGTAGCGTGTCCACAGCAGGGATTAAATCAATGTAGGTATTTCAGAACTTGTTTCTCAAAACAAGCCCTAATTCTGCTTTCCCACGAAGTTTAATATACAACCTTCTTTCACATTGCCCAGGAAGTTGAAGCATATCCTTTTGTTCCAAAAATCTGCCCACATCTGACAGTCAGTTACTCAAATTAGATTTTAAACTGCCTTCAGAACTAGCTTTCCTGGTTTGCAGGGGGGGCACTGGAAAGTCATAATACATATCTGTATTATGCTATTATAGCGATTTATAAAACATGTTTTCAATGGCATTTCTTCACCACCACTGTTCAGTACAGTCACTTCAGAAATATTGTGGCCAAGTGGAAGGACAGAAGAACAGTAAATTGTGCAAGATTCTCCATCAACTGTCCATGTCCAATGTGCTTGCATTGACTTATTCCTTTTTAAAGCTTTGCCATTAATATTGCTACAAAAGTACAGCTAAGAATAGGCAATTCTTTGATGTGGCACTATAAAGGAAAACAACTAAACACTAAAATAGAGCCACACAATCATTAATCAGAGAAAATCAATCTAAAATGGCATCTTGTCAGCCTTCTGATAAGGAGTTCACATTTGAAGAAATGTCTATTTAAGAAGTCCCCACACCATGTTGACGTTCATACCCTAAAAAACAGCATCTTTACAGTATATGGAACCTCAAGATATTACGTGTATTTTACTCAACACTACTCAAATATATTAGTGTTTTTGGCTCCTCTTTCTGTTCACAATCAGCAGTTTGAATCAGCACCACGAGATTTCATCAATACTTAATCAAAACAGAACACACACAAAGAATCAAATCCAGAGAAAACCAAAGCAAGCCCATTTTTCATACCCACTTTATCTTCTTAAACAGATTAAAGTACAGTAGAACCTCGATTATCCGGGTTAATGACCGGCGCCTGTGAGCCGGATAATCAAAAAGCCCGGATAATCG
>ML685850.1:4118299-4136711 GCA_007922175.1 Pelusios castaneus | reverse complement strand
TTTTTTTTTTTTTAAAAAAAAAAAAAAAAAAAAAAAAAAAAAAAATCAAGGACTATTCCTTTCTCAGCAACAACGTTATGACTATTCTAACTTTTTACTTGTATGTTTGTGTCACCATATGCTTTGAAAAAAATTAATGTTGTAGGACTGAGCACATATAACATTGTACAACAATAACTAGATTTGTTTTATTGTAAAATACTCTTAGGACATCATACTATGCTATCACTCAGAAGAAGGACAGAAACCTGCTGTACACTTTCAGCATAAATGGTTTTTTTACATCTTTTGATATGAAAATAGGTTGCGAATATGCCAAGCTACCTTCACCTCATAAGGATAGAAAATGGGTACTTCATGGAAAAATTCCTTACTTTGATTTGTTTCTCCTTCACCTTTCCATCCAACATAACATAGTTCTCCAAAGAACATTTTTAAAAAATTTTAAGCACTTAGATTTCATGTTGATTTTGGTGTTTTGAATACATAGGATATAACAAAACTTCCAGTTCAGTTAACTCATTTCCAATACAGCTATAGTTTTTATATGATTATAGAGTTTATTATACTGGTACATCCATAGGAATTTTTATGAGTTGTTTTTCTTTTTAAAACTGTACAAAGAAATTTTCTGATTTTTATGTGCCTCATTTTTCAAGAAATGGACCTTGACAAGCTAGCGTGCAAATTCAGCGCTTAACTTTATTACTCACCATCAAGAACTTCTTCTGGAAAGCCGGTTTTTTCAAAGTCATTGTTGCTCTGGTTATACAAACCAAAGAGAAGATAGTTAGCCAGCTCCCTGCAGCCTTCATTGTACCTGCTATCAATTCCTGAAAAAGAACAAACATATTAACAGCAATAGCATGGAAAGCCAGAGCTCTCTCTGCACTACAGACTTGGACTGATCTTATAGCATGAATGGCAACAGCACTCCAACGATTATGGTGACGGTTTAGTTTAAATATAAACAGTAAAAGGCAGGCACAGACACTCCCCAATAATAGAACCACAGTCAGATTCTACCAAGTACTGAAGGAAAGGAAAGGGAGAATATGTGAAAGCAGTCCTAAAGCAGACTAAACAACTTCTTCCAAGGTAACTTACAGTCTACTACCGTCTCTAAACGTATTTGAGAACCACAGCCAAAGCTATACAGTGAAGAGAAGCCATCCTGTATAATCAGGGAATTATTTTGACTCTCGTCAAAGCAGCATAACTATAATATTTAAGTCTGCAGTATCCACCACATCTGGAGGAAGTTTTTTACTGGCACTTCCACAGAATTAAAAACTGTTGATATTGCATGAAAGACCACACAAAACTGAAAAAAACCATCACACTCTGTTTTTCAGGGAAAAGTTACATTTCTCTCTGGGCACCTATTCCAGATCAGGATGCGCTAGCTATCTATAAAAGATGCATTTCATTAAAAGTCTATGTGCCTTCTGCAGAACGTGAAACTTTTGCTGTGAAGAAGCATTACAGCAACTGAAATTACCAATATTACAACTGGATGCCACTCAGCTGTTTACAAGATGTTAATGGTATGTACAAATAATGACAATAGCAGAGGCAGAATATTAGCCATTTCTGAAAAGAATAAATTATGGGACACAAAGTTACAAATGCAGCAGCTTGTAGACCCTTTGAAAAGCACAAGACGCATAAGGTGAGAAAAGTTTTATCTTTGACTAGACAAATTTCTGTTGATGAAAGACAGGTGTTCAAACTACACAGCGCTCTTCATGTTTGGAAAAGGTAATCGAGGTGTCAGACAATTGCTTCGCATAAGGGGTACACAAATGTTGCAGGAAGAGCATTTAAGATGAAGTGGACAATTAACACCTTCACAGTCACAGGACAAAAGCAGGTTAGTAAGTAGATTGTTGTATTGAGACAAAAGCCAGCATCTCTGTGGAATCCATGGTTTTTAGATTTTAGCAGCATTATGAATTTAAGCTCCCAAGCTCCTTTTTAGAAGGCGTTGTGCAGGCTTCCTTGGACGACACGTCACAGAGAGTGACTGCTTTGCAAAAAGGGTTTGCTCATGGATAATAGGGTGTTAATAACTTATTATTTTTCTGCAAGTCCATTCGAGAGCATAGCGACTGTGTCAGTTCACACACGTAATTGCTGGAGTATCTGGTGCACTAGATGAGGTACACCTCCTTATGACAGGCATGTACAGGACCCAAGGATTCTGAAAGCATGTTGGGAGGAGTAGGAGCAGGAGACATGGTTCAGCATCTGTTGCAATGGCAGCGTATGGTGCTACTTTAAGTTGGGTGCGTCCTGGTCCACAGGGAGCTTGCTTCTGATGAACTCAGAGAAGTTAGAGCAGGGGTGTCAAACTCATTTGCTATGGTGGGCCAGCTTTGATTTAAATTACTTCAAGTGGGCTGTGCATACCATAAATTGTAATACTAGGAACTACACTCACAGCACTGCGGAGCGCTGGATACGAGATACCACAAGACCACACTCACTCTCCCTCAGTTAGGGCGAGTGTGTGGTCTTGCAGAGCGCAGTTGTGGGTCGGACGGAAGAGGTTCGTGGGCCATATCCGGCCCACAGGCTGTATGTTTGACATCCCTGGGTTAGAAGGTTGCCCGAAGGCCAGAAGAGGGGGCTTGGGAAAGACTTCTTTACAGGATACGGACCCTATCGCGTATGGGTTGTAACTGATATCCCATACGAGTTCCATTGGGAGGTGATAGGTGACAACTAGGGGTGTGTGGTTAGTGGATCTTTTTCTTCTCTGTTAAAACAGGCTTGCTCACAGGATTTGGGGGGCCTATCCCATGGTGCAATCTACTTCTCTAGTAGAATATCCTTGGGTATGTCTATACGGACCGCAGCAAATTCGCCGCCATCAGTGCACTCTTCCCAGTTCATTTGAGCTCAATCAATTTCCAGCTTGATGCTATAACTGCAGCCTTTTAACTGGAGCAGTGCTAAGTCGACTGGACAGCATTTCCGGTTCACTTAGCGCAGTGTGAACAGGGCGGTAAGTGGGCATTAGTAAGGCGATGGGATATATGCAAGGTATTTTATATACTTTGGGTATCTCCCATCTACTGCCACTGAAAAGTGCGGCAAGTGTAGTAGACACACCCCTTGTTTGGTGAAAGTGATGTTAAGGATGTTAAGATTAAAAATTATTTCAGGAACACTAGTGGCAAAAAAAAACCCAAAAACCACTTTGTTTCTTCCCTTTGATTTGTCTGCCCATACATTTGCCCTTGCAGCATATTATATTTTTCATCAAAGTTTAAGAAAACACTGAAGTTGCACAGCTAAGTACTCAAACGTCAGAAAGTGACAAAATGAAGGTTGCTTACAGCCTAGCTCTGGAGTTACACTTCTCAGAATGTAGCTATGTAGTCAGTGCAAACATTGAACTTGCAAGTCACGGTATCATGTAGATACTAGCTGGTAAAAGAATAGTTAATGAGTATCACAGGTACTGGACAATGATGAGAATTTGACACCATATGAGCAAGGAGTCTGCTGGACAGAACAAAACATTCCATCTAACACTGATAATACAGAAGCATAACAAAGCCAGTTTCCTCTACACTTCTGTGATTTAACAATAGTTAAGTATCTTTTTTTAAAATTATAATAAGCTAAAAAATCTGTGCTGACTTGGTAGTGAGTCTGAGAATTTCACCACAGTGAAGTTAGCATTACCATGGGGAATTTTAACCGCTCCCTTGAGCATTCACAGTAGGGTCTTTCATTACTAGATAATTATGCTTGCAATATTAAAAAAGAACTTCATTTTTCATAACCAGAGATCCCGGAAACATTCTGATTACTACATACAATATAACATTGTGTGGTTCCATAACACCAGCCATTCTGTCATTCCCACATACACAAGGGTTCTGAATATACTGATTTTCTCAAGATTCAAGGATCAGGATTCATACAGCAGATAGTGCTGTAAAGGTCAAAAAGGTTAAAAGTTTAAAGATAAATAAACTATGAAGCTGATATTTCAGCCCATTCCACATTTGATGTTGAGGTGACAGGAACTGAAAATGACAATGACATTGGTATATAACCACTGTACACTTAATTGTAACCCTTTATCCCAACCCTTCATAAACCACTTCTATTTTCACTACCAATTTTGCAAAGATTTAGGTATTCCCATTGAACATATGGCTGTGCACATACTTTGCATGATGGGGGTTTAATTTGTAAATTAGGGGGAGGAGCTAAGGACCAGATCTTAATACATGGTCTAGGTCAAAGGTTCTCAAACTTTTTTGGGGGGGGGGTGTCGTCTGGGACATGGAATGTATTCTGGGGGAGAGGGTTAGGGAAAACAATGTACTGCGCACGTTTTACTCACACAGCAATGAATAACTAGCAAAGCTGATTTCTCCATAGCAGGCCCCGTAACTTTGCATTTGCCTCTAGATGGTGCTGTGCATTCTGAAAGATTTCTATTAAGCTTACATAGTATTATACAAATCAAACAGCGAGTCCTGTGGCACTTTTGAAGACTAAAATTTATTTATCACGCGAGCTTTCGAGGGAGAAAATCCCACTTTGTCAGACACTTGAAGATGGGAAACTTAAGTAACCATCTTCAAGTGTCTGACGAAGTGGAATTTTCTCTCATGTGATAAATAAATTTGTTAGTCTTCAAAAGTGCCACAGGACTCCTTTGTTTTGCTGAAGTAGACTAACATGGCTCCCTTTGGAACTTTTCATAGTATTATACAAAGTCATTGCCATCTGTACATTTGTTATGATGTGGTGCGTACCTTTAATTGCACGTATCAACCACAATTGCAGTATTACTTATGCTTTTTTTACAATGAATTGTTGGCTCTGCTTGAATTAATGCCTTACTGTTTTTAATGTTTAGTGAGAGTTGCCTGTTGATTTTTTTTTTTAAATCAGTATATGTACTTGCATGGCAAGAAGCGTAAACTACAACAGACAAAAAAGGGGAGTAATCCAATACATTTGAGAACCGCTGATCTAGGCCAATGGGATCCTGGTCCTGACTGGGGACTCTGGATACTACTGATACATAAATATCTTGTTTATTACTGGTATTACTCCAATTGGTCCCTGAGAGGATCATTTCAGAGCATCCTCAGAACATTAAGACTGTTACCGTTAAAAAGAACTACGCAGCTAAATCACTGTTGCATTGGAAGATCTTTTCAGGAGCCACTTGCTAATATTCCACTGCCCTATTAAAGATTTGGGGTGACTTCTCTGGTGCTGGAGTTCATCGTCTCTCAATATTGCCAACTGATCCCTGAGAAAGAAATTTCGGAAAAGATGTACAACTTCCAAGAAAGCATATCCTTCTTGAAAGGTTTTATCCCAACTCTCTCTTCGGATTACACAAACAGAACACTGCAATATACTATCGCTATACTCAATTTGTTTTTCAGATACAAAATAGAAATATTTCTAGCACAGTGCCTAGTTATATAGAAGTTGGTCATCTTTTTACTTTGGTGAGGAGTTGAGAAAATAACTTTAAAAACATTAATATGAATTAGATCACCAAGTCCCTCACTCTATCATTAACTTCTACTAACACTTGCACAATGATACACAGGACTCAGTGAGGAAAGGGGGAATTAATAGCCCTTGTTAAAATATTGGTAACACATCCTCCTTGCATTAAGCCCAACAAATAAGGTCCATGCTACAAGTTCTCCCCCTGCAAAGTGCTCTGTTCAAATACCATAACCTCTATCATTCCACATGCTAATGAGTCTTCCTTTATGACATCCCAACACTAATTCTTGGGTCAACCTCCTTCTCTCTTTCCTTCAACCCTGAGCTATTGAACTCTAACTCGCATAATAGTTAGAACTGCACTTTGCATGACAAACATCTCATCCTGAACTCCATCTTTTTCCATTTCTGGAAGTTACTTTGAGCCTTCTCTAACACAAGTCTCGACAAATCACTGTTTCCGGTCACCATGGCGACCAGTTTTAATAGCCTGGTGCCTAGCTTCACTGCAAAAATGTAATGGAGGCACGTCCTTAACTGACCAAAAATAAAATTGCTGGCACCTAGCCATGAGCCAGCTTTGTCCTCCTCTGCTCTAAAAAACACATTCCTTCTGTGCTCTTTGCCTACACCACTCATCCATCATTTACACTTCTGTGGAACAGATCATTTGTTCATATTTTTCTTTGCTGACCAACCCTCCACACCATACATTACAAGTAGATGTACCCTGTGTTATGAACTTTCTCTTCAAATCTTCCTGCTCTCTCAAGGTAAGCCAGGCATTTACTAGTCTAGTTCTAATTTCATGACTCCATTTTCCCAGACTCTAGAAATCAGATCTTTGAAACTTTGCATTTCTGGTATTGTTTGCCCATCTAGTTGTATAACTCACTGTTATTATTACATTTAAATACCATACACTGTTTTTCTTTTTGCTTATTTTGAGTTCAGGACTCTCCAACACATCTCACCATTTATCCAGTTCCTCTTCTTCCTCCTCACTACTTAAAATAGCATCTACAAATACCACACACCAAAGTGTCTTTTTTGTATGTTCCTTCTGATGGCAGCCAGAATTAGGAGAAATAAAGAAAGAGCTGAGTGTTAATCACTGATGCTCTCCCACCCTTACCAACAGTTTGCCTGTTTCAGCAGCAGAAGTTTCAACTACTGATATTACACTCCAAAGGGGTAGCCGTGTTAGTCTATTGTAGAAAGACAACAGAGTCCTGTGGCACTTTTAAAGACTAACAGATTTATTTATCGCATGAGCTTTCGTGGGAGAAAAACGTCTGACGAAGTGGGATTTTCTCCCACGAAAGCTCATGCGATAAATAAATCTGTTAGTCTTTAAAAGTGCCACAGGACTCTGTTGATTTCACACTGACATACATGGCTTGAACAAGCCACTTAAAGTTTTGGTATCGTTTTTCCCTCATAAACCACTAGATGATTTTCCTTGGAACTCTGTCAAAGCCCTTTTCCAGATCAATGACTACAACATCAGCAGCATAAAATCCACACACTGCTCTGCAAATGAACCCTTTACCCTTCTACAGCATTGCCAAGCAGCAGGAATACACCCATCTAGCAATTCAGGTTTACACATTTAGCTAAAAATATACAGCACTCATTCTAATTAATATGCTCTTGACTGAACGTCCCTAATAAATTAACTGTTACCTAATTCTTATGCTTTAGGCTACGTGATTAAATTTTAGCTTGCAAGGATTATAGTACAATCCCTGAGTCAACAAAAAGCAGCTGCAGAAGTAGGACAAAAATTATCTGCAGATAGCCTCACAAAACATTTGGCACATGAAAGGTTTGCACGAAATAAATCAGCAAAATATACACAGCACTAAGATCTTAAAAATGAATAGTACAAGAGATCTAGCATGACGGAAAAAAAAAGCTCTAAAAACATTACATGTCTTCCCTTTCTAAACCTGGTGTAGATTTTCATGAAAACCAATGAAAGAAATGTCTAACATTATTGAAGTGCTTCCAGCAGTAATCAAAGTTTTTGAAGCCATCACCACGCACATGAAAATAGTGACACTCTAGAACCAAGAGCCTAGATCACCATTTGTGCACACAAGTTAGTTGTTCAGTCACCTCAAATTCTTAAAAGATTAACAAGTTAGCTGAAGTATTTACCAGTGAGAAAAGGATTATACTTCAGTGTTAAAGGAAATTCTTCAAGTTATATTCTTAAATCTCAACTCATCATAAATGGGAACTGGCAGCTTTTTCTTAAAATAAAAAACAACAGCCCATTGATTTCTTATAGATGAGAACAATCACATTAACTAATTGCAAACAACGTTTCATTAGAACCTAACCAATCAAGGTTTTCCCACAGTTAAAACTGTATGGGATCTGCTCGGAGTTTAACATCCGGATGTACTAATAGATACCAGATCTGATCACAGAGCAACTAGATGACATCTGATATAAATCAGAAATTCACGCTTTCGCATGGGGTTATATTAGGAAACAATTCAGTGCCTGCCAACAAATCTAAGTCTATTAGTAGTTAGCAGGCAAGTGCTCAGTGTAACATTAAGAAAAAAAGCACATCCAGATTGCCTTCAGAACATCATCAGAATCTAAACTGGTCACTAATAGACATATGAATGCACTAGAAATGGGAATGAGACAGTATCATGGTCTAACAGTCCCATAATAACCCTAAACACAAAAGCCACATTACCACTCTGGATTAGCAACCCCTGGTGGATCATCACCAGGCTGCCGTGTCTGGATCCAATCAATGAACCTCAGGGACTGCTAAGCCCCAAGTCTGAGTAGTGACCGGTCACTGTCAGCTCTTGATCTTTCCTCAGTGCAATCCCCATTTCTAACAATCCTCTTTACAAAGGACCCCACAGTCACCCTTAAACCATGAACCTAGCGTCTCAGCCCTCCCTTGTTAGCTACTGCATGCTCCCATTTTAAGATTCATGCATGTAGACCCTCTTTATTTTGAACCCATTTCTGTTACTAGTTTGTCCTGTTAACTAAACAAACACTTGGTTGTGAGAAGGCTGCATAGCTTTTCTGGTTACAAAGCTCCCAAGACAGGTCTTGCCGAAGGAGACGTAAGAAGACCTGACGCCTAGGGACCCAGTCTAATGGTGTCAGAGTCACGGGATGCCCTCAAGGGAAGTGAATGTCCAGAGTCTATCACCAGGAAGAGTGAAAGTAAAGGAGTACAAGGCATAGCATGTTTTGCGATCCGTGACGCCCGTATAGAATAATGTGTATCATCATGGAGTCTTGGAAGTGAAATTCCTGAAGGTAGAAATCCAGTCTTTTCCTCGCCTCTGTTCCTACCCACTCACCACCAAAACGTAAAAGACTTAGAATCTCACGCAGTTAAGAGTAATTGCTCCTTGAGCAGACAATGCATAACAGCAGTAATTCATGACAACTATGCAAAATGATAAGGCTTGCCCAGTCCTCAATTTTCCAGCTGCTGGATGGTGTCATCATGGCAATGTGGTGCCATCCAGAGTCAATCCAAATAAATGGCTAACAAGTAGAGGAAAAAAGGGAGAAGTAAACTGGAAATGGAGAAAAGAAAATGAAGAAAAAAGTGTCCTATCATCACAACTTTGACTATTTTAACACTTCCGTGGCCCAAAGGCCTAGAGGTCCCCCTTCATAGAGCATCATCTCTTTCGGAGCAAGAGCCTTCTCCTCTATACTTCTAGTCATTGGGAACGAACACCTGAAATAACAGCTAGCAAAATATCTTCTCTAGTTTGCCAATACATTTTATCTTTTCTCTCTGCTATAATTTTTATTTAATTCTGTATTTAACTAAACTATTTCCTTTGCAAAGCTATCCAAAATAAAACTCCATTATACTGAATCTTATTCACAATGTTCCAGAGGAGTAATTGTTTGTTTAGGTCAACAAAATAAGCAAGGAGTCCTGCAGCACTTTTAAAGACTAACAAATTCATTTATCGCATGAACTTTCGTGAAGTGGGAGTTAAGCCACGAAAGCTCATGCGAAAAATAAATCTGTTAGTCTTTAAAAGTGCCACAGGACTCCTTGCTTATTTTATTCACAATGGGTGTAAGTTACAGTGATTTCAGCTATAGAGAAAAATACTTCATTCCACTGTAGGAATTACTGGACTAAATCCTGTGGCCTTTGTTAGGAATGTGGCTAAACTAGAACATACTGGTTTTTACTGTCCTTGTATCTGTGAATCTAAGTAATGTTTTCAAAGTACATGCTGTATAGTTAAGTAAGTATCCTCAAAAATCAACTCAGCCAAAAGGTGAACTGCGATTTTTTAAAAAAAAATAAAGATCCAAAAAGAAAAAATTACTTATTTTAAAAATGTTTATCTAAAAATTAGTTTTTACCCCAATTATGACTTCTAAATTGCCATTTCTGAGAGAACCAGACAGATTACAGCTGCCAGAAAGAAATATTAGAACAAAACATGCACCTGTTCTTTCAAAGCTGTTTTTGGTAATTGTGATATAAATCACTGCCTGAGAAGAACCCAGCAATTCTACCTTTCACTTATCCCTGGATCTTAAAAGACATGTTTTTAAAAAATTCGGCTCTAATGACAATTCTAATTGCCGCAGAACCCTCCATCTACCACCCTTCTTTTGGAATTTTACAAAGAGTTTTTAGCTTGAACACAAATCTGAAGTTCACACTCATGCAATACTTTTCTGAGAAAGAAGACTATCCCAATTCATATTATGATACCTAAGCTTAAGTAAGTATCTAGTCTATACATTTCTTTACCATGTTGTTTACTCATTGGAACAGTTCAGAGAGCTAACCTAATATGCAGAGGATTCCATCAGGTTGAGATTTGCTGCTCTGCATCAGGATGCTTTGGATTTGTCGAAGACGGCTGCAACTGCAAGAGAAAGAGACAAACCTTAGAGACAACACTTAAAAGAACTCAAGACTGGTCAGTCCAAGGGTTGGTCTTCCTTTTTTCGTAAATATATTAGGTAAAGACGTGAAATTCTACATGGATCCCATCATTTCTCTTTCAAGTAACTTTAAAGTTCTATAAAATCAAACAAAAAAACAAAAAGTGAACACCAGAACCCTTGATTTTATTTCTATGTTTTGTATATATATTCATTAGTATGGTTTTGTTCATAAAGAAACAGATTTGAGTTTCAAAATTTCAAAGAGGCAATTATAAAGAAAGGGAAAAACAGAATAAAAGCAATGGATGACTTCCCTAACAAGGTCTTCTAATCTTTACAAGTTTAGACTCAATAGCTAATTTATTCCCCAGGGCAAAAATACTTTCGGTTGAAACATTTCAGTTTGGACAAAATTCACATTTAAGACCATACAAGTTTACCTTCAGTAAGTTCCACCTTTTAAAAAGCAGCAACAATACAAGATGGAACTGAAATTAAGTATTAGCTGCAATACAGATTTTTTGAGTCAAAATTATTATAGTAACAACATTATGAGAACTCAACAACACACAAAGTTAGATACGCAAAAACTGTTTATTTCTGACTGTTCAAGTGACAATGTCTCCAACAAAAGGAAAACTTAATATCAAACAAAAAGCAATATCCGCCTCCTTTTATTTACTTCAATAGTGCACTCACTCATGTGCCAACTTCTCACTAAAGATTTCCCTGAACTGAGTAAGTGGCTAGCAGCTGACAAGCACCAGTTTAAAACAACATTTAAGGACAGATGAGATTGCTTTCACTGATCAAAACAACAAAAAACTAGTCATACTATGTCAAGTACTCTGTAGCTGAAGCGGACTCAGCAGCCATATTACATCAGGCTTAGTCAT
The DNA here is from genome assembly GCA_007922175.1 of Pelusios castaneus. NCBI lineage: Eukaryota > Metazoa > Chordata > Testudines > Pelomedusidae > Pelusios > Pelusios castaneus. The sequence goes on along the minus strand of ML685850.1, from coordinate 4,125,387 downwards.
AAAATGTGTCTACCACTTTAAAAAAAAAAAAAAAAAAAAAAGTGTTAACTGTAAGTATTAGGAGGACACCTAATGTGGAGGCAGGTTGTACCATAAGTGTCTCATATAAAGTTTCTTACACTTTCTTCACAAGTCACTGATGCCAGCTGCTGGACAACAGGTCTGAATCCGATACAATTCTTATTTTCCGCACCAGTGCTAGACCGTAGGAGAATTCCCTACTTCACTATGATACAAATGCAAAGAATAACTAGTGATGTCCCAGAAGTAATAATTTAGACACCAACTGCAGCAAAGTGAACACACTTGAGCCTCTATAACACAACGGAAATAATCCCTAGAATCTTACATCACAAGTAACAGAATAAAGCTGACTGACAAAGAAAGGCCATCTCCCTCCAAAATTGTTTTAAGGTGATCTGCAAATCACTTTGAAAGTGAGCTCATGGACAGGACAGTTTTGTATGATGAATAAAGAAGGCTTGACAATTTTTTATCCAACATACTTTTTATCCTTTAAAACACCAGGTAAGACCACTTTGGAGAAGCCCTCAGAAATTTAACTAATCTATTAAAGTTCACAGCTGCAAAACGTTAAGATCAGTTGAATATTAGATTCTATTTTTCCCAAAGGAGACTCCAACGCTCAATATCTATTCTCGAGTCTTGGGATATCCATGTAAATTGTAACTAGTTCTTCAGTCACCACAGAATGAATATTCCAGGCTAAACTAAGCCAGCCATTCTAACTAAGAAAACTCTGTTCAATTCACAACCTTACAGGCATACATTACATCAGAAAGATGTAAAAAAGGCCACAAAGCTATTTTTCTTTCATTTGCATGTCACCGTTAAAGAAATAACTGTTCACCGGTACTTCAGTTTTTCAAACCTCATACTGAAACACTGAAGTACAACGTGGCAAGGTCATTTATAGATGCAATACTAGACTGAAAATAAAAACAAAGCCAGATATTTTACTCTGTTGAAAACAAGTTAATGCTGTGACAGCTAAATGTTGTATTATTTGTTATAGTAAAATACCAGTTGCCTTACAACTGAAATACATAGAACAGGAATCATGTCCCAAGGAGTTTAAACTAATTTCTAACCCAACAGATGTGGCCTACAAGACTACAAGAAGAGATGAGGTGTAAAGACCAGGAGAAAGCAATGATTACACATTTACTTTTTAAGAGTATTGAACAGAATGATGGACTAGCCATGGGATGGATTCTTGTTTGTTAAAAATATGTCAATCATTACTTTCTAGTACATTCATTTTTCTCCCCCCTTAAATTCCAACATGGACTCAAGCAGCTAGGAAAAGGATTGAAAATATTTCCCAATACTTTTCTTTTTTTAAATTTAGGGTGCTCTTAATATGGAATCCTCATGTTTCTACCTGCTGAGAACTTATTACCATACAAAATTCAACCACAAAGTTTCATTCAGAAAAGCCAAGATATAGGAATAAATCAGATAATACATCAAGTGTTTGTGCCATGTTCACCACATAACCTTCGGCAGAAGAGTAAGTTTTCTTTACCTCACTTGAGAAATAAAAGTTGCGTACATCTAAGTATTCTCCAAAGTATTTAGATAATGAATAAATTTGTAAAGAACCACTCTTCCAGAAAAATACATTTCTGTCATTTCATTTTTGACATTCTATTTTACTCAAGTATTTACATAATAAACCACGCATTTGAAAGTTTTGATATTGGAAACATTAGGCTCTTATGTCTATCTCAGAATGATTTTTTTTCTAAAACACTAATTTAATAAGAATATCAAGGCTCTTGTAATGCCTATTTGAAACACGTTATAAACCTACTGAGATACTGATGATGAGAAAATGGGACACGTCTTCTGGTGATTCCACTCCGTAGCAAACTGAATTCAGAATTGTGTCAGCTTTTCAGAATATCTGTTCACCTCTCCAACCACCTCTGCATCAATTAAGCATATTTTTGGCACATTCAGATCGATTTACTCAGATAAACTTGGTCTAAGTGATGTAGTTAAATCAACCTAATCCCAGGTGTAGACGACACTAGGTCAATTGATTTAGCTACCGTCTCTTGGAGGTGAATTAACTGGAGAACCCTTCTCATCACCCTAATGAGTGAATACACTGAAGTGCTAAACCAGTGCAATTGCAGTGCTTCCTATTCAGTGTTTCTAGTGAAGACATGGCCCAAGTAACAGGCAAGGCACTGAAAAGGCGAGTATGCTGGCAAACATTGAGCAGTACCTAAGGCAGGCCTTGACAAATCTATACTTCTGGTCACTCTGGTGACCAGTTTTAGTAGTCTGTCACCTAGCTCCACTGCAGAAATGTAATGAAGGAGCACCCTATGGTGACCAAAAGTAAAATTGCTGGCACCTAGAGTGAGCCAATTTTGTCCACTCCTGACCTAAGGTCATGTGCAAAAGAATGGAAAGTCTCATTAGCTAACCACTGTTATTACAGCTGGTGTATTCTTGCAGTTTTTCTTACAAAAAAAGCAAGATTTTAATTTTGGACAAATGTGTGTGGTTTTATGTATGAGGACTGAATATGCTCACAAATAAATGCCACAGGATTTCATTTCATAAAATCCTAACTGCCCCTCCATCCCCACATTATGCTTTATTACTCTTAATTACATCCTGTATTCCTACATCTAATTTATTCAGTGCACTACACAGATTTTTTTTCCCCACTGTTGTATCCCTGATGAAAGGGGAAGAAATAAAGTGCCATTAAAATGGATTCTCTATTGGGGCTATATGTCTGAGCCATAACCACAGCTGAGCTTAGTGGGTAAACTATCATTCAGAGGGTCTAACGGATATAGTTCCATTGCTGTACTGAAGAGCTGCTTTGCGTATGTTTTGTTTCACACTGGCAAACGTTGCACTCCTCCCACAGAAACATTTGAGGCTGTTTAACGCATGGTGAAGCTTTCACAGAAGGCAGTGAACTAAAGAAAAGATCCAAAGCACAATTATGCAAAATCTGCCAGCAGCTAAAAGATGTGTCTTCAAAGGCTTAAACAGCTATGTGCTGTCTGAGAATAAGATGTCTGTCACACTAAATGTTTGTGGCTCAAATACTGCACTACAATCTTCTTAAAAAGAAGAGTCCAAAAGACTCTCCTATTGTCTTAAAAACAAACGTCACTCCTCAGCAATGGCCAATAGGATGTGTCCAGGCCTGATGTTATTGTCAACGTAGCCATAGGCCTCACTCAAATATTAACAGCCAATTACGTTTAGTCGGTTGGCAGTTTTGCAAGGCTGACAAATTGTCCCCTGGGGCATAAATATGAAAAAGGTACTCCTTTAGAGGCAGAACAGAAAGTAGTATTGGTCTGAATATACCACTGTCCTAACCTCAAACAATGGCAGTTTCAAACTCAGAAGGTAGAATACATTTATTTAAAAACCATTTATTTTCAAAAATAAATATGCTTAAAACGTAAAGTTAAGACAACTTATATGAAGGCCTACATTTGTTAATGTGAAGCCGTGTAAATTAAATCACAGAAGTACTCAGTCAGTACATGGTGGCTGCAAAAATTTGAGAGACAGTCAAACCACTTGAACTGGAATTCAACAGCTGAACACCTGGAATGAGAATTTCCTGACATGCTTAGTCAGTTTTTGGATAGCAACAGCCACTTCTGCAGATGCCAAAAGAATATTTTCTTCAGTTTCTTCCATTACTTCATTTCAAGACTAGCTGAAAGTTGAGAAAATAATTAGGGTTGGAAAACCATGTTTTCCTCTTTCAATCTTTAAATAAGAGTTAGGAGTGAGAGGATAAGCTCTAGTAGCTCTAAAAACTTGAAGATCACTGTGACAAGAAACCACCGTTTTAATACCTCCTTTGTTTAAAAAGTCAGTTTTAAACACAAAAAAACCCCAGATTTTGGTAATTTTTTTCTTATGTATCCAGAACATTTAATTTTATTTAACTAATTCAAAGCAATTCTAAAATACTGGTGTTATTTTTTATTGCATTCAAATTTCCATCAAAATGCAGCTTGACACAAATCATGAGTAAAAAACGAATTGAATAAATAAAATGCCTCATTCAACATTTTCTAGCATAGTAAAACATGCAAAAGTTAAAAACCTGAATAAATTTCTAATTGCTTAAATAAATGTATACAGATATATATAGTCTATCCTCCTGATTAGCAAAACATATCAAATTTTCTGTAAAGCTATATTTACTTGCAAATCAGCAGGGTTTAATGGTCACCAATTAATCAGAATTAACTTTTACAAAAAAATCCACCCTGGGATTCAGTAATCAATGTTTTTGGTTTTCACAACTGAAGGGGCCTGACCGTGAGAGAACACCAAATATCCTCAAAACTAACCAGCTTCAACAGGAATTGCAGGTACTCAGCTGCTCTCAAGCTCACCTACATCTTAGAGAATGAAAACATAACTCAAGGCTCATCAAAACCAGCACGCAGTTAGGGCACCCAGTTTCAAAGGAAGGCGCCTGCCCCGCCACCAAGAAGTCCCCCCAGTGCCGAAATGCCACCAAATCCTAGGAAAAGTGCTGCAATTTTATTTTTCAACACCAGAGGGTGCTCCTCCACTGCGTTTCCCCAGCAGAACTAGGGTCAGGCTACAAATTCTGGTCACCCTGGCAACCTGGGGCCTGGGATTTGTCGAGGCCTGATGTAAATGGCAATAATTTCCCCAAACTTCATACGCGGTTTATTTTTCTAATTTAGCTTTAAAAAGTCTACCCCACTTTCCTGCCTGTCACTCAGAGCAGATGAAATTGAAACTTTCCAGCCTTCTTAATACATTACAAGCCACAGTAAGAATTCACAATCAAATGTCCTGCTGGATCTCCCATCCTCAAAAGGGCTATGCAGAATGAGCAAATTACAGACAAAGTGAGTTTGCAATCTGTTTTACATTCTCTATATTTAGGAGGTACCCCCCTCACTCACTCACTCACTCACTCACACACACACACACACACACACACACACCACAGTTTTAGTATCTTCTATCTTAAGCAAGTACAAATAAGATTCTATATTTTCCACAAAACCTGTGTAGCATATTTTAGAGGACCACATTCCATCTATTCTTTGCTCTGACACTGTCCGTACTACATATTTAAAATGTTTTATGAAGTTTTCAACAAAACAAAATTGCTTGGGATCCCCTAAGGCAATTTAGCATCATCCAGACATCACCACTGTTAAGCACACTAGTATTCATGTCAGAATCTTGACTAGCTACACACCTGTAGTTAGAAAGACTTCAAGATGTCATCACCCAGTGGTTCTCAAGGATTATGGGGTTTCTCAAGTGACTATGGCTTTTGAGGTGGTAAGCAGGGCTGCTCTCTGGGGCCCCATAAAGCCAAGATACATGCCTCAGTCTTGGGCAGCAGGTCTTGACCCTCAGCCTCCTGAAAGGTGTACCGTAGTCTGAAAAGATTGAGACCCACTAATCTAGCCCACCCCCCAGTGCACTGCAACTAAACCAAGCTTGGTCTCTGTAAATCACCACCAAAGCAGCAGCTGTAACAGCAGAACCTGTAGTGCAAAGAGACTTGGCTTTCCCAGTTATGTATTTGGGTAACATTCTTTTCAGCCCTGTCTACACCACAGCTTCTACCACTAATAGCATCAATATAGATGCACTCGTAGTGAATTACAGTTGAAGTTTGTTAGTATACGTAAAGGCCACGGCCTCCCAGCTGTAGGAGTAGAAAGTCTCCAGTATAGCCAGCTCACACTGACAAAGGATCCTGAGTGTCAATTGAGCAGCCACATAATTCCCCAGATAACAGAGACAATCAGACAAAATGCCTCCATGAAGAGTCTGTTCATTAGCACTTCAAATATGAACAGTGATAAAGCAGGAGATTTAATTGCTCATAGAACAGAGTGGCTGCCACCCCTAGCCTGCTGCTTGAGTGGGACCCAGAAGAGACAAAACTGTAAACAACTACAGGTTAGGATTAAGTGGAGGGCACCACTTAGTCCAAAATGATCCACCACATTAGGAAGAGGTGGTACATCAGCACACCTAAAAATAATGAAAAGTGTCTAAGTTACTACCTAGAACAGTGGTTTTAAAAAAATTTTCCCTCAGGACCCAGTTAAAACAAATGTATGCCTATGAGACCCAATATTATACCTTTGTGCAATGCATTCCAGTCTTTCGGCAACAGCAGCAGGGGGCACCATGACCTAGTACCTGAGGCTCTGCGACCCAGTACTGGGTCCTGATCCATAGTTTGAAAACCACTGACTTCGAGGACTTCAGCCCAACTTTGGCTGCAATGCCCATGGAAAAGCTGCACTTGCTGTAAGCAAAATAACTTGTTAGGCTCTGTAAAGGTGGACTACTTATATTGAATACAGTAGCCCAGCACATATGTTGGGCATGGGCAAATCAAGCTGATTTGGAGCCGATACAAATGTTAGGCAGACACATTCTAACAGGAACTTGTTTGTACTACAGTTAAGAACTTCAGTAAAAAAGGAAAGATTTAAGCACAAGTGAAGCTTTTTCCCAGATGCAGTGACATAGGCAAATAATGAGAAGGAATCTGCTAAGTGAGTATTACAACCAGAAAGGTTACTGTTGTACTGTGAAATAAACCTTGAAGGACTTATGATACCAGTTTACAATATAGACACTAGCTCTGACTGGCCAGACAAAGCACATTTTTCTTCAACTGTAGTTTGTACACAGGGAACATAGAATGCATTCTCTCTCATTCACTCAAAAATGTCATTTCTCCAGTGATTCTGGGGGGCGTCTCTCTTGCTCCTTGGATAATTAAATCAATCACTGATTACAGAGACAAAGCCATGTTTATCTGTCACATTAGACAAAGTCAAATGGTAATAGCATATGACTTCTAGAGACTGAAGGGGTAGTGGAGAGGCAATCTGAAACAAAATAAGTAACATTAACTAAGGCCATGTACACACTACAGACTTGTCCCGCAAAAAGTTATTGCAGGACAAGCGTTATAATTCTAACGCTTTACTGCGTCCACACAGCACTCCTTCTAGTGAAAGGATTTTTGCTAGAAGGAGCAGTGC
>ML685850.1:4090499-4104443 GCA_007922175.1 Pelusios castaneus | reverse complement strand
TCATCTGCAGCCCTACCCCCAGCCCCCCAAACCAACCTCCTCCTGCCCTCAGATTCCCCCCACCTACCTCCGTCTCTGCCTCTGGCCCCCAGACTCCTCAAACCACCCCCAGTTCTGCTTCCAGATTTCCTTCAGGTCCCTCAGCCCTGCCCCGGCCCCCCCAATCCACTCCACTGATTCATTTATTACTGTGCCTTCAGGATTTGGGGTAGTTAGGTCATGTCCTGGTGCAGCCTTAACGGTCAGTAAATGAATTTTTGTTTGTGTTGTCTCTGCACCATCAGGGACTGGGGAGGGGAGGGCACAAAAGACACCTGAAGGTCATTGTACCACAAAAGTGGAAGAAGTACTTGCATTGCAATCCTGCCATGTTTTCCTAGAAGCAAGCAGTGTCTCGGAGAAATCAGGGATATGGCAACCTTCCACTCTTTCATGTATGGTAGGGGTCAATAGCCACTACATTGCGTAAGATCTGTGCCAGGCTTTACACAGCAAGCTGCAAGTACTCAGCCGGCCATGTTGCAGAGAGTTCTATGCCTAGAAATCAAACTGGCGAGCTACAGATGCTAAGGCAGTGAGTTCACAGTGGTTAGTGACAAGCAAGCTAGAGGTGCTCAGCTAGTGACCTCACAAGGGGCCCAGCAAGTTAAAGATGCTCAGCCATTGACCTCATGTGAGCCACTGACCCAGCAGCAACCTGCCCCCTCACAGCAGTCTCACAAATGCCTTTACCTTGGCAACATCCCAGCAATTCAGAAACTGTGAGCCAATAATCTTCCCAAAGGCCCATGCCTTGGTTTTAGTCCAGCAAGTTAAAGGTGCTGAGCAAGAGGATTCAAAGAGGCCAGTGCCTCAACAGTTTTCCCACAAGACTGCTCAGCCAGTAAGCTCCCAAAGATAAAAACCCTTCTCCCACTCCACAGTATTCCTGGGTGTTCTTATCCACAAATACAAATTTGGCTACTATATTTATGCCAACAACTCACAAACTTTGCCTTCCTGCTCATGACCTATCTCAGTGTTCTGTCTGTCTTGCATGGCTTCTCGACTGTCCAAATCTAACATGGCCTAACTGAGATTTTGATCTCCCTGTCCCAAGTCCTTGCTTCTGACCCTTTCTCTAGCACCATGGACATCACACCAGCCTACTCCCAATGACGCAGGCCTGTAAACTGGGTGTCACTGATCCGGTCCCGCTCTCAACCCACCTGTCCAGGCTATGTCTAAGCCTGGCTGCCTTTGTTACCTCCAAAATCAGACGATGCATCCCCACAATGGTTCACCTATTCTGGTAACTTGTTTGTCTGCATTGGTAGGTGAAAGATGACCTGCCCTAGAGGAACTGCCAGGGTTTTACCAGCGGTTCCCTTATGCCCTTCAGAAAATTCCCTAGAGCAGTAAACTTCAAAAACAAAACATTCTTTATTTAATGTAGTAATTTGCCCTCGTACAATAGGTCTAAAAATCATACATTAAAAAACCAAACACAAATTCTATTAGCACATGTACGCACATTAAAGTTACCCAGTACTGCAATGTCATACAGATGGATATAGGTAAAGTGATCACATTCTACGTGCGATGATCAATCACATGTAGGACATTGACAGCAATTTTAATAAAGACTAAACTGCATACATAGTAAACAAACATGCACAGACATTCAGCTTTATTATCTCAGGCATACACATTCATAAATTCTATTGCCATTTTATTTTTATACTAAGATTGACATGCATACTTTCCATAGACTTATCTCCCTCTGCTATAGCTTCTACCCACCAGGTCTAGTAGTCTAGTGCAACATTAAGTCTACCTTTACTATGCCAGTTTTTCCTGCCCATTAGCCTACTTTTTCCACTTCTGCCACTTCTGCATGGGAAAAGCTCTCTGTCAAAATTCAAAAGTCCACTACTTTGTTCTCCTTCAAATCACTTCTGAAAGACATTCCTCTGTCCTGAAGACTACAAAGCACAAACAGGTGATAATGGCCTGGCAGGGACAGAGCTGGGGCTATTGGTTTTATGCAAAGCATGCTACCATGGAGTCCCATCATGGCCTGTTTTCTTTTTCTGCTGCATCACGTCATTTCTGGAACAAGAACTGTTTTTATTTACAGCATTGGGCAAAATGGAACCCTGAGTCCTGACATGGACCGCTAGGCACTTGTATAACACAAATAACAGATGATAATAATTAAAGGTCTGTGCCTTAACATCAACCAGCTAGTTAGATGTGCTGGGCCAGTAACCCTCACAAAGTCATATGCCTCGGTATTAATCACTCAGGCTAAAGCTGCCAAGCAAGTTCTCCTCTTCTCGGTAAAATCATTGCCACCTATTAGTTCTCCCTGCCATACAAATTGGTAGGGAGGTAATGAGAAAGATCCTGTCACCCTCAACTTCCCCTTTTCTACATGGGAAAAAGGAGACCCTGCTATTGGCTTCCCAATTCCGCACAAACTCACAATCCTGTACAAACAAACTGGCCCAGTCCATTCCCTTTCCACTCCTGGTACTCTATATTAGGCTGTGTGGGTGGAGAAATGTTCGTCTATAGAATTCCATAGTCTGCACCCATGCAGAGACTTAGTTTAGATCTGGATGTGATCTCCGTGGGTATGTGGACTCCCTTCATTTATTTTATTGTCCTCATTCTTTTCCCCATGATGTGTAGACAAGATATAATGTCAATACACAGTGACATCAACACACAAGAGGACAGAAAGCTATTAGAATTAGTGAGTGCCTGCTACTGATTCTCAACTATGATAGCCACAGGGCTCTGTGGTATGCCAGGCGAGAGGCGTTCTTATCTGTAGAGCCCTGCACAGATACAAAAATGTGGATCCGCATCCAATCAGCATCCGCTCAGTGTCAGTCTGTATTCGATCCGGGATCCGCATGCCAAGTTATGTGTCCATCCACATCTGCACCGCCCCCACCTCGCAGCAGCTCCTGCTCTGACTATAGAAGCAGATCATCTGTCTGGCTCCTGGCAGGGCGGGAAGGAGGGAGTTGCTGGGGATCCTAGAGTCAGAGGCGGGACTAGCTAGTAAGCTGAGCTCCCATGAAAGACTGTCTCTGACTGGCTGGCAGATAGCAAACAGAGCTGAGCTGGGATTGGATGGAGCGCTTCCTTTGTTCCCTGCTTGCTCAATGCTCTCCGCACCCTGGGCAGACAAAAATAGAATCCGCATCCGACCTCCAATCTGCAACAGTGGATCTGTGGATATCTGCACCTGCAGCCATGGATGCAGATACCCACGGATCTGAAGCAGATACCCATGGATCTGCAGGGCTCTACTTATCTGTGTTGTTCTGTGTCCAGCACAGGTGTCTGTTTGGCTGTGTGCATATGTCCCGGTGTAGGTAACATGATGGAAGAAGCCAACATGACCATGGATCTTTGTAGAAACGAAGGTGCCAGGCTAGGCTTTATTGCAACGTAGTATAATGGTAAGCGACCTACATCAACAGGAGCGCTGACAGCATTCACACTCACAATGCAACGGAACAGCTCATCTGATGGCAGGACTCTCCATCACCCCCTTTGGCTGCACAAAATCTGGTCTCTGGGGTTCCTACTTTTATACACTGTTTGGAGATTTGCTCAGCCTCTTTGGACCAAGAAACTACTTTCTTTGATATCTAAAATTACCTTGAATGGCCCACGCACCTTTCCTGATGCCATCCATTACCTTATTTGGTCTGCATACCACTAAACATCTCTATATATCAAGATGTCAATGATTTGGCTGAAACATCCCTATCATGGGATGTTTGGGCAAAACATCTCTCCTTATCTTTCTGGCACTAGGATGACCCAACACGTCCTTCCTTAAGGTACTTTTTCACTCTTTTTACTTATTATTGCAGTTTCAGTTTGATTCTTGACAATTTCAGTAAGGTCAAACCTTTGCAATCTGCCTCTTGCCAGCTTGACCATTTATTCAGCTCAGACTTACTGTTTTGGATTATTTTGCTAGGCCTTGGGCTAGCATCTGGGCATTTCTACTTGTCCTTTCTTACTTTGTGCTCTAACTTCTTACTACAGGCTTAACCTCCCTCTTATTTTCACCGTGTGTGTAATGGAGAGAACACCATTTATATCACAGTGGGGTTCAGTTTGAAGATGTTAACATTTGCAACGTGCTGTGAAAAGAGTTAATACATAAGGACCTATAACTCTCTGGTGAGTTACCTGTGAGTTGCTAGGAACCAATTTATTTGTACTTTACCAAACTTTTTAAAGTGGTGGCAGCTTTGTACAGACCCTGATGCAATCAGCTGGGCGTTGTGTCTCTGCCGGCCAGAGGCTGATGGGACTTGATGATTGTCCCCTGCTTATGCCCTTTCTTTTCAGTCAGTAAAGTTTGGATCCATTCCAAAGAATTATTTCCCCCCAAAATCTCAACTCCATGCAGTACCTGGTGATCAACATTTTTTGGACTTGAATTAGTTGCATTGGGGTGTCTGGGGAGACTTTGATGGACCAGTAAAAAAGCCAGGGCCCATTACTTACAGTGTAATATTGATTGTCATACTTATTGCTAACAGCAGCCCAAATCAGTAGGTCTTTTTACAGGCCTGTGCAGCCTTAGCATGACTAAGCCAGGAGCGGAGAGGAGCCTCTTGCTCAACTTTTATCTGACTCAGCCAATCACCACCCCACTCCCAATAAATTCTTTAGTGAACATGCTGGGTCTGTGTTTCAGGAGAAAAGCAAGAAGCTTATATATATTTACCGGGTGGGAGATGTTTGTCAGGGCCTCAAGGCATGCAGACTCTGCACGAACACATCTGGCTAATTAGTGATCTGTGAAAACCCTTTCTTAGCTTTGAGACTGGTTGCCCAACAAGTTTTTTTGATGTGTCATTATCCTTTAACATGGGTAAATGGGGGCGGGGGAGAGATTTGAACTCTTGCGGGAATCTCTTCTAGGACACAGTTTGGGGTCCCCATTGGCAGCTGAAAGACGGGACAATTAGAAGGATGCTGCTGTACCATTCAAGAGCTACCCAAAACTCTGGTAATTATTGGGGGTGTTTTACTAACCTGTTGTAGACTTGTTTGAGACTAAGGCTTATTCTACACGATCAAATTAGAGCGCAAGGTCTTAATTGCGCTGTAAGACTCACGTGGATTTTAGTGCGCTGCAGCTTGTACACACGTCGCTCCTTGCTATGTCACAGGATTCCTCGCTGTGATGCGCATTATCGCACTGAATTCTGGGCACGTATCCCAGCGTTCCATTTTCCCTGAGTACGCGCTTGGAGTCAGTCTGCAGCTTCTCTGTGTCTTTCTTAAGGAACTGCTGACAGCCACTCCCCTCACTGTCCTGTTCTTCGCTGTAACCTGAGCCAGGGAGGGTATTAGCATTCCCTTTGTCATGTTAACCTCCAGGCACTGTGCTACAGACAGTGAGAGTCTGAACGCTGTATCATGCTTCACATCTGAGCATTCACAAAGGAACATGGTATACCGTAATTGGCATCAAATCACACAATTATACTGAAAAACTGAACAGAAAAGTTATATAGGTCATGCCATAGGGCTGCACGGATGTGCATGCCGTCACATCTCCCCACTGTAGGCGGGGACAGTTTCGTCACTGCCATAGAGAGGGTGGGGGGAAGTACAGACAGGATGACTTGGGAATGCTGGGACAGTTCCGGACTCCAATCAATGCGCAGAGACAGTACTGACGAGCAGAAACGCGCAGCAGATGATCCGGAACAGCTGTTACCACTCTCGGCCAAGTGGTGGTTGGAATGCGCAGCAAGAAGGCTCTTAGTGCGAAGGAAAACCATTTCACGTCTGTACAGTTCGCTTATTAACGCGCGGTAATGATTTTTAGTGCGGATTACGGTGCTCGTGTAGGCAAGCCCTAAGTAAAGCATAGCTTTATGTGAGAGCATTCTTGTGTTGTACTGTTTGTGACAGCCCACCTATCAGTCAGACGGCTATGTCTCCATTATTTCCCGACACCACCTTGTACAAAGTAAGATTACCAAGAGCTTTGGGTTGAAAGAACCCTAGAGAACAAAGGGACAGAAAATTATATCACAGGCCCACTCTAAAATGTGAAGGACAGTTCATCATATGACTCTCTCAGCACAGACTATATACACAGGAAATTCAAATATGACCACAAAAAGATCCACACACGCCCAGAGACACTAACACCTACAAGAGTCACACAAACATGCTCATAAGAGAGTGTACGCTCCATCGCCACTAAAAATGGAACATGGAAAACCTGAGACCATCTCAGGCAAGCCAACCAACTCCACAGATGAAAGAGATCCATTCCCATTTTAATTTAAAAAAAAAAAAAATTCCTGGGAAAAAATCCTCTCTAGCAGCTGTGTAGGACTGGCACCTTTTCCAGAAAATGTCATGACTTTTGTTTCATAGTGACACACGTTGTTATTTTTGACTCTGGATCAACATGTTGCAATAAAACATTATTGCATTTTGCTCCAACGTCAACATTACCACTTCTTATGTTTGATTTTCCCTGGTGCTTGTAGGAATCAGTATAAACCACGGCAAAACTGAGACCGTCCCATAAAAAGCAGAGAAGCTGTCAGATTTTACCGGAGTATCATTGGAGTGAAAGAGATCCAGGACATGGCTCACCCCCCCATACAGCAGTGACACTGGAGGGGAAAATAATTAGCTTTTTCTGAGGTTTGGTGTCCCGCTATTGTTTGTGCTTCTCTGGACTGTAAAACTACAAACTCTGTACTAAATGTACAAGTCTTTAAAGACAAAAAAGAGAGAATGTTGCCTTGTCAGGAAAGGAGGAAGTTTGCTGCATATTCTGCTCACTGGTTCTTCCTGCCCTAATTCTCATCCAGCATTAATCTATGAAATCTGGGTTAAGTATAAAATCTCTGTACCCGTGACCTAATGGAGATGCTGCGTGCTGGGCCCTTGGCTCAGACTGCCTGACACTGGCTTTTGCCTTTGGAAAATGCAATGTTAGCAGCCAGGATTTTAAAAATAAGCTTCCTGTTGCAGATGGGATGCCCGAGGATGGGCTGGGGCTAGCAACAGTTTGGGGTTCGTTGCGTGGAGTGCGCAGGACCAATAACCACACCAGGGCGGAGAAGCACTCTAAGGTTTATCTGAGATCTCAAGCAGGCACACGGAGACAGGCACATCTCAAATCATGCGCACCCCACCCCCATTGCAGTAACCCTTATATAGACAGGTTATTTACTTCAATACTTTTCTCCTTGCAAACGGTGGAAGTTCTCTCCCCCTTCTCTTAGAGAGCAAACTTTGACCGATTTCCACTGGTACTTTCAAGGCTTGTTATCTACTTTGCTTCCTGAAACCGGGGAACATCCTTATATGGTATCCCAGCTGCCTCTGAGTCTGGAGCAAAGAGGCTTCATCGCCACTATGGCCTTCCACCCCCTCGAGTTACCCAATGCGTGACCCGAGATGCAGCCAGGGGCATCAACATCTCCATTGCACCTATTTTTGTTTTGTTTTAAAATATTTGTTTCTGGAAAAAAAGCTGGACTACAAATAGCCTTCATCTATATGCTGTCTTACATACTGCAAGATCCTATGTTCCTTTACACACTAGACACCTCAAAACTTTTCAGCTCCATGCTGGCAGCTTGCCAGGAAGCTGTGGGCTGCACCTTCTTAAAAATAAATGCACAAACTTCACTTTACGGGCTTATGCCTGTATCTTCCTTGTTAAACTAATGGATTGTTTGAATTTATCAGCTGTGACAGCTGGAAGCTGATCATTTGTTGATCAGCTTGCACTTACCCAAGGGTAGGCCACAGGACTTACTTTAGAATTTCTGAGAACACACTTGCCCCTTGTGTGGTTCTTTGGTCTCCCTTGAAATCAATTTATCTTAGCACTGTGACAATTTCCAGAGAGGGAGACGTGTTAGCCTGCGTACAGCAAAAACAACGAGTGTCCTGTGGCACCTTAAAGACTAAGGCCATGTACACACGATCACTTTCTCGCGCATTAACAGTCATTACCGCTTTCATGGGCTCCAACCCACTTCGTCAGATGCATGGAATGGAATTGTAAACTACAGTTAGGGGGTATATATATAAATGCAAGGATGAAAAACATTACAATGGGGAGGGCAAGTGCTAACAAAGTCAATTCAGTTAGGGTAGGTGAGGTCGCATTCACAACAGTTGATTAGAAGGTGAGAATGTGTGAACAGGAACAATCACTTTCCACGTCCCCATTCAGACCCAGTCTGATTGTGGCAAGTTTGCAGATGAATTTGCACAGGACTCTTGTTGTTTTTGCTGTATACAGACTAACACGGCTCCCCCTCTTGGAACTTATAAATACAGAGGAATTTTATTATTAGTTATTATTATTATTGAGACAAATTGTAAGGTACCCAACTTGTGCTTAGCTCAGAAAAAGCTACGCCCTCAAAGTTCTGGGAGAGGGAGCATGGTTTGGGAGGTAAGTTATGGGCTGCAGGGTGAGGAAGAAAATCTCTGGCTGTCACAGGGGAGAATGTGTGCAGAGCTTACAGATGAGCGTTGGGAGAGGGAGTGAAAGTAAAAAAGCAAATTCCACCTTCCCACAGGTGCTAAATTATAGAAGAATTAATCAAAATGTTGTTTCTGGGCAACATTGATACCTCCTGTTCTTAAAATATTTTAGGATTGTGTTTATTATTTTTACAATGATGAAGAGCTCATTACAATCCATATTAATATTATCAGTAAAGCTCGGGCGTCTGCTATAAACTTCAATAGGATCTATTCCTCTGACATTCAAAAGGTCAACTTTCAATTCCCAACAAGTTTATAGTAATTTTTTGTAGAAGTTATTTTTTAAAAATCCATCTTGTTTATATTTCAGGAATACAATAAGCTGCTTTTCACATTATCAGACCTGTACTGACCTCCCGTGAAATGGATTAATTTTAAAATGAAATAATACTGTATTATCCCCCAATATGGAGCATGTGATTGGGGGAGGGGTTGTTTAAAAGGAAAAATCCAAGTTAATCATCATCTACTGTATTTCATAAGAATTTGTTTTCTCCCTACAAGTTCAGATTTAAAGAATTCCTACGTGTCCACCTCAGCCAAGCTGCTAAGTTTGAGGGTGTTTTCTTTTGCTGTCCAACTTTTTATGCAGCACGGTCTGGGGAGTGGGAGAGGAGTGATTGGGGAATATGGGGATTGGATGAGCATAATAGCATGACACCCAACTCACCTAGACTGGAAGAGTGACTGGGTGAGACCCATACAAATGTTTTGTAATGACCTTCTGTGACCTGGGTTTTTCCCGGGCTTGGGAACAACCAGGACCAAGACCATGGTCCAGTGTTACAAATCAAAAAGGGCGTTTATTTGGCCATCACCCCTTTTAGGCAGGATGCCACCTGCCGTCATCTTACCCAGCAGCAACAAGCCAGGCATGGATCACAAAGAGCAGTCCCTCAGAAGGCTCTGACTGATGGCAGTCTCTCTGAGAGTTCCCATTCCCAGACAATCAGATTTCACAGCGTGAGAGCTGACATTCTGCTCTCCTTCCCCATCAGCCCCCAACGAACTATATAGCTTATAGCTGACGTCTCCAAGCTTAATACCTGCTGCAGGTGTGGTGGGGAGGGACCAACTGAGCCCACAGCTCATCAGTCCTTTCCTGCCCAGTGTATATCCCATTTCACTCTTACGACAACGACAAAAGATAAGGTATTTGGCCTGCTTTGATCTGCTCCTTCCTCTACAACAAACTTCCTTTGTGACCTTGGGCAACATCCTTACCGTATAATTTTCAGGAGTACTGTGCACTCACGGGATCCACTGATGTCCGCTAGAGATGTGGGTGCACAGCCCTTCCGGAAAATAAGTCCTCAACGCCATGAGGCCATAAGAATGGCCATACTGGATCCATCTAGCCCAGTACCTGGTCTATGGAGAGTGGCCAATGCCAAGTGCTCCAGAGGGAACGAACAGAGCACGTAATTATCAACCAATCCATCCCATCTCCCATTCCCAGCCTCTGGTAAACAGCAATCCATCCCCATCCTGGCTAATAGCCATTGATGGGCCTACCCTCCATGAACTTATCCAGTTTTTTTCTGAACCCCACTAGAGTCTTTGTTCTCTCAGCTATGCAATGGGGGTAATAACATTAACCTATCTCACAAAGGGGTTGTGAGCAGGGCCGGCCCAAGAGTTTTTGGTGCTCTAGGTGAACCATGACTTTGGCATCCCCATCAGACAGCAATACTTTCATTTATAAGAGATAACATATTAATATTGCTTGACTGTGTGTTTGTGTCTGTCAGGTGATTTCAGTTACTGTGTAAAGTGGGGACTGTGTGTGTCTGGGGGCTCCTTGTGCCATTGTTCCCTGCTTACCCTTCATCAGCCTCCATCAGCTTTGTGATCACTCTTCCCCTGTGTGCTTAATGAAGGGGCAAGGGCTGACCTAGGAGGAGAAGGCCTTAAAAGCCAGAAGCTAAGTGACCAGGGGGAGTTCGCAAACAGGGAACTGCAAACAGGGGAGTTTGAGAGGGAGTTTGGGAGAAGAAGTTTATGGTTTATGGGGCTGCTATGGTGAAGAAGAGCCGCATCGCTTGTGTGAGCACTACTTCTATCTCCTCCACCAGCACCTGTATCCAAACAGACCATCTGACCATGGATAGCTCTACCCAGATCCTGGTGTGCATTTGCAGAAATTGTGGCTTCCATTTCCCTCTGAAAGAAAAGCAGGGTGGGGGGATCATCCAGAGTGAAAGGTGCCTTCTGGTGCAATCTCTCAGGAAGCAGGTGGGAGACCTACCAGAGCAGGTGGCTAGGCTGAGGAGCCTCTGTGCTCAAGAGGAATTCCTCAAGAGCTTTCATGAAGAGAGGTTGAAGGCTAAGGAAGCTATCCAGCTAGAGAGTACTACTGTCATATCAACCAGGGAGGAGGAGATGGCTCTGTCTCAGGGAGGACACTGGCAGCTTGTTACTTCCGGCGGCAGGCAGTGCTCCAGCCCTGCTCCTGTCCCACCCACCATGGTGATGAAGAACTCTTATGCAGCCGTTATGAGAGATGAAGTGGAAGAGGAGAAGTCATGCACCCCCAAGGCTGGGAGGATCACAACCATCACACCCAGGAGGAAATGTTGGGTTGTGGTTGTTGGGGACTCTCTTCTCAGGAGGACAGAGGCACCCATCTGTTGCCCTGACATGGCGTCCCAGGAGATATGCTGCCTACTGGGGGCCAGTACCTGAGACGTTATGGAGGGATTGTTGAGAATCATCCATCCCTCTGACTATTATCCCATGCTACTCATCCATGTGAGAACCAATGATACTGCAAGATGTGACCTTCAGCAGATCAAAGGTGACTACAGGGCTCTGGGAGCACGGATGACAGGGTTCGGTGCACAGATGGTGTTCTCTTCAAGCCTTCTGGTCAAGGGTAGGGGCCCGAGCAGAGACAGGTGCATCCTGGAGGTGAATGCCTGGCTGCGAAGATGGTGTTATCAAGAGGGCTTTGACTTCCTCGACCATGGAGTGCTGTTCCAGGAAGGACTGCTAGGCAGAGATGGACTCCACCTATCCAGGAAGGGGAAGAGCAGATTTGGACATAGACTGGCTAACCTAGTGAGGAGGGCTTTAAACTAAGTTTGAAGAGGGAAGGTGACCAAAGCCCACAGGTAAGTCACAGCGAGGGAGACCTGGGGGAAGGGATGGAACTTGAGAGGTGCTGGGGCTGTAACAGAAGGGATAAAAGACAGACTAGTCAGAACGGGAGGGAATCAAATCAGTGACTTAGGTTTTCTAATGAAGCCCTAATACCTGAGGTGAGTGGGGAAGGAGGACACCGGGAGAAAATGCAAGGAGGAAGATGCAATAGGAGAGACAATCGACAGGGGGAAAGTAGGGCAATTGGCTCAGTATTTTAGGTGCCTGTACACAAATGCGAGGAGCCTGGGAAACAAGCAGGAAGAATTGGTAGTACTGGCACAGACAAGGAACTATGATGTAATTGGAATAACAGAAACGTGGTCGGATAACTTGCACGACTGGAGCACTGCCATGGATGGATATAAATTGTTCAGGAAGGACAGGCAGGGAAGAAGAGGTGGAGGAGTAGCGCTATATGTAAAAGAGCTGTATGACTGCTCGGAGCTCCACTATGACAAGCCTGTTGAAAGTCTGTGGGTTAAGATTAGGGGAGAATGCAACAAGGAAGATGTTGTGGTGGGTGTCTGCTATAGACCGCCAGACCAGAAGGAGGAGGTGTATGAGGCTTTCTATGGACAACTAGCAAAAGTTTCCAGGTCACAGGCCCTGGTTCTCATGAGTGACTTCAATTACCTTGACATTTGCTGGGAGGGCAATACAGCAGAGCACAGATAATCCAGAAAGTTTTTGGAGAGCATTGAGGACAACTTCCTGGTACAAATGCTGGAGGAACCAACTAGGGGCCTTGCACCTCTCGACCTGCTGCTCACAAACAGAGAAGAATTGATCGGGGAAGTAGAAGTAAATGGCAACCTGGGCAGCAGTGACCATGAGATGGTAGAGTTCAGGATCCTGACCGAAGGAAGGAAGGAAAGAAGCAGAACACACACCCTGGACTTCAGAAAAGCAGATCTTGGCTCCCTTAGGGAGCTGATGGGCAGGATCCCTTGGGAAGCTGATCTGAAGGGGAAAGGTGTCCAAGACAGCTGGCTGTATTTTAAAGAAACCCTGCTAAGGGCACAGGAAGATAACATTCTGATGTGCAGAAAGAACAGCAAATGTGGACGGCGACCAGCGTGGCATAGCAGAGAACTCTGCGGTGAGCTGAAACACAGAAGGGAAGCTTACAAGAAGTGGAAGCTTGGACAGATGACTAGGGAGGTGTATAAAGATACTGCTCAGGTCTGCAGGGATAAAATCAGAAAGGTCAAAGGGCAATTAGAGTTGCAGCTAGCAAGGGATGTGAAAGATAACACGAAGGGGTTCTGCAAGTGTGTCAGTAACAAGAAGAGGATCAGGGGTGGTGTAGGTCCCTTACTGAATGGAGCAGGTATCCTCGTGGTGGATGATGCAGGAAAGGCTGAAGTACTCAATGCTTTTTTTACCTCAGTCTTCACAGGGAGGGTCAGCTCCCAAGCTACGACACTGGGTAATGCAGAATGGAGAAAAGAAGAGTGGCCCTCGGTGATGGAAGGCCAAGTTAGGGACTATTTAGAGAAGTTGGATGTGCACAAGTCCATGGGGCCAGATGAACTGCATCCGAGGGTGCTGAGGGAGTTGGCTGAAGTGATTGCAGAGCCGCTGGCCATTTTCTTTGAAAATTTGTAGCGAACTGGGGTGGTCCCAGATGATTGGAAAAAGGCAAATATAGTACCTATCTTCAAGAAAGGGAAAAAGAAGGATCTGGGGAACTACAGACCAATCAGCCTCACCTCAATCCCTGGAAAAATCATGGAGCAGGTCCTCAAATAATCCATTCTGAAATACTTGGGGGAAAATAGAGTGATCAGGAACAGTCAGCATGGATTCACCAAGGGCAAATAGTGCCTGACCAACCTTCTATGATGAGATGACTGGATTTGTGGATGCAGGAATAGTCATCAATGCAATATACCTTGACTTTAGCAAAGCTTTTGATACATTTCCCACAGCATTCTCGTCTGCAAGTTAAGGAAGTATGGGTTGGATGAATGAACCGTAAGGTGGATAGAAACCTGGCTAGATCATTGGGCTCAATGAGTAGGGATCGATTGCTCAATGTCTAGTTAGCAACCAGGAACGAGTGAAGTACCCAGGGGTCAGTCCTGGGGCCGGTTTTGTTCAACATATTCATTAATGATCTAAATGATGGGATAGATTGCATGCTCAATAAATTCACAGATGACACCAAGCTGGGGGGAATGGTAGACACACTGGAGGGCAGGGTCAGGATTCAGGAGACCTGGACAAATTGGA
>ML685850.1:4068318-4090099 GCA_007922175.1 Pelusios castaneus | reverse complement strand
TGGAGTATTGGGCCAAAAGAAATCTCATGAGGTTCAACAAGGACAAGTACAAATTCCTGCACTTAGGACGGAAAAATCCCATGTACTGCTACAGGCTGGGGACCGATCAGCTAAGTAGCAGCGCTGTAGAAAAGGACCTGGGGGTTATGGTGGACGGGAAGCTGGATATGAGCCAACAGTGTGCTCTTGTTACCAAAAAGGCCAATGGCATATTAGGCTGCATCAGTAGGAGTGTTGCCAGCAGATCGAGGGATGTGATTATTCCCCTCTATTCGACACTGGTCAGGCCGCATCTGGAATACTATGTCCAGTTTTGGGCTCCCCACTATAGAAAGGATGTGGACAAATTAGAAAGAGTCCAGTGGAGGGCAACGAAAATGATTAGGGGGCTGGGGCAACATGAAGTACAAGGAGAGACTGAAGGAACTAGGCTTATTTAGTCTGCAGAAGAGAAGACTGAGGGGAGATTTGATAGCAACCTTCAACAACTACTTGAAGGGGTGCTCCTAAGAGGAGGGAGCAAGGCTGTTCTTGGTAGTAACAGAGGACAGAACAAGGAGCAATGGTTTCAAGCTGCAGCTGAGAGGTCAAGGTTGGATATTAGGAAAAACTTTCTCACTAGGAGGGTGGTGAAGCACTGGAATGGGTTACCTAGGGAGGTGGTGGAATCTCCATCTTTGGAAATATTTAAGGCCCCATTAGACAATACCCTGGCTGGGTTGATTTAGTGGGAGTGGTCCTGCTTTTTAGCAGGGGGTTGGACTAGAGGACCTCATCAGGTCCCTTCCATCCCTATTATTCTATGATTCTATAATATATATTTTTAAATAGCAAAAAATTCACTTCCATCACCCTTTAAAGCCTGGTGCCCTAGTTGACTGCCTAGTTCACCTGTATGGTCAGGCCGGCCTTAGCTGTGAGCCTTCATTAATGTTTCTAAACTGTTGAGATCTTTGGGTGAACAGAGACGTGTCCTTGTAATTACAATGTACTTAGGTCTGGCTTTGCTGTGGTCACAGGATGTAAACACAGTTCTGGTTAATCTAATTTGGGTGCTAGAGAAGTGAAGCTGTGACAGCTTGCACTTCGGTGTGGGCTGTAGAAACCGAGTAGAATTTTGGCTAATAATTATTCCTAGAGCTGGCCATAGCTTTGCTGGTCCAGGATCCAAGCTGGCTAGCCTAAAGCTAGTTTGAAGCTGGCTACTTGAGCTGTGATCACACGCTGTGACTACAGTATAGGCAAGCCCTTACATTGGAAGATCTTTGGGGCGGGGACCATCCTTTCGTTCTGTGTTTATACAGTATGTAGCCTAGGAGTTCTCAAACTTTTTTGGCTGGGACCCTCTTTGGAAATATTTCAGGCTGTGTTGACCCCTTCCCAAAAGTGACAACCCCTCCCCACCACTGTATGATGCTACCCTTACTTTGCACTGTGGCTGGCCGCAGTGCTGTCTTTAGAGCTGAGTGCCTGGCCAGCAGCCACCACTCTTCAGCCACCCAGCATTGAAGGTAACACAGAAGTAAGAGTGGCAATACCGTGACCCCCTTATCATCGGCTTGCAACCCCCTTTTGGGTCAGGACCAGTCACTATCGGAAGACACGATACTGGGCTAGATGGACCATTGGCCAGCAGCAGTATGGCTGGTCTCATATTTTTAAGTAACTGTTGTAGATCAGGTTCTAAACTGGATGCTGTCAATCCTTGGTGATTTCTTTGTGTGTCAATATCAGCACTTCTCTGATCCCGCAGATTCTAGCGAAGGATGGAAAGGAGCAGAATAGCCGCCGGGCTGGTATGTGCATTGTGACCTTCATATTACAATCAATATGGAGCAAAGCCAGCAGCCAAACGCTCTCCTTAGTTCCGGGCTGTTTTCTTTTTGCAGGGACAGATGGGTTCAAATACACTGTTCTCCGTGAGCAGTTTATTCACTGATTTGGTGTTCAGTCTGGCTCTTTATGATCTAGGAGTATTTACATACACAGACTAAAATTAATCCAGCACAGCACCTCTGTGAACTAGCATTCACAAGTCATAAGCCTATATGTTTCTTTATTATCAATATAAATTAGAGGAATCCAGTTTATTTTGCAGCTTTCTTTGACATCATATATATTTTTAAGCCACCAGGAAAAGTCTTTCGTAAATTAAATATATGATTTGGGGGATAGGAAGGCAGGGAATGTCATACTGTGTAAATTGTCTGGCCCACAGAATGCTTTTCTCACTACCTGAAATTAAGACAAAAATCACTCACTTAAAACAACAGCAAAACCCTAGATCCCAGCCTCAGGAAATTAAACTACACGAAACATCCTCCTTTCCTATGATCTTGGTGAAATATACCAGCTTGGGAGAACACGCAGGCTTAGCTGGCCATACATTTTGGTTTACTAATAAAACCTTTTCCAACTACTTAGAGCAGCGTTAAGCCTGGAGAGTCAAAGGTATATTCGTTGCCTAATTATTGTGGATGATTGCAACTGAAATGTAAAGTTCCAGAGTGGCAGCCGTGTTAGTCTAGTTCAGCAAAACAAACAAGGAGTCCTGTGGCACTTTTGAAGACTAGCACGTCTATTTATCACATGAGCTTTCGTGGGTGTTATCCCACTTCATCAGATGCATGAAATGGAAACTGTAGCATGTCAGGTGAACAAATACAGAGAAGGTCAGTTCTGTCTTTTTCAGAGTATATTGATCGTAATGGATTTTTCACCTTCAGTCCGTTTGGTTTAACACCCAATTGTTTGCGCTTGGAAAGGAAGACTGGAATTTGCCATCATGCAAGGCACTGACTTTAGCTATATGAAGTGGAAATCCATCAATTTCATGAAACAACTTGCATGGTTACAGACATTATCTTCCTGACTCACTTCCTGATGGGACATCATGCTGGCTCGTTATCCAGCAGCAAAACCAGACAAAGCCTGGTTTCCCTGGGCTACTTCCTAGCATAGTCTGGGTGTAGAGTGCTGTAGTCCAAGGGTTCTCTTTCTCCTCAGGATACACAGCAAATGGCAGTCCTGGCAAATCCTCTCCAGGGCCAGTCTTCTACGGGAGAGAGTGTTGTGCAACGCAGTTTCAGTACCAAAGTTCTGCAGTAGGCTGGAGGTATCTGCCCCCTTCTCTAACTCTGGCCCAACTGAGCTGCAGCCCACTCTTTATACTTCCTGCCATGGCCTTCTGCTTCCATCACTGCAGGCGGGGCTGGTTTGGCTCCACCCACCAGGGCAAGTGTAATGGTCTCTTACTCTCCAGCCTGGAAGGCCACCCCACCTCACTACCCTGATCCATGGAAGGACATTCACTCTTATCCCTTTGGTGAGGGACCTTGTCAAAGGCTTTCTGAAAGTATATTATACCAACTGGAGGTGAGAAAAGTTCCAGCAAAGACAAACTTGAAGGAAGCAGGGACAAATATTGAGATTAAACAAAATACCGTGGGAACTTCCAACAAAGAGACACCCTTATCTCCATGCTTGTTGAGAGACTCAGAGAATTCTAATAGATTGGCAAGGTATGATTTCCTTTTACAAAAGCCATGTTGATCTATGTTCTGATCATCCCATTCTCTACTATAGTTTCTACCAATTTTCCCAGTAGTGAAGCTTCCTAGCTTCCAGCATCACCGCTGGAGCCCTTTTGAAAAATTGTTATGTTAGCTACCCTGACCAAGATCCCTTGTTTCATAAGGTTATCTCCTGCAGAGGACAGTCTGCCTAAACAGGCCTGCCTCTTATCTCTGCACACAGTGAAACTGCTACTGTTCTAGGTTACCACATTGTTCTCTCTAAGCAAGTCTCTTTTAAGGAGTTACAGAGAAAACATTAAAACAATAAAAGAACCGACACACTTGAAAATAAGAGTACCAGGGATCACTTCTCCAACAAGGGCCCTGGCAGGAACAGTCCTTCAAAGCCCCACCCATGGGTTTTCCAGTGGTTTCAAATTCTTCACACCCTTTGCCCCGAACGAGAACCTAGTCATCTGGGGCTTATTGGGCCAAACTCCTTCCAACTCTTCCCTGAGGATCAGGCTGGATCAGGACAAAAGGCCAGAGTCAGTTCACCATCATTTCTTACACTTCACCCAGAAGATGCCACTTCACTCAGCACGTGATCAGGGACATAAACTGTGCCAATGGTAGGGAGAGGTCCCCACTAATGAAATGGCATTGAATCCCCCTGTATCCTCTGGGTATTTTCATGATGCCTCCCATGATAAGTAATAACTTTCCCAGGTAGCCAAACCCTGGAATTACCTCTTTATGGGTGCATCTACACTTACAAATTAAGTCAACTTAAGGAGGCTTAAGTCGACTTAAAATACTCCACATATACACTGGGCTTTCCTTAAGTCAACTTAAGCTTCTCCTTAAGTCAAATTAAGGAAAAGTTAGTTCGAATTAATAACACCTCATTTTAATTTGAACTAGCACTTAAGTCGACTTTATTAAATTGACTTAAGCCAGTGGAGACAGGGATTAGCGCCTTGGTGGTGCTTATTCAGTCAACTTAAAATGTTATGTCAACTTAATAAGGTCGAAATGGGGCCACATCTACACTTGAAAAGTTAAGTCGATTTTTGTTAAGTCGATTTAATAAGGTTGACTTCAAGTCAACTTAAAGTCGACCTTATTAAGTCGACTTCATAAAGTCGACCTAACTTTTCAAGTGTAGACATAGCCTTAGTTAGTAATAGGATGTGTCCCCCATCACAAACAAGACTAACTCTTCTGGTTCAGAAAGGCACAAGCACGAGAGAGCCATTGAAACAGGCCGATTTGCTAATAAGTTAACTGCAGGCAATTCTTGTCTCTATTGAGACCGCACAATGTAAGCGCCAAAGCCTCATCTGTGTGAGGTATGAGAATGCTGATATTTGCACCAGGCTGGAGGCAAGGACATTATTTCTTTCTCTTGCCACATAAAAGATCATTTTCTTTGACCAGGTCTCTCTACATCACAAGGCTAGTCAGGCAATTTCTTTTCTGGGGAATTTTCCACATTGGAAGCAAAAGCTCTCTCCAGCATTTGCTCCGACAAACAGTTTTCCCTTACTTTCCTGGAAGTCAGTCGTGATACATAACAGCAGCAATTTGGCTACTAGGATAACCTCATCTGTCACCCGAAAATATTATCACTAAAGTGCTCTTTACCTGCTTCAACAGTCAGCCAGGTAAATCAAACCAACCCTGCAGTTAAACTGTAATTTAAGCAAAGCTCTATCCATGCCTTTACCGTTTATCTGAATACACCAGAAAAAGTGTTTGAAATCACATTGCCTTCCACTGAGTAACCTATCCAGTCTTCTTTAAAAGAAGATTGCAGTTATTTATTGATAGCTATATACCTTTCTTTTATATAGTACATTTCCTCAGGCTCTCAAAACAAAACATAAAACATGCATAAAGATCTTTTCACCCCCTGCTTAAATGCAGCTGCCTCTGAGGTGCAAAATGACGTTATGTGCCAAGTTTATGGATGCTTCCCTGACACTTTATTAAATGTCTTATTTTATTCTATACCCCATAGTTTCTATGCATTGAACGGGTGAATAAAATGTGCAGTGTGAAGTGCATAGTGGGACTAAACTCCTAAGGAGTCAGTGTAACATCTCTGAAGCAATACCCTGGGGCACTTTCTTTTTGGTCTGTTTTAAAACTCAGCTCAGGAATGTAGAAGAGACAACACCCCAGGACATTATAGGTGGTGCATCTTTGACAGATCATGGCAACACTACAGCTCTTTGGTTCAGAAAGTGGCGTATGCCACCACACTCCAATGAAAATAACGGATGATGAGATTTAGAGAGGCAGAAAGTACTTACCTGAGCTGGAATTTGGTCAGGGCACCACTTTTTACACTTACGAAAAATGCCATAATGTCTTTCACATCATCAGTCAAGTAGTCATGATTGGCTTAATCAGCAGGGGACCCTGAGCTACACATCTGAGCTGGAAGACAGCACTCGCCATCACTTCTGTGCGCTTTGCACCATTTGGAGGCATTGAATTGGTGCAAACTCACCTACTGAATCAAGCTCACCTCTTTCTGCCACTCCTGGGCATTCTTTGGAAGCGTCTATTGCAGGCACTCTAGATGGGGGAATGCAGCAACTTTCTGACAAATACTTTTTAGCAGGGATGAACCTGGTACATAGAAAAGCACTGGAAGAGCATCTTGTCTACATACCCAGGCAGCATGGGAATGTTTGCAAGATTAGTAATTGCTTAGTAAAGTATTAATTGTTTAAGGAGAATTGTTAACTGTTTGAGATCGGGAACTGGAAAAGAGGCTTAAATCTGAAGAATATGTGACACAAAACTCACAGTGTGACCTATATTGCAGTTTTACAAATATTAACTATTATCATCATACCAGCTAGGACTCCCAATCAAGAATCAGAGACCCATTGCGTGGGGCACTGTACAGTCAAGTAAGGAGGCGGTCCTTGCCCCAGAAAGCTTCTATCTACATAAGAGATGGCACAACAGGTGAGCATCTCCCCTCCCTCTCCCCCTGCCCAGAAAACAGGAGAAGGTGGTGGGCGGAGGAAGAACGAGGTAACAAAGTGAAAAGAGTTTAGTAGAAAAATATAAGTCTTGGCCCTCCCCTTACCAAAGCATTGTTTCTCTGATTCCTACTCCCCTTCCTTCCTGCCCTGTTGCAGTTCATTCTGGGCACATTGGCTGAGTCGCTGCCTGTTAGGGAGGGAGGCTTCGATCGAAGGCAGTAAAGAAATCAATGAGCCTAATGAGTAAACTCGGCCATCATGCTGACAAGATGCAGGTTGGACCGACAGCAACTGAGGAAAAGTCCCATCTGCGGTTTTGGTCTGTAACAGCCCCACAACTTTTATTTCCCAAATAAAGTGATAGGCTATTTCACTATTATTTGTGCTGCAGTAGCACCCTAGACTAGACGGGAGGCAAGATCAGGGATCCATTGTGTCAGGAGCTGTCAAAGCACATGGTAAGAGCGAGTCCCTGCTCCAAAGAGCTCCCAAGCTGACCAGACAGGAAAGACAAAAAGCAGAAGGGGAAGGAGTGCACAGAGAGGAAAAGTGACTTTCTCAAGATAACAAAGCAAATCACAAAAATAAGCAAAGCTTACATAAGCTAATATATATTCACATGTCTGGCCTCATCACAACCCTGACTTCTTCCTCGTGAGTTGCAAATAACATTGCATAGTTTGCATAAAATATTTGGGGAAGGAAACTGCAAAAAATCTTTGAGAATGAACTAGGAACCATTAACTGAAAAATAAATAACAGATACGCATCTCATCTGTATTGTTCATTCTTTATATCTGGAATTAATTTTATCTTAGTGAAGAGATAATTGCTGCAGCTGAGCCATTCAGAGTATATTCCAAAGAAACCCTCTTTTGTTAATTCAGACACTGATTAGATATACAGGGCCAAATTCCTAGCTTGTGTAATCATACTGAAACCATTGCATTTACACTTGGGATAGATTTAACCCTTTCTATTTAAATATTGTGTTCCAAGTGCTTTGTTTCATAGGAGACAAAGGAAAAAGCTTTTTTTTTTTTTTTTTTTTTTAAAGAGTAAGGAAATCTGTTATTCTCTAGTGCAAAACAGGACATTTAAAATGGAACCACAGACAAAGAACACTTATCTATTCGTGCAACAGAGCCAGGAAACTGGCTAAGATGCGGTATTAAAAATACCCGGGTATTCATTGCCGTTAGAGGAAAAAATAGCATGTCGCTCATCTGTCACAACAGAGACAGTTTGGATTCATGAGAAAGGTCCAAGGACAATGACTAGAAACTATTTTCAGCTCATTTGGATGAGAAGACGAATCAGGAAATGTTTTATGCAAAATAAGATCAGAAATAAAAAGAAAATAGGAATTCAATTCAATTACCCGTGATAATTGGTGTGATAACAACTGAGGAAATGTTCACAAAGGCTTCATGGTCTTAGGCCATGTGCTTTTTAAAACATTCATGCACAACAAACAATGAGATGCTTTTTTCTATTTCACTGTGAAAAATGATGTGGAAATAATAAAGCAAAAGTCAGGGAACATCTGATGTTCAGAAGTACAAGATGCTGCTTAATGAGAGCTTATCGCCCTAACTGTAAAAGAACCATGGTTAAAAAAATTAATGAATCAGGCTCAGAACATAGCAGTAGAGTAAATATCATGGTCATGTTCTCCCGGTCTTTCCCTATTGAAATTCGGACTCATTCAATCTTAAACATTCAAAGAAACGTAAGGGTAGCATTTAGAGGCAATAGCTATAACACTTTAAAATATCTCCTAACTAGGTTTATTCATTAAATTACATGAACAAAATGTAGGAGGAAAGCTCTGGTCTTTCTCTAGACCCTTGCCCACATGATAAAGAGTAACATGCAAAATAAAATGATTATATCATCAGGAGGGAGGAACCGGGGAGTCTTCCTTGACCTTGATTTTGGCCTGTCCTATATGTCGCTCTTTTCTCTATGTTTTATCCTGAGTTCATCACCATGAATTTGACCTTGACCTTAGGCACAACACTGTGAAGCTAAACAGCAGTTTACAGCTGGGACAAGGCATGAGAATTGTGAGCCAAGGACCGTCTAATGCCACCTGACAGAGGGCACAGGAGTGCATAATGGTTTCAGAGGTCCCCTGGGTCTCATACTTATATACTAGTTCACCAAAGACTGCCATGTATTGTGTCCGCGGAGCCTGTGTCACACGAGTCATCGCAATCTTTGTGAAATGAATATGTGGACAATATGTAAAGAGATATGTATATATGGGCGTGTTTACACTGAATCTGCTGTGTCAGGCTCTATGGATCCACGCAGCGGGATTGATTGAGTGGCCAGTGGAAAGGCACTCAGTCAATCCCGTAAGTGCTCTCTGTTTGAAGCAGTAACTCCACCCCCAGAAAAGAATAATGCTGCATCAACCACAGAGCATTTCCCTTTGGCACAACCCAGTGAAGACACCGTGGTAAGGGAACATAAGAAAATCAACGGGAGATACACATTCTACAGTATGTAGTTTGCATATCTCCTGTCAACCCAGCGCAGCACTGTAGACCAGGCCAAAATGTTCTTAAAACCTTGATGTTAAAGGCAGATCTCCCAGAAGTAACATGTCTTAAGACAGGTTACACCAGACAGGAGGTGGGAGACGTGTATCTCTCTGGCAGACCATTGTATGTCTTATAATGGCAGTGTATTTGCCTACTGAGTCAAATGCTAATAAAGAGGTCGCAGGGCCTTTAGGAGAAAAAATTAACAGGAAGAAGTGACCAGCAGGAAAATTTATACATAAAGAATAAAGGACTGTTCTAATATATCTAGACATGCAAAAAGACACCATGGCATCCTTCTGGGGAGAAAGGGTACCAGCGGGCTTAGTCGCATGAGAGGTCAGCCATTGTGGTTGAAAAACTCAATGAGAAGGACTTTGGGGAAACTGTACATTATTTAACAGGATGACATCTTGTTAGTTATGTTTAGGCTCAAGAAGGCAAATGATTTTATTTTACATGTAACCCTTTATTTCCAGTATTTCCGTTTGCTATCATTTGAATCACTATTCTTTGTTAAATAAATGTAACCTGGACTTCACTATAAACATGTCAGAGTTCCTGGATCCTACAGTATCATGGACAAGCTGGGGTGCACAACTTCTTTAGGAACAGAGGATCTGGAAATTCTGTGAGCACTCAGCAAATCAGAGGCTGGGCACAGCAGGCAGACAGTTGAAGGACTCACAAATTAAGTGTATTTATCGCTAACCTGCAAAGAGATGGTGGAGGTTGGGTGGTCTGTGGCTGATGGAGTCAGGGAGCTGACTCTGGACAGACAAAGACAAGGCTTCCTCATGCTAGGGACAAGAGATCCTGAAGTTTCACCCAACCTGGGGATCCCCGGAGAACGTTGCAGGGACCAAGTTGAAATGGGGCTGTCTGGCAGCACTTGCGAAACTCTTGATCAGCCAAACCATCAAATAGCAATTTATTGAGATTTCTTTTGTTGATTCAATACAAGGACACCACCACAGAAGCTGTGCTTTTATTGCATAGAATCATAGAAGATTATGGTTGGAAAGGACCTCAGGATGTCATCTAGTCCAACCCCCCTGCTGAGGGTGCCATCCATCCCATCCTCCAGATCATTAATTAAGATGTTGAACCGAACTGGTTCCAGGACCGACTCTGGAGCACCCCGCTTGATATCAGCTGCCATCTTGACATCAAACCTTTACCCATTGAGCCCAACAAACTAGCCAGCTTTCTATCCACCTTATGGTCCATTCATCCAACCCATACTTCCTTAACTTGCTGAGAAGACTGTATCAAAATCTTTGTTAAAGTCACGCTATGTTATGTCCACCAATTTCTCCACATCCACAGAGCCAGTCGTCTCATCACAGAAGGAAATCAGGTTGATCAGACATGACTTGCCCTTGCTGAATCCATACTACTGTTCCTGATCACCTTTCTCTCTTTCAAGTGCTTCAGAATGGGTTCTTTGAAGATCTGCTTCATGAATTTTCTAAGGACTTGGATCCTTCTTCCTTTTTTTAAAGATGGGCACTATGTCTGCCTTTTTCCAGTTGTGCAGGACCTCCCCCAATCACCACGACTTTTCAGAGATAATGGCCGGTGGCTCTGCAATCACATCAGCCATCTCCCTCAGCACCTTCAGATGTATTACACCTGGCTCTATGGACTTATGCATGTTCAGCTTTTCTAAATTGTCCTGAACCTGTTCTTTCACCACTGAGGGTTGTTCACCTCCTCCCTGTAATATGCTGACCAGTGCAGTAACCTGGGAACTGACATTGTCTGCGAGGACAGAGGCAAAAAGATCATTGAGTACGTCTGCCTTTTCCACCTCATCTGTCACTAAGTTGCCTCCCTCATTCAGTAAGAGTCCCACACTTTCTCTGACTGCCTTCTTATTACTAACATAGCCATGAAAACCGTTCTTGTTACCCTTCATGTCCGTCTCCGGCTGCAACTCCAGCTGTGCTTTGGCCATCCTGATTTTATCCCTGCATGCTTGAGCAATGTTTTTATTTTCCTCCCTATTTTCCATCTGTCCAACCTTCCACTTTTTTAAGCTTCCTTTTTGTTTTTAAGTTCACCAAACATGTCTATGTTAAGCCAAGTTTGTCGCTTGCCACATTTGCTATTCTTCCTGCACGTCAGGATGATTTGTTTCTGCACCCTCAGTAAGGTGCCTGTAAAATACAGCCATTTTTCTTGGACTCCTTTCCCCATTCCAATTAACCTTCCAGGGGATCCTGCTCATCAGTTCCCTGAGGGAGTCAAAATCTGCTTTTTCTGAAGTCCAGGATCTGTATTCTGCTGTTCTCCTTTCTTCTTTTTGTCAGGATTCTGACTTCAACTATCTCTTCAACTATTGCTCACAAACAAAGAAGAATCAATCGGAGAAGTAGAAGTGAATGGCAACCTGGGCAGCAGCGACCATGAGATGGTAGAGTTCAGGATCCTGATCAATGGAAGGAAGGAAAGAAGCAGAACACACACCCTGGACTTCAGAAAAGCAGATTTTGGCTCCCTTAGGGAGCTGATGGGCAGGATCCCTTGGGAGGCTGATCTGAAGGGGAAAGGTGTCCAAGACAGCTGGCTGTATTTTAAAGAAACCCTGTTAAAGGCACAGGAAGATACCATTCCAATATGCAGAAAGAACAGCAAATGTGGACGGCGACCAGCGTGGCTTAGCAGAGAACTCTGTGGTGAGCTGAAACATAAAAGGGAAGCTTACAAGAAGTGGAAGCTTGGACAGATGACAAGGGAGGCGTATAAAGATATTGCTCGGGACTGCAGGGATAAAATCAGAAAGGCCAAAGGACAACTGGAGTTGCAGCTAGCAAGAGATGTGAAGGTTGACATGGTATACCTCGACTTTAGCAAGGCTTTTGATACGGTTTCCCACAGCATTCTTGTCGGCAAGTTAAGGAAGTATGGGTTGGACGAGTGGACCGTAAGATGGATAGAAAACTGGCTAGATCATCGGGCTCAGTGGGTAGGAATCAATGGCTCCATGTCTAGTTGGCAACCGGTAATGAGTGGAGTGCCCCAGGGGTCGGTCCTGGGGCCAGTTTGTTCAACATCTTCATTAATGATCTTGATGATGGAATAGACTGTGTGCTTACTAAATTTGCAGATGACACCAAGCTGGGGGGAATGGTAGATACTCTGGAGGGCAGGGACAGGATCCAGGGAGACTTGGACAAATTGGAACACTGAGCCGAAAGAAACCTCATGAGGTTCAACAAAGACAAGTGCAAAGTCCTGCACTTAGGACAAAAAAATCCCATGCACTGCCACAGGCTGGGGATTGATCGGCTAAGTAGCAGTGCTGTAGAAAAGGACCTGGGGGTTATGGTGGACAGGAAGATGAATATGAGCCAACAGTGTGCCCTTGTTGCCAAAAAGGCCAATGGCATATTAGGCTGCATCAGTAGGAGTATTGCCAGCAGATCAAGGGATGTGATAATTCCCCTCTATTCGACACTGGTGAGGCCGCATCTGGAATACTGTGTCCAGTTTTGGGCTCCCCACTACAGAAAGGATGTGGACAAATTAGAAAGAGTCCAGCGGAGGGCAAGAAAAATGATTAGAGGGCTGGGGCACATGATTTACGAGAAGTGACTGAAGGAACCAGGCTTATTTAGTCTGCAGAAGAGAAGATTGGGGGGGCGGGGGGGGAGAAGAGGGGGAGATTTGATAGCAACCTTCAACTACTTGAAGGGGTGCTCCAAAGAGGAGGGAGCTAGGCTGTTCTCAGTAGTAACAGAGGACAGAACAAGGAACAATGGTTTCAGGTTGCAGCTGGGAGGTCAAGGTTTCATATTAGGAAAAACTTTCTCACTAGGAGGGTGGTGAAGCATTGGAATGGGTTACCTAGGGAGGTGTTGGAATCTCCCTCTTTGGAGATATTTAAGGCCCGGTTAGAGAAAACCCTGGCTGGGGTGATTTAGAGGGAGTGGTCCTGCTTTTTAGCAGGGGTTGGACTAGATGAACACATGAGGTCCCTTCCATCCCTATGACTCTATGATTCTCTGATTCTATGGTCACTGCTGCCCAAGCTGCCATCCATTTCTACTTCCCCAGTGGGTTCTTCCCTGTTTGTAAGTAGCAGATCAAGAAGAGCATGGCCCCTATTTGGTTCCTCCAGCACAAGCACCAGGAAGTTGTCCTCAGTAACTACACTGGTACATGGCAATACAAATTCCAGTTGCCTGACCATCCGATGGTATGTACGCAACATATGCATTCAGAGGAGACTGCTCCAGAGGACTGTGAGCTGATCTGGAGAGGAAAATGCAGTTTTGTAAAGATCTAGCTATTCCATTTTGTCTGGAGAAATCAAAACGAGATGTCTATCATGTTTACTCACCTTGTTTACAGCAACTGTTTACTGTTACCATAGTGTTTAAGTGCCTCATCATTTTCAGTTTCTGTATTCTCACAATACTCCTGTGAGATAAGGAAGAACTATTATCCCTGATTAAGAGTCTAACACATGGAGTGGCTTATGTGATTTGCCCAAGGTCGCACAGGAAGTCTTTGGCAGAATGGGGGATTACAGCCAGATCTCCAGAGTCACAAGCTTTGCTTTCACTGTGAAAAGGGTGTTTTTACCTTGCGATAACTAACGTGATGATAGATCCTAACAGAAACAGGGCACTGCAGTTTTTACCTCCATGTGATTTGCTGAAGTAAAGCCCAGAGGAGGAGCTAGTCAAGGTCAACATCAAGCCAAAAGTTACCTGCCTCTAGTCTCCATTGAGATAGCTACCGTAATGAACAAACATCATCATTTATTGCAGTGAAGACATAACCACAGACCAGTGCCCCATCACTGGGCCGCCTTCCTCTTGTTAGATGAAATTTTAGCCCCACTGAAGTCAATGTCAAAATTCCTAATGACTTCAGCCCAGGCTCAGGGTCAGCGGTCATCTCCATTTTAATCTCTGACATGCCTTGTGGAAGATGTTCTGGCTATAGGCATACAAAGTAACTTTAACATCAAAAGAATGGAATCTAGATGAAATTACTTTAAAAGTGAGTGCACAGCTGGCTGACAAAGAGCCGTCATGAATGCGTCACGGTCAAACTGGGTGTATCTCGTGAGGTAGTGCAGGAATCTGTCCCAGGACTGGTTCTATTCAATGTTTTCATAAAGGACTTGGATAATGGACCAGGGAATATGCTTAGAACATTTGTGGATGCACCCAGCAGGGAAGGGTTGCAAGCATTTTGGAGCAGAGGATTAGAATTCCAGAAACCGTGACAAATTGGTGAATTGATCTGAAATCAATAAAATGAAACTCAAAAAAGACAAAATGTCATACTGTGCACTTAGGAAGGAAAAATCAAACACACAAATAGAAAATATCCGGCTAGAAGAAGCAGTGGAACTGAAAAGGATCTGGAGGTTATAATGGATCACAAATAGAATAGGAAGCAACAATGTGATGTAATCAGAGCTTTTTTTGTAACAAGAAATGCCGGTACTCGGCCAGAGACCTGGGGCCACCAGCGGCAGCGGTAGGAGCCGGGGCTGCATTGCTGTGAAAAAAGGGGCCGGTACTCAGTACCCCGAAGTACCATCACAGAAAAAGGGGCCGGTACTCAGTACCCTGGAGTCCCATCACCAAAAAAAGCCCTGGGTGTAATTGTAAAATAGGCTAGTATCATTCCAGGAGTGTACTAACAGTAATCTCATATGCCAGAGGCAGGAAATAATTGTCTCACTCAACTCAGCACTAGTGAGGCCTCAGCGGGAGTTCTGAGGCCATGTCTCGGCATCACGCTTTAAGAAAACGGTGGACAAACTAGAGAGAGTCCACAGGAAAGCAACAAAAAATGCTAAAATGTTTAGACAACCTGGGCTCTGGTGAAAGGATAACAAAAAACAACTGAGCCTGTTTGGTCTTAAGAAGAGAAGACTGAGGGCAAACGTGATCACTGTCTTCAAATATGTTAAGTTGTGTTCTGAAGAGGACGGTGATCAATTGTTCTCCACGTCCATTGAAGGTAGGACAAGATATAACTGACTTCCTCTGCAGCAAGGAAGATGAAGTTAGATATTAGGAAAAGCTTTCTTACTATACAATTAGTTAACCCTTGGAACATGCTACTGAGTGAGGTTGTTGAATCCCTCTCAGTGGAGCTTTTAAGAACCAGTTTAGAAAAATGCTACAGTGGGGCCTGCCTCCGCACTGGGGGGTGGAGCTCTCAAGGTCCCTTCCAGCCCTACTGTTCTGTGATTTTATGGAAAGCATAAAACAAACCATTTCCTGTGATAAAAGAGGCTCGGTGAAATGACCTTGGAGTCAGGAATCCTCCATCGCCTTCCTAACTTTCCACAGATGTGCAGGTGACCTGGAGTAAGTCACAAAATCACTCTGCTTCCATTACTCCATCTGCCAAATAGGAAAAGGAAGTTTACCCAACCCTGTGTAAAGCTCCTGGAGGTTGGTGAATGGAAAGATCTCCCGCTCAGTTTGGCCGGGTAGCAGTTATCTCCCCTGGCAAAATAGGCCTTCTGTAAATCTGCCCCATTTGGGTCGGGTCTTTTACTTCCCCCACCCTCGGCGTCTCTTGACTGCAGCGCTCTGGGTATGGCTGGGTCTTGGTGAATCAAGCCCCCTCTGCCCCACAGAGTGGGTAAGTCAGTATGTCCATGATACCCAGACCCAGGCAGTATCTGTCCTTGGCTTTTCCAACCAAGTTGTAGCTGTGGTGGTGTTGTGCTGGGGCTGGGCAACCACAGGCTGGTGCCTGAGTTTTGTCTCCTAGGAAGAAGGACTACTCTCCTGGTTTGGGAAATCTTTCCTCCTGCATGCCTTCGGGAGCTTGTCTCTCCCTCCCCTGCCCCCCCAGCTTCTAGCACAGGCGGAGTTTTTAATAGGTCTGGAGCAGCCTTTGCCAAGCCTCGGGTGTATCTAATTAAGCTGCAATCACCTCCCCCTGCCAGCAGGAAAATGGGCCTTTGCCGTTCTGAGGCTCACATATCTTGCCCTCAAGCCCCCTTTTATAGCCCTCCGGTCTGACTTTATCACAGTGCATCTATCTATTGCTGGTTGTATGACATGGAGCGGTTTCTAATGTGGTGGGCAAAGAATTCAACACCCAACAGGTTTAATGATGAATAACTAAAATTAAGTTCCTCTACTTTAAAACAAACAATTACAAACAAAAACAATGAGAGCCCCGTGGCACCTTAAAGACTAACAGATTTCTTCGGCCATAAGCTTTTGTGGGCTCCAACCCACTTTGTCAGGTGCATCTGCCGAAGTGGGTTGAAGCCCATGAAAGCTTATGCCTGAAGAAATGTGTTAGTCTTTTAAGGTGCCACAGGACTCTCGCTGTTTTTGCTGTACACAGACTAACACGGCTACCTCTCTGGAAATTACAAAGAAAGAAAGAAACCTTTCCCTCAAACCAAAGGGAAATCCTGGTCTTAGTCAAATGAGTGAGAAGATTCTCATTGTCTTCACTAGGGCCAGCAGTTTGCCCCCATGCTCTAATAAATTTCCAAGCATAGCTGGCCAAAAGAGGATTAAAATGTTTGGGAGGTTAGGTAACCCCACCAGGAATAATATGGTCCCAGCACTGAATGTTATTTAAAAAGATATGAAAAGATGGCAAGGATTTAAGCTTATATTACTTAAAAGTATATTTTCCTTAAAAATGAATTCATTCTCAGGGCTCCTGTAGATATTGTCCATAGTTTTCACCCAAAAAAGAAGTAGATAAAGCTTGCAATGAATTTATTTGGAAAAGGAAGTCCCAGAATAGTGCTGCAAACTTTCTCGTGTCTTTACAAAACCAGGATTATGTTACTCCATCGCGAGTTAGACAGCCAGGCACCACTGCTACCCCATGGTAATGAATGTCAGAACTCCCAGTGAAGAGCCAAAGGGTGTCAACTGAAGGTCACATAACAAATTACTTTAATTTTAGCTAGCTTTATACTCAGTCAGAGATGATTAATTATGTCTCCAAGCCCTCCATATGGAAATCAACAAGTCCCACGCTCAATGTCCAATCAAATGTACCCTCCTAATTTATCAGGATGTGTGTCAGGCATGCCTAATCTACGCCTGGCATGCCTCAGGAACTGAAGTGTGGCAGAGATTGGTTGGACGGCAGGTAGCTGAAATCATTCCAAGATTTCGAACAGCTCTGTGCTATGCAATAATGTTTTATGTCACATTTCCTGTTCATCAGAAGAGCAAAAAAAAGGACCTAATGTGAACCACACAATGAAAGAGCACCTGTACTCTACAGGAACAATTGTATCTAAGATCAATGTCTTCCCTAACACCTGAAAAGAATTTAATTTTGCCCAGTATCCCATGAGTCAGAAATATGGACCAGGAGATCCTGCAGAATTACTCAGTACACCTGGGGTTGAATATTTCTCTCTATATACAATACAAGACAGTATTTCATTGCTCTGTGAATTTATTGTTCACCTTCGTTAAAGTCCCTCGTGATAGTCCACTTAATTGAGGGAAGTATAGAAACAGGGGTGAAAGTTCACTTCATTATTAGTGGCAGAGTCCAATGTGAATTTAGTGGAAGTAAAACTTAGATTCTTGCTCATTTGTTAGGAATAGAGTTTAAATCAGGATCCTACGTATGCGTTCTAGGAATAGGAAGAGACAAACCATTATTCCCACTGCAGCTACAGACCAAACAACAGAAACATTAAAATATCCCTGCAACAGACCATGTTGCCAACTTTGCTCACATATCTACACAAAAGACACCATCACAGGACCTAATCAAGCCAGTCACTCCATCATGGGCTCATTTACCTGCTCATCCAGCAATGTGATTTATGCCATCCTATGCTGGAAATGCCCCCCTGCCTTATATATTGGACAAACAGGACAGTCTCTATGCAAAAGAATAAATGGACACAAGTCTGATATCAGAAATCACATCCCTCAAAAACCAATAGAGGAACACTTCAATCTTTCTGCTCATTCCATTGACGACTTGTTAATAGCTGTGCTCAAACAAATGAATAACAAACCACAGCTTCAAAGAGAAACTGCAGAACTGGAATTTATATGTAAATTTGACTCCATTGCCTCAGGGTTAAAGAGGGACTATGGATTGTTTTCTCATTACAACAGGTGATTTGACCTCACCTCCCTCTATATGTTGTTCCCCTGTGTTTGAATCTGAACATCTACTTTGATTTGCTGTTATAGTGTGACCTGATCTTATGTCATACACTTTCCTGCATTTTATTTCCTCCCATTCTGTAAGTTTCCCATCTTCAAAGCATCTGACAAAGTGGGATTTTCTCCCACAAAAGCTCATGTGATAAACAAATTTGTTAGTCTTTAAAAGTGCCACAGGACTCTTTGTTTGTTTTGTGAGATTTTACAGTCACTGTGGGATTTCCCTCCTAACCGTTGCTGTGAAGACATTGGCAAGAGTAATGCTCAACAGAATGATCAAGCAACTTATAAACAATGTATTCCCAGAATCACAATATGGATTTAGAGCTGGCCAAGGAACTATACACATGATATTCACAGCCAGACAGATTCAGAAGTGGCTGGAGCAAAAGTAAAATCTGTACATGGTCTTTATATGCCCAAGGAAGGCCTTCAATGCAATTAATCATGATGGTCTCTGGAAAATCCTCCACAAACTTGGCTGCCCAAAGAAATGTATATCTCTCATCAGATCCTTGCAGGAAGGGATGATGCCTAGGGTGCAGGAAAGTAGGGAATCGTCTGACCCTGTCCCAGTCTCAAATAGCACAAAACAAGGCTGTAGATTAGCACCAATGCATGTATCTATCGTTTTCTCCATGATGCACCTGGTTTGTTTACATCCAGTCTCGTACAGAGTCGTACAGTCGACTTAAGGAAACTGTAGTGTAGACGCAGGGTAAATTAAGTCTATTTAAGCAAGCTTAAGTCGACTTAATTTACCAGTGTAGACGCAGCCAGGCTGAGTGGCTGCCCAGGGGTTTGATTAGGCATAAACTGCAGCTGCCCTCATGGCCCCTCACGGATTAGAAGCCAGGCCCCAGAGGTGTCAAAGGGGAAAGGAATCGGGGGAGTCCAGATGTGTTCCTGCATCCCTGGATTCTGAACAGCCCCAGCGACAGCTGGCGCAGGCAGGGTCCTGTATGATGATGGGAGATTCTGGTGCACACTGTAAATAAACCGCTGTTGACTGAAAGCCTGAGTGTTTTTTAGTCCTTTGTGGTCCAGAGGGGCGTGACTGCAGAGACAGCTCTTGATAGGATGCCGTGCCACAGACACCCTGAAATAAAATGACCTGTAACAAATTGCATGGCCTGTAACATTAATACCACCAATTGAGAGGATTTGGCCTTGAACAGCACCAGCGGGAGGTAGGGCTGCCATTTAGCTCTTGAAAACTTCAAAATCAAAGAAGCAAGTATAAGGGAGGAAAAGAGAGAAAGGAGAAAGGCCATCCCGCTAACTCCATCAACTATGGGTTGTACCGGCAGCATCTGCGTTTGCATCTGCGGATCAAGAATTGGCCTTATTTCACACAGACACACACATAAATAAACTTAGTCACAAAAGATCAATGATACAACTTATTTGTCTGCATTGATGGGAGATACTAACCAACCAATGTATTCAGGTACATATATTGTGTTGGATGGAGCGTTGCCCAGCATGCTGGATCCTGCAGAGTCAAAGATGATTCACATTACCAGCATTGTTTTATTATCTCATATGAGCTCTTAATAAATAGTTGGACACTTGGGAAAACATGTTCCTTTGGAAATAAACCTGGAGGGTTACTGGCAATGAAATGGATACTTCTACCACCTTCTAATTTAAGATTATAAATGGATCTCAAGATTTTTGCAAAGCACAACAGAGTAAAACATTCACTAGCTTGTTTCATTGTGGTGGACGTGGTTAAAAATCTGAAACTGCATGTATGTCAGGTGACGTTCAACACTCAAAGTGAATCAAAGTCATCTGTTCATGTTGTAATTTATATTTCTCCCTATCAGATAACGTTATTGCTATACCAGCTCTGTGACATCTGCCAACTGTAATTGTTTGTGCCTGGTCCATCTCAGTCTTCGACATGGTTGATCTGGGGAGGAAAGGTTCATCTCTAACAGACCGTCTCCTTTCCTATGTAATTTAGAACCCAGCCTAGCACATTTGTGCAGCATTTTGTGATGCACATTTACAAAAGTCTCTCAGGAAGATATGTTGAGCTTAATCCTCAGCTAGTACACCTTCAATGAAATCCATGTCATTGACAGCAGGTGAGCTGATGCAATTGGCTGGCCAATGACATTTGATGCTATGGTATTGCAAACAAAATTTGGAGGAAAAAATCAAAGAAAGGTTACAATTTGATGGCACATGTGAGTGTTGTAGATTCTACAGGGTGAAGGCAAGGCAAAGCTCCTGCCCCAAACAGTTTACAGGGAAAGACACCCAGCCTGCAAACATTTAAAAACATGTAAAGAGTAAAGTTAGAGATATGCTCATGTGTTTGCAGGATTTGGTGCCTAATTTCAAACATGGGGGAAAGAGCAAGCGCAAGAGAACAGCAAGCAGGAGCTGGGAGAGTGAGGACAGGGGGTTACAGCACCAAAATTAGGCTGTTACTCAGAGGAATTTGCACAGAGTGGTAGTGTCATTTGGAAAAATATGTATTAGAAAAGAAAAGGGGCATAAAATAAAGAGCATTACTGACTCACGGCATCCTGAGGTGCCTTCCTCCAGCTAGTCAGCACATTCGTCCATATTCAGATCCCACCTGAAGACGCACCTGCTCCTTCCAGGATGCTGTGAGTCAGTAATGCTGTTTATTTTATGTCCTGCTATTCCAAATCTTCAGCTAGAGCAGGATGTTCAGGGAAAATGCTGCTAACAACTGTGTTACTCTGTGGGCACCAGGAGGCAGCAAATACACAATAAAAGTGTAAAGCCCATGAGAAAACAATCTGTCCACTGCTTTCTGTCCGTTAACAGTATGCCCCATAGAGACTGACTGTCCCTCTGAGACCCACACACGGGGCGAGCATTCCACCCCATCATTTTCACCTGGGGCCTTTTCCAGAGCCCCAGCCATAGCTTTCCAGAACTGAAACGGAGGAAGACTGGGGAGAGGAAAGAGGAGGGCCAGGAACAGAGCTGGTGTGGGTGTTAATTGTGTCCTCACACTCTCCCCGGCTCAGAGGCCTACGGGTACATTCACTTCCCCCTACCCGACTCTCTTCATAGTGTCTTCTCCCCTTAGCAAGCCACTCAGAACTACCCCCTTTGCCTGCATTGTGAAGTTAGATACGCCATTTACTGCAGGCTATGTCTACACTAGAAATGCTAAGTTGACTGAGTTAGGATGACGTAGTCAACCTTGTTAAGTCGACTTAGAGAGTCCACACCAGAAACTGAAGGCGACTTCAAATGGCCACGCTGGCAGTTGCTAGGTCGACTGAGGAGTGGTGCATTGTGGGAAGTGTGGCACGTGGCACCAGAGAAGTGCACCCCATCTCCCAGCCACTCCCGTAAAACAGGAAGTGACCTCGGCACCTTCCCCATTGTGCCTGGCAACATGGAGCCTGAGGAGGTCACGCACTGCACTCTATTCCAACGAGGTGCAGGCGGGTCAGGAGGGCCCTCCAACGGGCTTTGAGGTGGCCAAAGGCACACTCGACAACCAGGCGGGACCTCTTCAGCCGGCAGTTGAACAGCTCCCAGCTGGCATCCAT
>ML685850.1:4029899-4053318 GCA_007922175.1 Pelusios castaneus | reverse complement strand
TCTCAGTCCATCATTGACTCAGTCGCAACCAGCCTGAACAGGAAGATGAGTTGTACAAGAATGAAGTTGATACTTACATATAAATAGGTGCCTTTCCACCTTGTTACTGCAGCTCTGTCAAGTACTGTGTCCTTGAATATCTCGGTCATCCATTTAAAAATTATCTACTTTTACCTGGTTACTTCTGATTTGAAAATGGATCTATTAAAATGTTTTACTATTTTACTTGTCTTCATTCACTTTTCATACTTAATGCAGTTACAAAACAGTTGGGATAAAAAGACAATCCTTTAATATTTATAGAGGCTCATTTTTATAAATGCATATATTCTTCCCTGCT
Source organism: Pelusios castaneus (assembly GCA_007922175.1). Classification (NCBI taxonomy): domain Eukaryota; kingdom Metazoa; phylum Chordata; order Testudines; family Pelomedusidae; genus Pelusios; species Pelusios castaneus. The sequence continues at coordinate 4,052,978 of ML685850.1, read as the reverse complement.
GGAACTGCAAACTTATTAGATAGGAGCAAATATAGGGCAGGAAGGCGCCTTAATGCTGCTGTCCAGTAAGCAGGACTGTATGAAACACAAGAATCTCCACAGTTACATTAGATACAATACATTTGTAAGGGATATGCATCCTAATGTATTGTTACCCCCATGCCTCAGTTTACTCAGCTGTTTCTCTAACATTTATTGAGACCTTCTAAATGGAGGTAAATTTAAGGTGGTGTGCTTGCTTAATGGTCTGAACCTTTGGAAAATACGACTACAGCCCGTCGATCAAGAACAGACATAGAGCAGAAAATTCTTCCAAAACAAATCTTAACATTTATTTGTGTAGCATTAATGCACGAAAATTGCAATATTGAGCATATTTCAGCATAAATTAGATAGGTGGAGAGTCAAATGACAGGTGAACAGTCAAATAGCATGTTGCAGTTCCGCTGAACCACTTTACCCTATGAGCATTCGAATGATCAGAAAACAATACAGAACATTACTACTGATCACTAAAACTTACAATCTATACCTTGTACTGACTGAAAATCCGAACCTCCTATGTCATTCAGCAAATGGTGATCAGTCATTTGCTGGATGGGTTGGAGAGGAGCCCTTCCCACTCAAGCCGCAGTCACTCAGCTTTATTAACACACAAGCTCCACCTCTATTATACCCACAACCCCTGCAATTGCCTCTGGCTCGTCTTTCTGGCTCCTTTTCTGCTCTGTCGCTCAGGCAGAGGTAGCCAGAATTTGGGCAATATAGATCGGAACTCTGTTAGCCGAGTTCGCCTCCAATCCTTAGGACATCAATGCCTTACCGATAAATCGGGTCCGGTTCGTATCAGGATGCTCGTGGCTTTGCTGGCGGTTGCCGGTCCGGTCTGTATCGGAAGAGTCAGGTGCGGTCTGTGGACAGAGGCTGGTAGGCTGGCTGACAATTGGTTTATAGGGCGTGCTGATCCGTCAGCAATTGCTAGGCAGATTGCTTGGTCCGGCTTGAAGGTCTTTTCTGGGGCGGCCAATCACAGGAGACAGCGTTTCGTCTTGTCAGCAGTTGTTGGGCAGACTGGCAGCTCTTCCCCAGGCTCTCAGTGTCCAACAGAGCTTGCCTGCAATTGGCTGCCCTTTTATAGCAGCAGGGGAGGGGCGGGGCCAGCGTGGGCTGACGTGAGTGTGGGAGGGGTGAGGAGTGAAAACGTGCTGGAATGTCAAATAAGAGGGGGAGGAAGGGGGTCCCAAGACAATGAGATCATCCCTAGAGGGGAGGGGGAGTGAGGGAAAAAAGAGTGGAGAAGGAATATACCAAAGCGAGAAAAAGGGGAAGAGCAATTTAAGGCTAGAAAAGAGAGGAAAAGGAATGAAAGTTTGATTTAATAGAGAGGTATAACATTTATTAAATAAAGTATAAATTAACTTGTGGGTGTACCAGGCTTCCCAAAAGGTAGGAGAGAGGGCTATTAATAGTTTAGTCCTATGTTTCAAAAAGGTCCTATCTACACTGCTATCTAGGTGCTAACTATCTTAATTAACTTAACACTTAATTGCCTGACAAACAAACATCAACACAAAAGCGAGCTCTAGAGACCTGATTACTACCAAGTATTTACATATATTTCATTTCCATATCTGCTGTTATCCAGTGGCCTGCAAAATCATATGGCATAATAGCAGGATGGTGGTGTGATATTCTATAATTCCCCTCGCCTCTAAATTCTATTGGCCCTGCTGACGGCTACACAAACTGTCCAGCACCCCACCCAACTTGCAGTTCAGCTACAGAGTGGTAACTGTGCAAGTAAATAAATAGAAGTGGGCTGTGGTATGTTATAGCAACGGGTTCTCTAAATTCAGGGTGGTTATCTATGCTATGACATAACCAATCAGGTGATTCAAAAGTATCAATAACAGATGCTTTAACGGCTGCATCACGGGCCACACGCTTCATCGTCTTCAGCCACAGTTTAGGTATTGCTTTGAGGTGTGAAAAAAACCAATACAATGTTTCTTTTTCTTTTTCATCTCTACCTGGTACAGAGTGGGGATGACTTTATCCACTAGGAACACAGGTCCCATCCATCATGGACTTGAAACATGTGCATGATTCAGCACGACTCTGTACAGGACTCACTCTCCAATTTGGGTCTTTATTATGAGGCCACATTGCTGATCCATTTTCCTTGTTTGTACCAAGTGCATTAGCCACTTGCTGATACACGCACATAATGTTTTGTAGCAGCTGCAACACATACTGCTCAGCTAACAATCTGGGTTGGAGCTTATTGGGAGGACCATTTATCCACCAGTGCTCCAGGGAGCTCATCTTGTGTCCTGTCATAACTTCAAAGGAGAAATTCCCATGGGCTGCTTCTGTTACTCTCAGAGCAATGAGTACCAGCCTGACCTGATGCTATGTCATACACTCCCCTGCATTTAATTTCCTCCCACTCTGTAACTTTCCTATCTTCAAAGCGTCTGACGAAGTGGGATTTTCTCCCACGAAAGCTCATGCGATTAATAGATCTGTTAGTCTTTAAAAGTGCCACAAGACTCTGTTGTCTTTCTACAATAGACTAACACAGCTACCCCTTTGGAATTTGACTACAAGGGTAATTTAGTATCTGAAGCTCTCCTTTGAGCACTGATTATTTTTTTTCAAAGCTGATTTCAAAGGGGGGAGGGTGTGAAACCCAAGTCAGTGTGTTTTGGCTTGGATCCCTGCTGCCTTGGTGCCCTAACCCCTGGCACCGACAGCGCCCTGGGTTGGGGCTCAGTGAAGTGGGAGGGCCTGAGCCCCCGTATCTCGGAGGATGCCCCCTCACCTGTCTAGTGACTATAGTGACTAGCCTGGGTTACCCTGACCCCAGGGCTTACCATTGACCGGGGCTGCTAGGCTGGCTTGCCCTGACCCAAGGGCAGTCAGGAGTGTAACATAGCTAATATAGTAATCTGAAGAGAGTGCTGGGAACTAATGAAAGCTGTGGAGATGCCCATTTTACCCGTGCCCCTTTGACTTTCCCCACTGCGGGAGTGGGGGAGTGATGGGGCGGGCTTACCCCATGACATATGGCTTGAACATTGTCATTTTAACAAACAAAGAGTCCTGGGGCACTTTAAAGACTAACAAACGTATTTATCACATGAGCTTTCATGGGAGAAAATAGACATCGCGAATTCCAGTTTCTCAAAACTAGGCCTCACTCCGACTGAGAGCAGTATTTTTCTCCCCTTCACCATTATGCCCCAAGTAGAGATGGAGCCACACAAAAACCCAGACTCCCAACTACAATCCTACTGCCCCCCCCAGAAGACTTTCAATTTGAGTCAGAACTCTGAAATATCCGGCCTCTCCTACTCCCTAAACAATATTTACTTGAAATATCAAGTTAGCTTTGAAGCACAAGTGCTGGCCTACCATGAGGGCTGCAGGTTTGTCACGGTAAGAAAAAAGTAACTGTGTATTTCCCGTTGTCTGTGACTCTTTTTGTACCTCAGACTCACTGCACTGTTGCAGCTCCTGTGTCTTATGGGGTTAGGTCTGGCATTCTGCTCCTGCCGTTGTGACCAGGTGTGTTGGATGGGATCACAGTAATGCTCAGGTTTTACCTAGCTCCTGTATCACGCCAGGGGTGAGCAGGGCAAACCCGAGCAACACTGCAATCTGGAACACCCAGTGCAGGAAGCTAGACCCAGCTCTGCTGGAAACAGGAGATGCTACTGTTCAGGGAGAGGGAGAGGTGAGGCCAGAGGTTAAAGTAAGCCGGAACACACTGGAACGGCGTTCCGGGGCCCAAAAATTTGGTGGGCTAGCGTTCCGGGGCCCAGAAACCCAGAAAAGCCCTGCGGAACGCATATTCCGCTCTGCCTTGCAGGCAGGCTGCTGCTCAGCTGGGAGCAGTGGCTGCCAGCTGGGCTGGGGAGTTTTCAAATCTCCCGCCCTGAGCATGCTCCAAAAGAGCATGTTCAGGGCGGGAGCAGCCTCCTGGCCAGCGTGACTCCGGACGCCCGTGCAGCTCTCCGGCCAGGTAAGTTGGGGGGCCCAGGTGGGGGTGAGGGGCCGGAGAGCTGGGACTGGGAGTGCTGGAGATCTGGGACCGGGAAGGCTGGATGGGCTGGGGAGCCGGTGGGAGTTGGGCGGGAGGGTCAGAGAACGGGGACTGGGAACCAAGAGGGTTGGACTTGGAGCCAGTCTGGGTTTTGAGACCAGGAGGGCCGGGGAGCTGATGGGGACCGAGAGGGTGGGGGGTGGGGACTGAGAGGGTCCGGGAGTTGGGGACTGGGAGCTGGGGCTGGGGAGCCGATGGGGACTGGGAGCTGGGACTGGGGAGCCGATGGGGACCGGAGGCCGCAGAGCCAGTGGGAGGGTAGGAACCGGGAGGGTTGAGGAGCTGGGGCCAGGGAGCTGCCAGGCAACAGGGGGACCCTGGAGCAGGAACTGGGGGCCCGGGAAGTGCCCGGGCTGGACAGGACCCAGTTTCAGGGTTCCTAAGGGGGACGGGGTGTGCGGTGGGTCCCCCCGGGCCACCCCGCCTCCTGCCCAATCCCAGTGTGCAGCTGGGAGCCGGGCTATGGCTGCTTGCCTCCCCTTCGGGCTTGGGGATGCAAGCAGCCCTTTCTTTTATTTCTTTCCTTTTCTTCTTCCTTTAAAAAAAAAAAAGTTAAAAATTAATTTTAATTAAAAGCTTTTCTAAATTTTTTTTAAAAAGCCTTTCTAAATTTAAATTTCAATTGAAATTAATTTTAATTCAATTAATTAAAATGGAACCCAATTAATTTTAATTATAATCATTTTTAATTCAATTTTTAATTTATTTTTAATTAAGTAAACTGGCAGCCCTTCAAGGTTTTAAAAAGTGTATTTTGGTCCCTCAGCCAAAAAGGTTGGGAACTACTGATTTATAATGCAAAATTTTAAGTGTGTGCATTTGCTTATTCTTTGTCTTTCTAATGATACTGCTGTCTTGGGGGGAGGGGAGGAGTTCTGTGGCACATTTAAAGACTAACAAATGTAGTTAATTTGTAAGTCTTTAAGTGCCACAGGACTCTTATTTTGTTCGGCTGATATGGACTAACATGGCTCCCCCTTTGGATCTTGAATGGAAGTAATTCTAAAAGTAAATGTGTGTTTTGTTCAGGCCCCTAGAAGGATGTCAGAAGGCTACCCAGGCAGTGCTGTCTCTACTTCTAATAATAACTCCTCGTATGAAAAGGTTTCAGTGACGTGGCCCTTGGGCCAGTATCCTAGTCCTCATGTGGCCCTGGTAGAGATTTGAATTTGAGACCCCTGCAGATAGTGTTATTAGGTTAGCATGTATTTAACATCTTTTATTTGGGTGGTGGTCATTCACCATCCAGACCTCATTACTTCACAGCAGTTAAATGGTGTTAATATGGGTCGTGTTTTGCATACCAATGTTATTTGTGCTCACACCATATGTCTGTGAAGATGAAACATAATTTGTGTTCTAATGTCATTTCTCAGCAAATTTCTGTTTTAATTGATGAGTACGAGTTTAAGTAAACTTTCTTGTCTTGTAATTAACTTGCGCATAACTTTTGATGCAAACATTGGTGCTGTTACATTTTTTCTTGATCTGATTGAACATAGGCAGCAGTGATGCTGATGGCGTAGTATTAGCTTTGCTGCAGTGTTTGACAGCACATGGGTTCATGGAGGAATTTCTCAAAGATAATTGGGTTGGTTTAGGTGAAGATGGAGCCTCTGTCATGTTAGGCAGTAAGGCTGGTGTTTGCTGCAAAATTAAAAACACGATTTCCACTTTTGATAAGTTGGCATTGTTTTAATCACTGGTTAGATTTGGCCGTGGCTGATGTTATCAAATGCTGCAGTGAAGTTAATCACTTTAAATCCTTTGTGGATTCAAAGTATGCTCTGTACAGTCAGTCACGGAAGTGGTTGAGAGAGTTGGCTGACTGTGAGTGGTCTGGAAGTCCACCTTAATAGGATTGGATGTGTATGTTGGGTTGCCTCTAGCTGCCACACTGTATGCAGCCCTCCATAACCACTTCTTGAAAAAATTAACTGATTTCTCACTAGAAGGGAAAGATAAAGCAAAATTTGCTGGCATGGAAAAAAACCTAGAGAATCCAGTTTTTGTTAAAAACTTGGGTCTCATGCTTGATGCTCTGGAGGACCTTGCAGACTTGTCCTTGGTGTTGCAAAAATCTGAGGTAACATTATCTACAGCAAGTAAGTTGAAAAGATGACAAGTTCAGGTGTTTATAGCTCACAGAGAGTGAGATTCAGAGCTCTATCAAGATGCTTGTGAGGCGATTGCTGCAGGTTCCTTTAAAGGATATATGTGTAAACATGTCTGTGAATGCTGACAAGCAAATTGAAATTTCTAAATGTCAGTTTTACCAGGCCTTAGTGGACTGTGTAAATGCTAGATTGTTGCCAATCTCAGAAAAACATCTAAGCAGTGCTGTTGAAGCACTTGACCCATCACGTTTCACTACAGAGCTGTCACTGGAATTTGGTGAAAGTGACTTAAAATTTTTGGCTATGTCTACACTGGCAAGTTAGTTCGAATTAAGGAGGCTTAATTCGAACTAACTAAAGCCATGGCTACCCTAGGCTTTAGTTAGTTCGAATTAAGGGCTTCCTTAATTCGAACTAATAAGTTCAAATAGGGTATTCAAACTAAAGAGTTAATTGGAACTAACAAATTCGAATTAGCCAATGTGGCCATGTTAATTCGAACTAATTTCTTAGTTCAAACTAACCGGCCATTGAAATGAATGGGGATCGCTAATTAGAACTAAGCAAGTGCCATGAATGGCACTTGCTTAGTTCAAACTAACTTTTTCTAGTTCAAATTAAGCTAATTCGCACTAACTAAAATTAGTTTGAATTAGTTAGTTCGACCTAACTAATTCGAACTAATTTTAGCAAGTGTAGACATAGCCTTTGTGTTCCAAGTTTGGCATTGCATTTAATGAAGTGAAATGTGCATATCGGGAATACAAAGATCACAATACTTATTGTGTTATGCAGTGTTTGCTAGTTTGTGACAATAATTGATATAGACATAAATGCCAAATAAAATTATAAATATTTTAATGAAGGGATAACCGATGCATGTGGTACTGAGAAGCGGTTGCCTACCTGGGCTGGGGTCCGCACATGCATGAAGGAGGCCCAGACAATACGGGAAGGGAGCCCGGAGATTAGGAGGGTTCTGGGGCCCATCAAATTATACTTTAACCACTGGGTGAGGCCCCTCTCCATCTACCCCCACTCCAGGCCTCTCCTCTGCAGTGGGCCTGGGTTATGATTGTGGAGGAAAGTGCTGCTGAGATGGTTGGTGTCCTGTCATTTCTCAAGGCATTTTTTAAATTAAAAAAAATCATGGATCAATCATTAACCTGTGAATTTTATTAAAGTTACTGCGACCAATCAGTGATTTTTGATTAAAAATTGCCATGACAAATCTGCAGCTGTACCGGTCATATCTTAACTAGTATCGGAATGCCCATGTTCTCGCACTGGGGCCACGTAATCTTCCAGCTGAGCAGTGTCCCTTATAGAAGCAATGAAATTGTTCCATGCAAATTAGCTGTAGATTATGGGTCGTGATTGCTTGAATTACCTCTGACATCACAATGATCTCGGACTTTTGGCATGGCACAGATAACATGCCTTACTGAAGCTGTGTGCTGCATGGGTTTCATTCATAAAGTCAAAATGGCTGCAAACCTAAAAATGTGATGGTAACAGACCATGAATGCCAGTGATGATTGAAGCTGGTGTTATTCTGAACAAATAAGAGCTCTCGGCTCTGTTTGTAGCTGTCCCCAACACTTCACACTGACTCAACAGACATTCTAGGCCTCAGAGTGAGAGATGACGGATGATCTGCCTCCAAAGCTTTGTGTCACTCGTGTGAAGCGGATTTTTTTTCAGCATTATGATTTCTTGCAAACAGCTCACTGTTGCTCCAGTTTTGTCTTTTAGTATGTACTACACCATCCTGGCATTCCTTCTGCTCTCTCTTACACTGCTATAAATTAGGGGTAACTGCACTAAGTCAGTAGAATTGCTTTAGTGTAAAGCAAGAGGGAGTGAGATCAGAAGCCCCTGTTTTCTAATTATCTACCTGGTTACCTCATTATAAGTATGTTTGACAAGACACTGGTCTCACATTACAGTGAACTTATGCATAACCCAGGATATTGCCAGAGGTATCACTTGACTTTATCTTTTCCTATCTTTAGTAGTGAGTGCAATTGCCAAAGATTCTTAGAAAATATAATTCACAAGTAGAGCCCTGCAGATCCGTGGGTCTCCACTTCAGATTCCCGAGCGTCAGAATCCGTGGGTGTGGATATCCATAGAGCCACTGTTGCGGATTGGAGGTTGGATGCAGATTCTATTTTTATCTGCCCAGGGCGCAATATTGCCTTTGCCGCAGCTGCAGAGAGCCCTGAGGAAGCAGGGAACAAAGGAAGCTCTTCAGCCAATCCCAGCTCAGCTCTGTTTGCGGTCTGCCAGCCAATCGGAGACGGTCACACATGGGAGCTTGATTTAGACTCATAGACTTTAAGGTCAGAAGGGACCAGTACCATCATCTAGTCTGACCTCCTGCAAAATGCAGGCCTCAAGACCTCACCCACCCACTCCAGCAATAGGCCACTAACCTATGACTGAGTTATTTGCCTCCTTAAATCATGACTTAAGGACTTTAAGATACAGAGAATTCACCAGTAGGTGAACCATGCCCTGTGCTACAGAGGAATGTGAAAAACCCCCAGAGCCCAGGCCAATCAGCCCTGGGGGAAAATTCCTTCCCGACCCCAATATGGTGATCAGTTAAACCCTGAGCACGTGGGCAAGTCTCAACAGCCAGTTACCAAGAAACAATTCTCTGTAATAACTCAGAACCCACCCCATGTACTCTCCCCTCTTAGGCCACTTGTAAATCCACCACACGTAGCCAAATATCAGTCAATTTCCAAAATAGGCTAATCATACCACCCCCTCCATAAATTTATCAAGCTCGGTTTTGAAAGCAGTTATGGTTTTTGCCCCCACAATTCCCCTTAGAAGGCTATTCCAGAACTTTACTCCTCTAATGGTTAGAAACCTGCAAGAATAAAGGCTTTGTCTGTGAATTGCACTTCCTTAATTTCTAATTGTCCGATTCTAGTATTTTTATGTATTTATTTTGGGCAAGAATGTAGCATTATACATCATACTGTCTTCTGCTAGAACAGACTGTGAAGTCCCAACTGCAATAAGTAATTTGGAGGCTATTAGCTGACAATCAGAAGTTAGATAACCCATGGAGAAAGCCTAAATTCTATAAATAATAGCACCATTTTCTCCTCTCTTCCCCCAAAAAAGATTCAATGGAAGACTATGAAAGACATTGAGATTCATTGATTAGGCCCAATGAAATGTGAACAATCATGTTTCATTTACAGTCTTCAAGAAATTGGCTGTGAAGAGGTGTGCTGCTCTGAATGTGAGGGACACTTAATAAAAGAACAAAGGGGTTCAAGGCCGCCTTTCAGGAATTATTATTTAAAAGAGAAGTTACATATCGCTTGCGAAGGCAACAGGGTTTATGGAGGCCTGGCAGAGGAGCAAGTCTCTTAGGCAAATTGCTTTGTTATTCCATAATGGGGTTACAGGAATGGCCAGGATCAGAAATTGTTTTAACATTCAGAGCACATCTACACTGCAGCCAAAAGTGTGATTTGTAGCTTGTGCCACCTGACCCGCCGGGAGATCTACTCGCTTGTTCAACTGGCATGGAACCTGTGCCCCAATGTCCTCATGGCTATTTCTGGTGAGCTAGCTAGACTGCAGCTCACATGGGTATGCTGACATGAGTTGCAAATCACATCCCTGCAGGTATGTCAACTTTGCAGGTGGATGCATGCTTCCCAGAAGAGGTTGGCCAGACACATACTAGCTCTCCTCAAGCCAGCAAGCTAAAAAGAATATTGTAGCCAGAAGAGCATGCATGGCAGCTCAGGCTAACCAAACCCACCTAGGTACCCTGAGTAAGTCCACCCATGTTACCCCCGGCTACTTTTAGCACAGCCAGGGCACATCTGCCAACCAAGTTGGGAAGCACGTTATCAGCTACTTTTTGACGTGTCATAGGAAATGAGTCCCATACATTACTTTACCTTCTCTAGCAGTGCAAGCAGGGGTCTGAATTCCTGGAGCTCTGCTCCTCTCTCTCCCATCATCCCCACATGCACACATGATACCAATCCTTTCTGGTGGTCAGGAGGATGTCTGCTGGTTATTTAAAACTTCCTACTGGATGCAAGATGCTGGCCCATTTAACCTCCAATGAGGCTGATGTTACTTGTTGTGGGCATGAACAGAAAAGCAGTAGCAGTGGGAATTTACCCTGTCCATGCAGCTCCACCAACGGCCTTGGTCCTGTTTCGAAGGACCATCTCAACTGAGAAAGTAGCTTATGATTCCTGTGCGTTGAACCTCTGCTGAGGCTCCCAACAAGGGTTCTGGCCAGTGCCGGGCACTGTAAGATGGACGCTTGCCCCCTGGAAACTAGGCTGAGATCAACAACCTACTTCATTCACTAATAGCTTTAAACAGTCACCTCTTCAGAAAATCCAGTTGTACAACATGAGAGAGTGTCTTCCTAAAACTCCAGCCTGTATACCAAACACTTTTCACAGCTGACTCTTACATGCTGTAGGCAAACTCAATTGCCCCATGGCTCTCACTTCATTTTGTTTCAGCCAATAAACTCCCTCCACATTTCCATACTGTATTCCATGATGCTGTGTGGGTGTGTTTCTGCACTCTCAAAAGATGCCTTGTGTGACCTAAAACAGTGCTAAAAAGAAATACTGGGGGGCTTCCCCTGGATCCAGAGAAAAGTCTAAGGCAAAAAGATACTGCCCCTAAGGTTAGAATGCCTAGGTTCCTACTTTGATGAGTACCATGGACAGAAGAGAAAAAGAAGAAACGGTTCAGTATTTGAAACAGAGTCCTGTGGCATTTTTTAAAGGCTAACTGATTTATTTATCACATGAGCTTTCGTGGGAGAAAATCCTACTTCGTCAGACGCTTTGAAGATGGGAAACTTACAGAATGGGAGGAAATAAAATGCAGGGGAGTGTATGACATAGGATCGGGTCAGGCTGTAACAGCAAATTAAAATAGATGTTAGGAGTCAAACACTGAGGAACAACGTATAGAGGAAGGTGAGGTCAAATCACCTGTTGTAATGAGAAAAAAATCCGTAATCCCTGTTTAATTCCAATGCAACTGAGTCGAATTTGGATATAAATTTGAGTTCTGCAGTTTCTCTCTGAAGCTGTGATTTGTTACTCATCCGTTTCAGCACAGCTACCGGTATTAGCAAGTCGTCAATGGAGTGAGCAGGAAGATTCAAGTATACCCCTATGGTTTTTGAGTGTTGCCATTTCTGACATCAGATTTGTGTCCATTTATTCTTTTGTGCAGAGATTGTCCTGTTTGTCCAATATATAAGGCAGAGGGGCATTTCCAGCACATGATGGCATAAATCACATTGGTGGATGAGCAGGTGAACGAACCCTTAATGGAGTAGGTGGCTTGATTAGTTCCTGTGATGGTGTCTTCAGTGTAGATATGAGGGCAAAGTTGGCAGTGTGGTCTGTTGCAGGGATATGTTCCTGCTTTAATATTTCTGTTGTTTGATCTATAGTTGTTGGTGAGTATCCATTTAAGGTTGTGGGGCTGTCTGTAAGTAAGGAGAGGTCTATCTCCAAAGGCTTGAGAGAGTGCGGGATCGTCTTGTAAAATAGGCTGTAGATCTTTGATGATGTGATGAAGAGGTTGACTTGGGGGTTGTAGGTGGTGACCAATAGCATTCTGTTGTTTTTTTCCTTGGGCTTCTCCTGTAGTAGTTAACTTCTGGGTACCTGTTTGGCTCTGTCAATCTGTTTCTTCACTTCTGCGGGTGGGTACTGTAGTTTTAAGAACTCTTGATAGAGATCCTGAAGGTGTCTGTCTCTGTCCGAAGGATCAGAGCAAATGCGGTTATATCTTAGGGCTTGACTGTAGACAATGTATTGTGTGGTGTGTCTTGGATGAAAGCTCGAGGGATGTAGGTAACTATAGTGATCAGTAGGATTTCAGTATAGTGTGGTCTTCATGTGCCCATCACTAATTTGCACTGTAGTGTCCAGAAAGTGGATCTCTTGTGTGGAGGGTTCCAGGCTAAGTTTGATTGTGGAGTGGAAATTGTTGAAATCTCTATGGAAATCTTCAAGGGCATCCTTACCGTGGGTCCAGATGATGAAGATGTCATCAATGCAGCGTAAGTAAAGTAGAGGTGCTTTGGGATGAGACGTGAAGATGTGTTGTTCTAAGTCGGCCATAAAGATGTTGGCATATTGTGGGGCCATGCGGGTACCCATAGCAGTGCCTCTGACTTGAAGATATAAATTATCTTCAAATCTGAAATGTTTGTGGGTGAGTACAAAATCACAAAGTTCAGCCACAAATTTAGCTGTGGCATCATCTTGGATAGTTCTTCTATTGGCTTGTAATCCATCTTTGTGTGGTATGTTGGTATAAAGAGCCTCTACTTCCATAGTGGCCAGGATAGTATTTTCTGGAAGTTCACCAATGGATTAGATTTTTCTTAGGAAATCTGTAGTGTCTCGCAGATAGCTAGGTGTGTTGGTAGCATAGGGTCTGAGGAGAGAGTCCACATAGCCAGATAATCCAGCTGTAAGTGTGCCAATGCCTGAGATGATGGTGTGTCTAGGGTTTCTTTTTTTATGGATTTTTGGTAGTAGATACAATATCCCTGGTCGAGGTTCTGGCCGTGTGTCTGTCTTGATTTGTTCCTATTCTGCTTTGGGGAGTTTCTTGTGTAGGAGGTGCAGTTCCTTTTGGTATTCCTCAGTGGGGTCAGAGAGAAGCAGTTTGTAGAACGTTGTGTTGGACAGTTGTTTATAAGCCTTCTGATCGTAATCTGATTTATTCATGATGACACGCCTCCCTTGTCAGCCTCCTTAATAATAATGTCAGAGTTGTTTCTGAGGCTCTGGATGGCATTGCACTCTGCATGGCTGAGGTTATGGTATAAAGGATGTTTTTTGTCCGTGATTTCAGTCTTTGCCCCGTGGCAGAAACAATTTATATAGAAGTCTAGTCTGTTGTTCCGACCGTCAGGAGGAGTCCATGTCAAATATTTTTTCTTGCAAGGTTGGGAGGAAGGTATCTGTAGGTCATTGCATTCTACATTGGTGGCGGCTAAATATTCCTTGAGTCTGAGATGGCGAAAGTAGTTCTCCAGGTCACTGCAGAATTGTATCTTATGTTTGGGGGTGGTCGACTTAAGCAGAAAGTCAGCTTAAAAGGAGGTTTTAGAAAGTCGACTTAATTTTTCCTTAAGTCGACTTAAGCAGCTGCTTAAGTCGACTTAAGGAAAGTGTAGTGTAGACGCAGAGTAAATTAACTCAACTTAAGCAAGCTTAAATCGACTTAATTTACAAGTGTAGACGCACCCTTGAGAGTTTATGGCACAATCTCTCACTATAGTCTGTGTTATATGTCGATGTAATGGATTCTTTACCTTTAGTCTGTTAGGTATAATGTTCAATTGTTTGCATTTGGAAAGGAAGATGATGTCTGTCTGGATCTGTGCAAGTTGTTTCATGAAGTTGATGGATTTCCACTTCAAACGGTTGTATTCATTGCCTTCCATGTAGTCAAGTTCCAAAGGAGTAGCCATGTTTTGCATCTTCAGTATTTGGGTTCTCTTTGGGTTTGCCCTTGGGGAGCTATATAATTTCAATGCAATTAAAATTCATTTTTGTATTAACCCTTTCATAGTTCTACTTCTTAGATTGCTTTGTCCTCCTTCCTTTGTCAGGCACACTCATACTGGTGGGTGATGTTGTTACAGGAGTGCTCTGTATATATGCATATGTAAATAGTCTGTGGATAAAGTACATTGCATGACAATCAAAGAACATGTATATGGCTTCTGAGTTTCAGTTTTAATGTATAAAACATCTATAAAACTCCCCTGATAAGATAAAATCAGTATTTATACTGTAAATACCAACCCCCCCCCACTAATAATAGTTACTTACATCTAATGGTTTGTTTTACATGGAGCACTAATGCAAAATATGGGAGTGTAATTTCTAAAGCTCATTAATTGGTCCACGTAGACCCCGCTGGGTGCGCATTAAAGGTTCTCTTGTGAGCTTTAACATTGTGCTGTTTGAAACAGTATTACATTAAAGCACACTAGAGACCATTACGAAGAGTGTACTCATTACAGTATATACTACTATAATGAATAATGTATAACATTACTCATTACAGCACATAGAAAGAGAAAGCTTGATTTTTTTAACATCTACATACAAGTTAAAAAATTACTAAAAATACTCCCCTAATGACATTAATAAACAAAAACAAAGAAACCCCAGAAGCCCTTAATATGCAGCAAAACTTTAAACTTTAATGACCAACAAATTTATTTATCGCATGAGGTTTTGTGGGAGAAAATCCCACTTTGTCAGACACTTGTTTGTTTTGCTGAACTAGACTAACACAGCTACTCCTTTGGAAATTGCCTTCTCAGTAAATAAAAGCCAGGTTGACGTTGAGCAGGGCCCAAAACAAGAAAGTCACTTTCTCTGTGGACCAGGAAGCTTGCCCACATCTCTACTGTAAATCCCTCACATGAAACTTATCCACAATGGGTGCTGTGAGGGTTCCTTGACCCAGGAACATTTAGTCTCTGCGAGTCGGTATCAGACAATAAAACCAAAGGAAATGCAGTACAGCCACCTGCTATATGGCTGGCAGAGACACAAATCAAAACCAAGTGCTTTTCACTTTAAAACTTTACTTAATGGTCCCCAGCAATTCCCAATGGAACTGCTTTCACTGACAGTCTCCATTTATTAGCCTTAAGCACATACATACAACAGGCTATTACTTCCACATGTCTAAGGCAGTCTTCGGGTGAATCAGTCACAGTGGCCAGTCCTTCTGTTTGCACCTGGGGATCTTTCAACATGTCCACGGAGTGATCTGCCTGACCCAGGCTTCCTTCCCCCATCTTATACACCAAAAGTTACAGTAACATGCCAATCAAAAGTATTGCACAGCTGATCCGAATGGAAATGATTGGTAAACAAAGGACAAGATTGTAAGGGGTGTCAAAACGGGATGTAGTTATGGTGAGTGTTTAGTCTGGCAGATGTGCCGACACCCTCCTTTTCACCCCCACACATAACAGGCCATCAAAAGCCAGGCTCAAAAGGGCAGCAAGAGCTGTGCTCACTCTTCTCTCTTCCAGCTTTCTCTTGGCTCAACTAGACACTAAATGACTGCTTCTAGAAATAAGCAATAAGCAAAACAATTGGTCATCTCAATAGTTGATAGTGAGCTGGGCACCTGGTGATTTGCTAAAATGCCCCCCACACAAGACAATTATATGGTGGCTAAAAGACGTCTCCTTAATGGTCGATATGGCATACCACACATTTTCATCATGAGCTCTGCTCCACGTTCCTCTCTGCGAACACTGGGCAGAGACCCAGTAACCATGATAGAGGAGTATATCTAAGTGTGCCTGAAGTCATGTGCATGGTGGAATTAAGTAGTACGCCGGCCGTCTTTGTGTGAGATGAGTGACATGCAGGAATGCACATTTGGCTGTGGTGCTCCATATCATTCTGGCTGTGTTTCCAACCAGGTCGTTCTGTGTTTATCTTTATAAGATGGTCACAATATGTGAATTCTGTCAAGTGTGATACCTCGATAGACCAGATAACAGTCACATTGTATTCACTGGTCACTGAGAACTGGTGTGATGAGTATTGTCAGTTAGGCACATTCTTTATTTACAGGAATTTCTCAGAATCCCCTCAGGGGATCCAGCTTGGAGTATACTGTAGCTCCTTTCCCTTTGGGGATGGGAGGAACTAAATCATTTTTAGCGGGCTATATTTTCCCTCCTCACAACTGCTTCATTAAGTCTTATTCAAGCCCCACAGATAAATATTTTTCCATTTTTTTTTATAACTGGTACCAATGGGGCACCCAAATCTGTTGGCTCAGATTTTCTTGATTTAGGACAACCCTTTCCATTCTCTTTAACTCTTTCTCCAT
Source organism: Pelusios castaneus (assembly GCA_007922175.1). Taxonomy (NCBI): domain Eukaryota; kingdom Metazoa; phylum Chordata; order Testudines; family Pelomedusidae; genus Pelusios; species Pelusios castaneus. The sequence continues at coordinate 4,036,835 of ML685850.1, read as the reverse complement.
TTATGAACTAGTGGGACAGAAATCCTGTGATGTTTTTGTGCCTATATGGCTCAGCATTATCTCAAAGTTATTTTGTACAAGATTTCTTTCAAAAGTGCACTAGCACCAAATATTCTGTCATGTTCTTCCACCTTTCTCACTAGGCCTCTCATGACTGAGCCACATTGGGACTGAGAATGTCGTTGGTCTATAGTGCATTGATCACATACAAAAGGAGAAAATATTTGTATTCAGAGTGTAAGTTGTTTCTGGCCCATGCAGTTCAGGATATCTGAGGAGTTAGGCAAGGCTGTGTCAGGTGATTTCTGCTTTGGGTGGCGTTGAAGGGCCCTTCTGGGATGATTGTGTCATCTGCTCCCAAATCGAGCAGTCTCAGGGTGAATATTTACTTTCATTCTCCAGGCGGGCACTGTTTGCTACTATGATAAACCTCTACAACCGTGGTTCCTGATTGCTTTGATATGGCAAACAACTGCAAAATATTCCATCTTCTGTGCATTCATTACACCTTCTGCCTTTGGCTAAACATACAGCTGTTGCGTTATGAATTTTTCTACACTTTGAATATTTATTCTGAAGAGCTTTGTAGTTTGCCTGAAATACCCCCGTCACCTCAAAACTTTTATGGTAACGACTTTTAGCACTTGTGTCTGTTTACAGCTTCTAAACAAGTTTCAGGCTTTCATTCCGCTGGCTGACTGGTTCAGACTGCTTTTGCCATATGTACAGCTGTGGATAGATGCAAGTCTGGCATTCGTTGTAGTTTCTGTAAGCAATTCTTGTCTGTTAACCCAATAAACAGCTGTGACACCCTGCGTTTCAAGACAGCACCCTGGAACCCCTATGTTCACTATTGTCATAATTATTAGACGTTTGTGCAAAATCTGCATTGGCAGGTATCATCTTAAAAGTCTTGATCTGTTAAATGCTACTCTCCTATTGGATTGTATGTGCTATCTCTGCATGAAGTGTGTGCTACTAAAAAGCTAGACATGGCTGCCTCTTACCTGCATCCTGTGGGCAGGCAGACTCTGCATCAGGGGCTGCGGTTCACATCCCAGCCCTGGAGCAGAGGGAGCTCAGCTGGGGGGTGGATCAAGTGACAAAGAAGGGGGTGGGGGAGAGAGCAGCACGGGGGACAAGTTCTCTGAAGAAGAGGCAGAGAAGGGGGCGTGGCGTTGGGAGGAGGGGGTGTGGCCTATGGGGAAGGGACCACACCTTGGGGAAGGTTCTGTTGCTTCTGCTGTATTGTCCGGTTTTCAGAAACTCGAAAGTTGGCAAGCCTCGTGTGCGGACACACTACAGTGCATTTCCTGTGTATTTCTCCTTGTGTAGGGCTAAAGCGGAAGATTTTGTGATGGACAGGCAGTGGCGCTCGCACTCCCCCTCCCCCAATGAGCGACCCAACCGTGAACTGATGCTGGGCTTCATACCCAAAGCACCAGCTGGAGCCAGTTTCCTGAGGCAACCGGCTGGGGCCTGATATAAGGTGTTTTGCTGGGTTTTGCTGTTTTGCAAGGCTTGGCTGTGATGTATTCCTTTTATCTGTTCCTTCCAGCTACCTCGGCCTTGGGCCTGAGCAAGTGAAGAGAAAGCGGGTTTGATCACCCCACCTTCTCCTGCAATGCTGTATGTTAGCATAGCCCCTGGGAACCTGTGGACTTTGCCGTAGGACCATGGACCAGGCTGCCTCGGTAACCTATGACCGAGGTGCCTCAGGAACCTCTCAGTGTCATCCACAGTCGTCAGGGGTCCCTGGCTGCTGAAGGCACCTAAGCTGGCGCCACTTAGTACTTTGCTTTGCTTGCTTGGGGTTATTCACCCTGGCATTCAATACAAATCATCCATCTTTCAATGGTCATTGACTGCGTCTGGTGAATCAACACGAAACTACCCCTTGGGGTACAGTTTGGGGGAACACATTGGCTTTTCTTTCCTAGGCACTCAGCGTGTTCTCTGGAGGTGTTTGCTGTCAAAAAGAACTTTTGCCCTTCGCCAGTTTCAAAATAGGTCAACATTTCCAGAAGAAAGCAATGAAAGTACCTCCGAGAGAAAAAATGATAGAGCAGTGCCGCCTTCTTTTATGTCATCCGTATAACTCATTCGGAGCAGAAGGCAGCAAGACCTTATTAATCAGACTGCTTTGCAGTGCAGTGTACAGTGCTTTGACGAGGTTAACTAATAGGTAATTATTACTAATTGTGTCTATTGCAGGGCATGCCCAGATGTCCTCGTCAGCCTGGGGGGCTCCATTTGGCTAAGCACTAGATAATCACAGAATAAGTAAGAGCTACACTCTAAGGAAACAAGTGACACACACAAGAGGGGAAAGGAGGAACTACATTTACACCTATTTTACGTATAAGAAAGCTCAATGAGTAGTGACTAAGAAAATCCATATATTAGTTTAAAAATACAAATTCATGACCCTAGAGCATTTGCTTTTACGAAGTATTATAGGAAGGGAACGTGCTGGCTGGGAGGTTCACTAAAAGAGTGACTTTTAAATCAACATTGCAGAGTATTTACAGAAAGCAAATATTCATGCTACAACCCTAATGTTAAGAGGCAGCAGGATTGTTGGTCTCTGGGTTAAAGCACTGGCGTGGAACTCATGATGCCTGGTTACAATTCCTGGTCTGCCACACGCTCCTTCTGTCACCTTGGACAAGCCACTTAGTCTTTCTGTGCCTTATCTTTCCATCTGTATAATGGGAATAGTGATATTTCCTTTTCTCACGTTGTGTCTTGTCTTGTTAGATAGTAAGCTCTTCCAGGCAAGGTCTGTCTCTTACTAGACTTTTGTACAGCACCCAGCACAATGGGGCGCTGATCTCATTTGGGAACTTTGCCTACTACCAGCATATTAATAACAGGCTTATGTTTATCTAACTAGGGACACAGGAACTCAGTGTTTAGAGGGATATTAAATAAATATTTGCCTGGCTGTGAGTGACCATGTAAGGAGAAAGTCGGACAGGCAGCTAGCCATGACTGCTGACTGCTGCAGTGTGACAGCTGTGAGTGGAGAAATACTGGTCCCTTCCCAACATGCTCCCTGCATGACTGCAGCCACCCCCTTTTCCCCATGAGGAGGAAAAGACATTTTGCAAAAACTGCTGTGGGCCTACATGGCCCAGGACGTTTGGAATTCTCACTGAAGCCCCTTCTATCAAGCGTAACTGCAGCAGTCACTAACACCTGTTTTAAAAAGGAAGCTTTAGTTTTGTAACGGGAGCTAGAGATAATGGTTTCATCATCTTCAAAGCCTCTGACAAAGTGGGATTTTCTCCCACGCAAGCTCATGCGATAAATCAGTTTGTTAGTCTTTAAAAGCGACACCAGACTCCTTGTTTGGTTTGCTGATCTGCACTAAGATGGGGACCCTTTTAAACTTGGTTTCATAAACAATCCATTTTTACTTTTCTCTATTGGTTGCTTTCTGTCCACCCATACCCCGCTACTGATCCGGAGATCTGTGAAGTTCATTTTTCGCACTGATTTTCAGTCATTTAAAAAAAAAATTAAATAAACACTGACCAAGTCCTAGGCAGTTAAAAGATCAATAAAACCAGAAACAAAGGGTTCTCGATATTAATGATCTAGTGGATACTTTTTAAACTAGATGTTCTGTCAGTGGCCGTTGGGAAGTTTAAGGCAGTCAGCAGTGTGGTTGGATACGAGCAATATTAGCATACTTGCTCTCAGTGTCATTTCTCAGGTTGGATGGATTGCTAACTACATATCTGTCACTGACTCATTGTCTACATAATTTAAAAATCAATAAAACTGCCACTCAGAAAGAAAACCACCCCACGTACCGTCAGCAATATCATTTCTCTTTCTATGCATCAATACTGCAAGCAGACTAGGCAAACCTATCTGCCTTTCGTCTGAGTAACTCTCTTCCCCAGCAAGCCCGTTTAGAGGGATGTGACTGAGAGAGAGAGAGAAAGAGGATATATTTCTATGACAATTATTTGAGTTTTGAGTTGCAGAAAGGCATTGGGTTGAAATCATTGATGTATGCACAGAGCAACAACACCACTACCAACACTGGCTGCATCCATGAAAACTTTTATCTTTTCCGATGCACTTTATGGACTCCACAATTTTTTAAAGCCATCTTGGTTTTTAAAAAATGGCCTCAGGTAGAGGGGAAGTGAAGGCAGGTTTACAACAATGTAAAAAAGGGGAAGTTGATAGTCATGAATATAAATCAAAAGCTAAGAATTGTAGAACACTGATAAGGGAAGCAAAGGGACACCTGGAGAAATCTATGGCCGGAAGAGTTAAGTACAAAAAGAAGGAGGCTTTTTCTTTTTTAAGAGTACTGGAAACAAAAAGATTCCGAGCCATTGTATTGATCCATTACTGGATAGATATGGTAGAATTATCAATAATAATGTGAAGTGTTAAATAAATATTTCTGTTCTCTATTTGGGAAAGAAACAGACAATTTCATCATATCATATGATAACTTTTCATTCCACTAGTATTGCAGGAGGATGTTAAACAACAGTTACTAAATTTAGACATTTTAAAACCAGCAGATAGAGATAACTTCCATCCAAGGGTTTTAAAAGAGCTGGCTGGACCATTAATGTTGATTTTCAATAAGTTCCAGAAGACTGGAAGGAAGCTAATGCTGTGCCAATCTTTGGAAAAGGCAAATAGGATTATCTGGGTAATTACAGGCCTGTCAGTCTGACAATGATCCAAGTAACATAATGGAGCAGCTGAGACAAGACTCAATTAAAAGAGAAGTAAAGGAAGGTAATATAATTAACTCAACTCATCATGGGCTTGTGGAAAATAGGCTTGTCAAACTAACTTTATGTTTAATGAGATTATAAATTTGGTTGATAACAGTAACCGTGTTGATGAAATAGACTTCTGTAAGGCATTTAATTTACTGCACAACATTTTGATTTAAAAAATGCAGAGTGATATAAAATTAACATGGCACGCATTAAATGGATTAAAATCTGGCTAAATGGCAGGTCTCAAAATGTAATTGTGAATAGGGAAAATCATCATTCATTGGGCGTGTTTCTAATGGACTCCTGCAGGGATTGGTCCTTGGCCGTGCACTATTTAAACAATTGTGTCAATCATCTGGAAGAAACTCAAGTCATCACTGATAGTTTTCAAATGATACAAAGTAGGTGAGTGGTAAATAATGAAGTACCAGTAAAGAGATTATTTTACTTCCGTATCTGGCACAGATGCAATCACTGCTGAAATACTGTGTCCTGTTCTGGTGCCCACAATTCTAAAAGGATGTTGATACATTGGAGAGGGTTCAGAGAAGAGCCACAAGAATGATTAAAGTATTAGAAAACATGCTTATAATGATAGCATCAATGAGCTCAAGCTACTTCACTAGTAGGAGGTTAAGGGGCGACTTTTTTTAATACAGTCTGTAAGTTCATACATGGGGAACAAATATTTAACAACCAGCTCTTCATTGAAGCAGAGTATGATATAACATAATCCAATGGCTAAGGGTTGAAGCTGGACAAATTCAGGCCGGAAACAAGGCACATATTTTTAATACTGAGAGCAATTAATCGTTAAAACAACATACAAAGCATGGTGGTGGATTCTCCATCAATAATTATTTTTAAATCAAGATTCTTTTAAAATGAGACACTCTAGGAATTATTTGGGGGAAGTTCTCCAGCCCATGTTATCCACAGTCAGACTAGATGATCACAATGGTCCTTTCTGGTCTTGCAATCTAACAGTGTGTTCAGGAGTTCATCCCTATTCAGGAGAGCGTATGCTTAACATTAGCCATGTCCCTGACCGCACAATTGCTGAATTAAGGCTTGAGGTCATTGCATGAGAGTTAAGGCGGGGCTCTGATATACTTATGTGTCTCAGAAATGCAGAGCTGAAAGGGACCTCAAGAGGTCATCTACTTCACCACCCTGTGCTGAGGTGGGATTAAGCATACTTAGACTATCCACAACAGATATTTGTCTAATTTATTCCTATAACTTGCTTCTATTGACTTCCATGGCATTAGATCCCAATTTAGGAGAGGAAATCTGTCCAGATGTGTCCAGTGGCAATGTCGTACTGTTTCCTTCCTAAATCAGCACAACACACTTCATGGAGAGCCTCCATAAACTAAAGAGAAGAGAAAGATTTTAAAGCAAGATTTCAAGAGGGTAACTGCTTCCATCTTGGATAGAAATTGGAGATGAAGTTCTAGAGGTGGGGAAACACCAGTAGAGAATACAATTAAAGAAACTAGGTGTGTTTATTCCTTCTTTGTAACAAGATAGCAGAACTGAGCTTTCCATGTCTTAGTTCAATCAGCAAGGATTTCCATGAGGCCTGACATTCAGATTTTCAGGAATATTCAGTGTAATATAGACGTAAGATACCTTTGTTCAGCCAGAATGTTTTAGAATATGCAAGTTCTTAGGACCCAAAAGATCCCTTCTTCAGGACTTAACTTATACTATTATTAGGCATCTGACTACAGGCTGGAGAGATGTCACCATGACATCCAGGCTCTCTGTGGAAACAAGTAATGTAGTGTATCATAAATGAGTTAATTTCCACTCACCAAAGACAATGTTTACTGTTAACTGTCCCTGTTAATATCTTGCGCTCTTGGTACTGAAATATTAAATGCCATAGTCTTTATTTTGCCCCGTGGTTGGCCTAGACCACAGGTTGGCGAGGGGTTGAAAGATGTTATCTGTAAGGGAGAAAAATGTCTGGAGAAGCCAAAAAACTCAGGAGAATCTGAGAAGTGTCAACTTCAGGAATTGCATTATGAGTGTGTTATTTTGCTGGAAAACAGGAGATCCACTTGGCATCATGAGCAGCTCCAAGGTTGTATTTCAATGAGAGAACACCACCTTCTTTATACCTGGAAAATATAATGATCTTGAGAACTTATAGCCCCAGATCTTC